>JAODKC010000082.1:5732978-5749441 GCA_026777985.1 Mormyrops attenuatus
CCCCCCCCCCCCCCCCCCCCCCCCCCCCCCCCCCCCCCCCCCCCCGGGAGGGCACGTGCAGGACAAAATCCACAAATTCCATAAAGCAAAGTGCCCACAACCTTCAGGCCCTTTTGTTACGGAAAGTGCAGGTCATGGTCCTATTGACCAATTAAGGGCAGAACGAATAAAGGGAACGTTAATTAAAATTTGGCATAACAAAGACTCATTTTAATGCCAAACGGCTTGTAGCTGCATAAGTAAAAGGATGTCGGCTTGTATCAGGACCTTTGCCCATGATGATTAAATGATTAACGTACAATAAGGCAAAAGAAAAAAAAACAAAATAAATAGTAAATGAAGCCTTTTGTCGATGGTAGGTGCAGAGATGCAGCCGCTTGCTCTGTCGCGCTTTACAGACAACCCTGGAGTTCTCACCGCGGTAATGGCCCTAATTACTTGGTGGCCACCTCTCCTCCCAGTCCTCATTAATAGACAAATTTGCCATGTAATTTCAGCTGTTTAGCAAAATTCAGCTCGGCGAAGGGCAAGAGGTTCCAGGGTCACTGTACTCTCCAGACGCTCTCTGAGCCACCGGGGGGCGGCAAACTCCGGGGGTGGGCCTGGGGTTTCTCAGGTCTGAGAACGGATCGAGATGTTCCTTCTATAGCTGAGAATTCCCCCCCCCCCCCGGAATGCAGCTGTCTTTCTGACAAACACAAAAGGACAATCAGAATCAGACATCCGCGGGATTCGGCCCCATCAGCAAAATGGAAAGTTCCGGGCTGTTCCAGGCCGTGATGGCGCTGCGGATACATCCGTCAAGCAAGCAGCACATGGTAAAAGAACCGGGAGGCACCAACTTCTATTTTTATAAGCACTACTGCTGCAGTCCCAGACCAGGCCACCCGGAATCTTCTGGAGATTTACAGTATATGGGGTAATAACAGCTTCTCATCTTCTGCAGGTCATACAAACACCCGATAACAGCAAAGATTAAAAAATCCCTCATATTCCTGTGTGTTTCTGATTAAAACAAACAAAGGCTACAGTTCAGATACGCGATGAAACAAGTCTGGGTATAAGAACACATCTAAATTAAATACATAGGTCTGATAAATAGAATACAAGGTTATTTTTATCCAGGAGAGGTTAAAACATGTTTTGAAGATAGAATCAAGCTGATATTTCCTCAGATTTTCTCCTCTCCTGTGGCTTTCACTCCTATTGTCATTTCTGCTCCACTATAGGGTTTTAAACAGTGTCTTGCCAGACCTTACCAGAGCTTGGATGTTTAATAATGTATCCGAAAGAAAAAAATATTGCAATCGACTGCTAGGGGATGAGTGTATCACAGTGAGGTTGTCCCTCCTGAAAGGTGAGAGGGGGTGGGGCTTTACCTCAGTGCAGCGGTTGGGGTCAAAGCACAACTGAGAATGCATTTCATCGGTTACCATGGAAATGCGTGCTTCCACTTCCTGTGTGATCAGGATTCAGGAGAAGAAGCAGCTTGTATTTACCTGGATGCAGACCCAATCTACTTGTTTTTTTTTCTTACTCAGGACAACCAAGCCACTATACACAGGGTTCCAGAACAACCCTGGTCCCTTGTGCTTAAAATGTCAATTCAGTCATTAGCTGTTTTAATTTAAAAAATGGTAGTTGCTTATAATAATAATGTCCAGCTGTCCACCATTGGAAATAATTATGACAGTTTGCCCTGTCACATATAATTTCCTGTACCACATCCTGAAAAAGACATCTTGAGTATTAAATTAGTTTTACAGAAGAATTTAAAGAAGACAATTGCTGAGGACAGTTTCCATTATTCCTCACTGACCTCAGGGATCCCCCAGACCTCAGAAGTTTTCTTCTGAGAGAGAAAAGAGTGGAATTTCAGATAAAGCACATGTAGGAACTAACTTAGCCGCACTGCATGTCTCCTATTGTTTGAGTACTTCCCTTTTTGCAGCTGTTTCATGGGGGGGGGGGGGGGTCTGTATTGAATGACAAGGAGGCCATTTTAATTATTAGCTTTCACTCAAATGCACCCTAGACAAATGATTAGTGACTGAAGAACATCTTGCATTATTTGAACCTCTGGGGTCGCTGAATCTTTTTTTGGGATGAAATTATTTGCATAGGATTTCTGATTAGGTGCCACGTGGAGGACAAGCGATTTGTCTTTTTCATTTCCTGTCGTTTGTAGTGATTGGTAACAGCTGAAAACAGCACGAACTGCCAGTGGTGTTTACCACCACTCAATCCACGCATTGTATAGGGCCCCCTGTTGATCACAAATAGTTACTACACTAGGTGAGATGGGGGTGGGGGGGGGGGGGGTGACAAGCCTGCTTCTAGCTGTGGACTTCCTGAGTTTTTCAAGGCCATTTTTAAAATTACATGAACTGGAACTTCATAATGGGGTGTGGAAGATCTGATGACTGTTCACTGATCTCAAGTGAAAATGGTTTGTTGGTTGTAAAGGGAGTATCTTCACTGGTTTACCATCCTCTTGTGATCCTCATCCAGTCCGTTCGGCAGCTGCTTTGCAGACAAACCGGAAACATAGCTTTCACTGAGGTCTATAAACCTGGAAATGCAAGACCTTGTTCCAAACTCAGGAGATCTCATTATTGTCAAGGTTATTTCAAATGCCTGTGATGTATATTTTAACTCTGGGAAGATCAGGGTGGCTAGTGACTCCCAAAAGACTGTTCATATGACTCTGGAAACTGAGTGATCAAAAAGTGCAATACTGTTAAACTTCCTTTGAGTTCTTTAATGGAGGTAAAAGAATCGACATCTCAGCTATGAGGCCTCTTGGCTGCCCTGCCGGAGGTAAAGTTTGCTGAAATCATGTGTTGTTTGTATACCAAGTATACAAGAGAAAGAAAAAGATTTAGAGTTTATTTATTACACATCGTAATTGTTTGTATTTCTTTTACAAATTTTCCAAGTGTGTTTATTTTGCTTTCAGGAATGAAACCTTGACAGTTGGGGAGAGGCAGATGTCCATAGGTCGAGCAATTAAAGTGACCATGCTTCAACCAATGAAGAGGCTGGCTGAGTGGAGTGTCTTTGAACATCAGGACCCGGCTGTACAGGAAACAGAATCTGTTCTATCATATATCAAGTTTTGTATGGGGACTGTCACAGTGAACAAACATATCCGGGTGTTTCCCAACCAAAAGCCCTGGATGACCAGCAGGGTCAAGGCACACATCATGAACCGGAACACTGCCTTCAGGTCAGGAAACAAAGAACTGTACAGCACTGCTAGAGCTGACCTGAAGAGGGAAATCAGGAAAGCCAAGTCTGACTATAGGAGGAACATAGAAAACCATCTATCTGACAACAACATTCGGCAGGTGTGGCAGGGTATCCGGCAGATCACCAATTCCAGGGGACACACCAATGCAGCCGTGGACTCAAGCATCACACTAGCAGAAGGGCTGAACACCTTCTTTGCGCGCTTCGAGACTCCAACCCCGCAGTCGCCAGCAACCTGATCCCAGCCTCAACCAGTACCCTGCTCCCATTCATGGACTGTACAGGAACAGGATGTGAAGCAGGTGCTCAGCAGGGTGAAGCCCAGGAAAGCTACCGGACCTGACGGTGTTCCCGGGAAGGTACTCAGCAGGGTGAAGCCCAGGAAAGCTACCGGACCCGACGGTGCTCCCGGGAAGGTAATAAGCATGGTGAAGCCCAGGAAAGCTACCGGACCTGATGGTGTTCCCGGAAAGGTACTCAGAGCCTGTGCTGACCAGCTCTCACAGGTCTTCACCATCATCTTCTATCTATCCCTGATACAGGCCACCATCCCAGCCTGTCTGAAGTCCGCCACCATCATCCCGGTACCCAAAAAAATGCAAATTCCCAGTCACATGACTGGCTGTCGGAGATAGCCATTGGCTATGCCCCCCTCCACCCACCCACAACCCCTCAGGTGTCAGTCATTGCCTTTGGCTATCCTACCAGCTAGAATCTACCCTGGACTGCAACACTGACAGAAGGATTTCAACACATAGTCAACGGGGTCAGACAGCGTGAGATTTCTGAAGAACAGGCTGGGCGCGAATGTATAAACATTATCGAGTGATGCCACCATGACTGGCATTGCTTATGCTCATGCCAGGGAAAAAAAGTACATCATGTTATTTAAGAACACAAGGAAATGTATAGAAAAATGTACAGACATCACCGGATAAAAGGTGGCGATGTTGGTAAAAGGCTTAAAAACGTCACATCCAAAGCTGCACCCCGAATGCCACATTTGGTTAAGGCCTGATAACGTTTTACAAAGCTTCACGAGAAGCCGTAATATAATAACAGCCTAAATAAATTGCCCGACCCCCCTGTTAGACGCTGGACTCCAGATGCTGAAGGCCAGTAGGGGGCGATAGCGAGCATGGACCTTGTGCTGCTGCAGCTTCCCACTGGGAGCGTGTCTATAACCTGGTTTGTTTACATGCTGCCCTGGATGAAGATCAGACCGACCCATTCAAGCATTGCTGAATCTTTGATTGTGGCCGAGTTTTAGTGTCTTACTCCTAGACCCACCAGGTGGCTGGTTTTATTCCCCCCCCCCCATCCCCCAAAAGAAATCCAAATCTCCAGCCCGCTCCTTCATTCATTCTGGGTCTTAAGTTCCCTCTGCCTCTCGCTGAAATCTGTCAGCAGATTGACATCTCTGGCACCAAAAAGAGTAAGAATTTCTCCAAACGACTGTGAAAGTGAATCAGCAAACATATAACCCCATTTAGCAGGCAGATCTATACAGTTCTCAGACATGCTCCTATTCACCTTCGTGGCCAAGATTTGAATTTGGTTTACCTACGTCACCAAAAAAGGCAATCGAGATGGACCTGTGGCCCATCGATCAAGGAAATGTGGTTTCCAAACATCTACTCTCCTGTGATATTATATTTCTGCTTACTTTTTGAAGCCAGAAGTAGATTCACCACAGTGATGTCAGAGACCCCGTGGATGAGGAGAAGGTGCACCATTCCCGCCCCTCCCTGCTGTAGCCCGCGACACCAACGGGGAGCAACAATGAATTGGGCCGACTGATATTTGATTTTGATTTTCATTTTAATTCCATGTAGGTTAGGGCAACATGTCACGCCGACCTGAACTGCACTTGTGCCAGAACGCCTTGTTTTGATGAAAAAGGTACTTTGGAGCATCAGATCCAACCCAAAATGCAGCATTTTAATGCTGCAGAAAAGATGAGAAACCTCTTCCAGCAAAGCAGGAAGATAAGCTGATAGTGTGTTAAATATTCATTATTTTTTAATTTATTCAAAAGGAAATTAGAATTATCTATTTAACAGGGCATACTGTGGCTCATACTGCAATCACTGGCTAAACTATTATTTACCAGCTTTCAGGATTCAAATGGCTAACATTAACGCATCCCTGAAGGGGGTGTCAATCGAGGCCAGACAAAATATATCAGAATAAAAACACATTTAAAATACCCAGCACATGTTTCAGGAGGTCAGGCAGTATCAGCGGTGTTTATGCTGCCTGAATACTCAAGGTTTGGATATTCAGGACAAACCTTAGTTTCAAGAAGACGCAGCCATTGTTTTCTGTCCCGATTGATACAGACTTCAGGGCATTTAAATGTCCCAAAATGTGACCACCGCAGGGTTCTGCTTGTGTAAAACGCATATTTAAGGCTCACATTTAATGTTCAGGTTATCTAAGGTACCGTTTCCCAACCTGCTGTTTGGTGTTTGGCAGGGAGCCGGGAGGAAACAAAAACGTGGATCGTCTGGTGGGTCCCAGAGGACCGGCTTGGGAAACACTGCTTTAACGGACACTAATTGCTTAACACAGTGTTTCCCAACCTGGTCCATGGGGACCCACAGACAGTCCACGTTTTTGCTCTCTCCCAGCTCCCTGCCTTCTAAGACCTGGGAGGGAGCAAAAACGTGGACTGCTGGACTGCCTTTGGGTTCCCGAGGATCGGGTTGGGAAACACTGTATAAGCAAATAGGTTTTCAGTCTGAGAGCATAAGGACTAAAACAATAGTGGACTAGATCAACTACATCACCCTGAGTCACGGTATTTGCTGTGTCCTGCTGCTGGCCGTTTCTCACTCTATTCTGTACCAGTAGTGGCGCCAGGGTGGATTTTGGGGGCGCTCTAGCCCCTCCTACATTGACCATAGCACCCCCATAGCACTTCCAAAAAACTGGTTTCTTTGTTTCTTGCATGTTTGTAAAATCTGTAAATCATCAAAACAGGCTATGATTTTTTTTTCTTATGCTGTTTCCTCATAATAAAATAATAATTTTCTTGATATCGCAAGAAAATGAACGCCGTTTTCTTGTGATGATGCAATCATTTTCCTGAGATCTCAAGGCTACGTATTCATTTCCAAGGACTGTCGCTTCTATACAGGTACATTTACATCGCAGTTAGTTAAATTAACACTTGATAGGCCTAATGTAACATAATAGCCACTATTTCATTTCAGAACCACTCTGCTGGGCTGCATTTTATTAACAATGTAAATATCTGAGGAATGTCATTTTCTACAGTTTTTTTTTCCATCTTGGTCATTTACTCTCATGCATAAGCCCACATATTGTCCACTTTATGAAATTCTGCCTTTTTAAAATTTTATTGTTAAATTAGATATGGATTTATACTAAGCAAAGGTGGTGTGATGTCTCATTCAGAGAAAAAAATGAAGTGATATATTGGTCTTGGGGTTGAGGTTTGCTGTTTTGTATATATTTTTTTCCAAAATACACACAGAGGCCGTGTGAGCAGGAAGTGATAATTTATGTAATATTTGATTACCCTATATGACTTGTGCTTCTGTGCACCTTTTAGTCAGGCATGTAGGTACATAGTTAAATTACAGGTGTGAATGCTTCTCTGTAGAGAAATTCGTTTGCTGCTGATCAGACACTCTCAGCCAGTCACAGAAATCCCCCCCGATTGGCAAAATGAACCAAGGGAGACCCCCCCCCCCCCAGCTGGTGAAATTAAGTTATGGCACCCCTGTTAAATAATCTGGCTACCTCATATCCCCTGCAACGTTAAACTGGTGCCGCCACTGACACGTGTTGATATGGTCATGTGACCACCTTTCCATGGCCTGCGACACCCACCTCCCCCATGGAGGTGCTGCTGACAGCTGCACAGCATGCTGGGAACCCACCACTCTCCATCCCTCCGCCTCCACGTCAACACTCTAAGGCAGCTGTCCGTTCAAGGTCTTCTGCCGGTGGTTTGGAAAAAAACTCAGATGTAGAGAAGCACGTGTGTGAGTCTCAAGTACAATTTTTGAGATCCGAAGAATTTGCTAGCACTTGTGCGTGAAAAACACGGGACAAACTCTTTTGGGGAAAAATGTACCACAGACCTGCATCAGGGAAAACATAGATGGTCACGTGACCATTTGACAAACTCATTATTAAAAGCAAATGCTTGTGGACTGGTTTGCTGTTATGAACTCAACACTATATGATGTACATAAATCCAAAGTTTATGTTATTCAACAAATCTGCACTGAGGCGTTTATTTTGTGACGGTAAACATCTGGGGATCCAATTTACCGAGCCAAGAGAAGAGCTATAAAACTTAAGACCCTTAGTGATGTGGCTTTAATAATAAACCATACAAGTATATTATTTCTTAACTCATTTTCTTAAATCTGTGGGTCAGCATAATCCTTTAGGGTTCATGAGACCCCGTTTTATCCATCAATTCGGCCAAAGTCCCTGTAGAGTTACGATCCAATTAAATTCACTAATATGTTTTCCGCCTGGGCTGGCCGGCGAATGTGGTCGCTCGATGCTCCCCCGAGAGTGAGACAGACAGGTCTGATTAAACAAAAGGGGGAGGAGGGACCCTGCTTCTGAAACGTAGCCGCCTGCGGGGCAGGTGATGACACACTGGGCAGGGGGAGTACCCCCGTTCCGGGTTTGAAGTCCGGCAGGGACTCACTCTGTCAGCCGGATGTTTCAGTGGGCGAAGGCCCATCAAAGCCCAGATCCTCTGTGTGGTGTGCTTCAGGGGGGAGGATCAGGGAGGCGACAACAAGCTAAAAATAAGCACCGGAACAATCAACATGACCAGCAAATAAACCTTTGAGATAATGTACAATTAATGTTTTATTGAGTTGCCTGAAGGCTGCAGTTAGTTTGGGTGCATAGTCAACATCAGAGCCCTTCTGTACTTATGTCTTTGAGTCTTTGTCAGTTTCCCTCCTTTTTAGATTAAAATTGAATGATTCCTGTGGATAAGCCTCCTGAGGAGTAATATGAAGATCCCACGTTTTCCTGTTGGAGTGTGTGTGTGTGTGTGTGTGGCTCCAAGGAGAATCTTCTGGAACCATGATATCTGCACACATGACCAGACACAGGACTCACCATACACAGTAACACACTGACCGACATATACAATTCAAACGTGACAAGCTAATTCAGAGGCGAAAAACCATTGAATTATGTATCCAATTAAAAGGGAGATTGATAAACTTCATGAATCCCTGTGGGGAAATTAAGGAAAAGTATAACGAGACTGTAGGAGAAGGGAAGAAGCTGGAGGGGAAGCTGGAGACAGAGGCAGGAGTAACGGTGGCCAGAAGATCCCACAGCATATGCGGAAACCATGGCAGACTTTTATAGGATCCCTCCAGCTGAGGTCGTATCTGTGCTTAAGTTACTCTGGGGTAAAAATGTACCAGCATCGATGATGAAGGATTAACACTCAATGGTCACCTGCGGAGAGAATAGTGGTTAAAAACAAAGTGTAAATGTACAGACAAACATGAAAACTCTGATTTACTTTCGATTCATGGCAACAAAAGATAACTTGTTGGTGGAAATTCACCATGGTTGACGTTTGTTTTTTTTTCCCTCACACCCTTCTTTAGGTCACCTGCCGGGACAGAGGGCAATCTGACATCAGAAGGCTTTCAGGAGAACATTAAGGAAAGAATACACCGTCCTCAGCCAGGGAGGTCGCCTTGAATTTGTGTGGGAGACCCAGGATGTCGAAGAGGTGACACTGTCTCCGTTTCTCCAGAAACGCCCGTGCATTTGGCACTTCAGAACTTGGGACAGCGGCGGGCCAAGAAAATCTTCTCCAAACACCAAGATCAGTGATTTAATGTTCGCACCATCTCCTCTGAAGGACCCATGCTAGGCCTTAATGCAGTCAGAGGCCTGTGATGGAGTAGGTGGCTACCTTCTGCATGGTCAAATGTCACACAGTGTCTCTAACTGGCACCTAATGTTCTTCTAGGTTTGAGATACTGCTAACAGTAGATGCTTCTGCTGGCTGCCAAATGTTTCAGAAATTTTTCGGGTCTCTTGGTTCCGAAAGGGGTACCTGTCCATATTTACATCCAGGCTAGTCCCATTGGGCGGATGCACTGGGCAGACCTGGGAACACCAGAGAGATTATATTTCCCAGTCGGCTTGGAACACCTGAGATTCAGCTTGGAGTAGCTGGATTCTGAGCTGCTCTGCCACCACAGCCCTCAACGGAAATGTGGTCTGAATATGGACCGATTGATGGATGGATAGACGTCTACGTTGAGTTTTATTTTAGTTACATGAAAAAACATTTCTTGTATCTTGAAACCCAACATGCACTTTTTCGACCTTGTGCATCTAATACAGTAAACTTTTGGGAATTTTGGTATCAGCCCTGGGGAGCTGGTTGGTACATGTGTCTTTTTCAAGGCTGTTCTTTTAAAACGGATAATAATCATCAGTGAAACGTGAAATTTCAAGGGCCATCCATGATGAAGTACATTGGTGAAGTTTTACTGTGAAGTGCCGAACAAAGTTATCCAAATACAAACATGCATTATGCTGCAGACTAAGGTGTGAATATAATACATCGAGCACAGTGGTAAATAATTATTAGCTATTGCTATTTGCTTCTCCATAGTGCTCAAAATGAAATGTACAGCTAAAGGTCAACCTCGTCCTTTTCTAGGAAAAAAAATGACGGTTAAATGTGCTGGGAATGTGTGCATGGTTGATAACTTGGATATATCCTTCTCTGTCATTTATCTGTAAATTGTCTTTGCTTTCTAGCAAAGGAAATTGGTATTTTGTGGCCCCTGTGGTTGTAACTCATTGTTGCTTCAGCTCACAAGTTAATCATTTCTTTCACTCTGGGAAATGTACAGCGAAATCCCAAAAAAGCTCTTTGGCGAGATAAATATATCCCATTTTATTTCCTAGCTTTCCAGCACAATCTTCGACAGATTAGGCACAAATTTTGAGGCTCCTTTGAAGGAGGCAGCCTAATTTGAGTGCTCTGTGTGCTGTTATAATGTCATCCTCTATATGTAACGATGAGACAATGCAAAACATTGTTAAAATCACTGGAGTGTAGCTGGATGCTGCACTGGCAGGGTTACCAGGGCGACAGGGTGAAATGAAAAGGTCACAGAGGTGAAGCAGTGTGATTGCCAAAGTTCACAACCAAGAGGGATGCTGGTACCTACCTCTGGGGAGACTGGAGTCCTGAGGGGCCTCTGGTGGACTGGATCCACCTATCTGCTTGACTATACTATACTATACTGCACTACACTACAATACAGGCTATTATACGATTTAATATATGAAATCATTTTATAGTTCTTATATATGAACTCATTTCAATACCATGCTGTACTACACTACACTACCCTACATTACACTATACTATACCACACTACACTAAACTATGCTATGCTATACTATACTATACTATGCTATGCTATACTATGCTATGCTATACTATGCTATGCTATGTGGGCATACTTCTGTATTTTCCCAGACCCTTGTGGTTGACTTTCTTTTCCCTGATGAGTTTTTATTGCTGCATGCACATTATGGTCATGTGCTGGTCAAACCGGCCCAGGTTATCTCTGAGGTAACCGCTGAACCTCCACACAGCAGGTACTCCTGCGGGGGCTGACTAAAGTGCAGGGGGTTAATGCAGCATAAACGAACCAGAGATCAGCTTCCCACAGGATGGGAGCCGCTGAAGTGAGTACAGAGCATGCAGGGGGAGGCCACCCAGCAAAGATCTCGACCTCTGAGAGTCCAGAGGCGGGACGTGATCTTTGTGACGTTCATCACGCTAATGTAGTGGATGACCTCAAGCTGAGAGGGCATATAAAATAATACCTCCTCACAAAACCTTCTGCCCTTTGATTGGCGTGGGCAGAATCCGTGATGAGCCCGTGTCAGACTCCCGGCGACAGAATAGAGTGGATTGTGTCTGCTTAATGTAGCAGAGCAGGAATTGGAGGTAGCGACCGTTAAAGATATTTAGCACATGCTCAATGTAGGGCAAGCCATTTTTTTTTAAATTAAAAAAATTAAATCATCAGACTGCCAAGCGCAAAGTGAGCATCCGCCTCAAGGTTTTCCATGTTTCTGAACCAACTTGTCATGGTACCAGGGGAGATACTGCATAGTGCATTAAAACGGGGGTGGGGGTGGGCAGCAAAGTGGGTCATATCTCCTCCGTCATTTACCACTGGATTCATTCCAGCCATAAAGATGGTTTATCGACCCCCTCTCCTCCCCCCGGCCCGCCTTCCCTTGAGAAATGGCACCTTGGATTTACAATGTCTGCTTTGAGCTTCCAGCCCAGATTTACAGAGTTAATAGGTGTATAACAGACGGCAGTACAGAGAATGCAGGCTGCTAGTCGACTATCCAAGGCTAAGTGACTGAGACTGCTGGTGGAGGCATGTTAGTTTGCGACATAGACTGAGAAAACTTATAGCCAAGACTCTGTGGTAGAGCAGGGGAATATTAGAAGGTCTGGGATAGCCACATCTGTGAGATGCTTGCAGCTAACATTGGCAGCAGCATGCTAGCTGTTATCCAAAACCTTATGATGGAGTCTGGGTGGATTTTACCCTGTTCTTCCAGGGATAGGTTCCATGACCTATGCTATGGAGAATGGATGCAATATTAAATCCAGGAAGCAGAAGAGTTATCAGAAGTACCTGAGAAGGTACAAGCTGAATGGTTTGGAATATAAATATTTATGACACCCTTCTCAATCTCATGGCGCCGGATGGGATTGCCACCAAAGCAATACGGTGCTTCAAACGTGTGTTTGTTCTGGTCAAAAGTAAAGGTTTCAGAACAAACCATGACTCTTTGTTAGGTAGTACCTCCAATTCCTAAGCTTACCCTCCTCAAATTATTGTGTTTGTAGGCTGGACGACTTTGTCCATGCCTGGTGGTAGCTGCTGAATGTTCACTTCCCCCTAAGGACACATGAATCGCTACACACATCTCAGCTGACCCACAAAACGTGTGCAACGTCTTAAATCGAACGTGTTATTGTTTCAGTGGTTGCGTTAATATCCATATCTCACCAGCACTGGGTTGTCGGGAGAACCTATATAATTTTTTTTTATTATGGGAGGTGAAAAGCGGATGCGTAGGGCTACAGAATTATTATCCGCTGTGGCCCTCGAGCTGCCAGCCATTGGTGGGCTGTTTGTGTCTCCATCTAACTTATGAGCTGAATGCCCAAGATTAATGCCGAATGTATGACATCTCCAAAAGGTTCATGGAGGTAGCTTAAGATGGGAAAGGACATGACGGTTCTCCTTCAAGATGCTTTCATGCTTTGAGATCCCACAGGTTGATAGAAAGGTTGAATGCTCAGGATTGGGTTACGACTAATTTGTTGAAGCACGCCGTCCTACACACTAAAGCACTGGAGTTAAGTGGCCGCGACCTGCTGCCGTTGACGATGTCGTCTTCTCGCACCTCGAAAGTGAGGGTCTTACTTGATTATGTTGGAATTTATTATTGAGATTAAAGTGCAGGATTTAAAAATGTGTTGGAGTGACTGGAGTGGAGGTGTCGGGGGTGGGGGGGGCGGGTCACGCAACACTTTTGATGTAAAGTGAGCGCCTGAGGACTTCTATGTTCCAACACATTTTCTGGGAGCTGGCTTGGCAATAGTGTCCTGTGCACTCATTTGAGGATGGTCTGTAGCTCAGCAGGTTAGGACTAAATGCCCATCAGAAGTTTGCTGGTTTGAATCCCTTGAGCAAAGGCCTGTTCCCCCAATTGCTTCAGGGATGCTGGATGCTGGCTGTGAACCACCCCGATCTTTGCTCTTATCTGTATATACGTCTCTGTGTCTCTCATGGAGTGCAAGATGGGATAGATGAAAAGACAATTTCTCTGCTAGGATCGATAAAGTATCTCTATTCAATACACGTTCAGGCTGTGGTCATAACGGGATATCACTGAAAGCTCAGATTAGGACTGAAAATGTTCCCTTTCTGGCTTGCTCACAGTGGTACAGAGAGCGTACAATATAAATAATTAGTAAATAAGAATCGATTGATTTGAGGGAGGTTCAACTTTTACACAGTTGGTAATCCATACAGTGAGTACTGAACCGCTGCGATTTTCCCCATAAAAACGTCCTTCTACCTCACAGTGGACGTAGTCCTTGATTCCAGGTCATGCACATATTCTGTTCTCGTATTATTCAGCTCTTCTCATTCCATAGCTTTTCTTGTACATCCGTTCTCCGGCTGGGGTCATTTGTGAAAAGAGTTCAAGCACTTTTCCTGGCACACAGGAACGCTGTATCATTTGAGCCTGTGTGGGCTGGAGACGTACTCTAAGGGTACACTGCCTGGGAGATGACAAGAAAGTGTCGTGAAGGTGATTATCGATCAGCAGGGAGTATAAAGGAGCTGGTGTTCGTATCCCAGCATCCCTTGGGAGGTTTTTCTGGGCTGTTGGTCGACTAGTGTTTCCTCACCTGAACTCCTCAGCAAAAACCACTTCTTCTAATGAATTTGCTACTAAACCCGGGGGGTGGGCCGGTAGCTGGGAAATGTGGGGGACACAGTGCTACTTTAATCTGCGGCCAGCCGCTGTTTTGGATGCTTAATGTATTTTCGCCACCTCCCTCAAGGGGGTGCTGGAGAATAGCGGAAACTCTGGCCTGTGGTGTTGGGTGAGTCAGCGGAGGTAGCTGCCTTAGTGATCAAAGAGGACAAGGCTGGGGGAAAACTGCAGGGTGTCCATCTCAAATTCAAACATCTTCCGCTGCGAGGAAACAGCATCCGCCTGTCCCTGCCACCTTTTTGGGGTTGTATAAGCAAAATTTTCCACACCTTTCCCATCACATAGTTCAGTCAACTGGCCGGTTCCGGTTCCTTCCCACTGACGTCTGTGTGGATTCATGCTGGACGGGGAGTTTTTTAATTGAATGCGAGTTTATTTTTCCATTTTTCACTCACCTGATCTTCATTCCTCTTTGTCCTTGTGTAAAACAAATACGCCAGTCCTCCGAAGGCCCAACAGTGTGAATAAACTGGCAAGCCCACCCACTGCCCGCTGACACCCCCCGCTAGCCAAACACCCGCCCAGGCGTACTGGGTTATACCGCCTGATGGGAGTGTAGCTAAGATGCTGAGATTAAAGCCTTCTGAATGCTCTGTGATCCTCACAACAGAGGAACGTGCCTGATAAACATCCAGGACATCCTGATCTGATCAAGAGGACAGTGAAAAAGTAAAGATCCGGTCCTGTCTATATGCCTATCTCTGTCTCTCTGCCTCATTTACTCACTTAATTGCTGCTCCGTGGGGCCACATTCGTTAGCGCGCTACTTTTAGCACATAAGCCATATTTCCAACTGGCAGGAGTATAACAAATTAGCACACCCTGCTCGGACGTCGTCCTGGCTCCTGACGCATGGTCCTGCTGACGCAGGTCCTGAAATCAGGGGGCATGCCATACAAAATGGCCCCCCAAAATGTGAAATATCATGCAATGGGAGCATCTACACTTCTTCCCAGAAATGGCCAGCGAATCAAAGACTGTGGTGTTGTATTTTGATACATTCAATAGTATTTTGGCTGATCCTACAAATGTAGATGCAGTAATAAATATTATTTGAAAAGCACAGTGAAGTGACTTTCCCACTGCGGTGGCTTTGTTTGGGGTTGTTTATGGTGCAAAACTCTGTGGCAAGGCTATCAATTTGAGCTGAAGAAAGTTGGCAGTGATCTGTTAACTGATATATATCACAGTCTTCAAAGTTTTTAAATAGCAAACCTGGCATCCAAGACCCTCCACAGACCATATGCTTTAATGAGGTAGGGGGCCTTACACGAGATATTTTCCAAATAATAGCATCAGGTAATTCTGTCTTTATCTTTTCGCAAATTCATCCATCACAGTGGATTGCTTGTTCAGCGTCTCAGTTACACTATAAATTTATACAGTAAACGTACAATTACAGCAGCATTGACTCGTTTGATAAGCCAAATGTTTCTAAGACAGAGAAGGTGCTGAAACGAGCGCAGCGTGGAGCGAAACCGACGCGAAGTCAGGCGAGACTCACGGGAAACCAAGCAGACGATTATGGAAGGAAAACCTGATTATACGTGAATCTACAGCGACTTTCTCTAGGCGATCGGATTCCGTGGTCCGTGTTGTTTTGAACTTAAAGGGGCTACCAGCTTATAACAATCTTTGTTATAAGTTATTTAATATTTGTTATCGCTTTATGTCTCAGCTATGGTTAAGGCACCAAATAAGTATAATATAGATCATTTTCAGGAATATTGTCATTCCTAATAGTTGATTAAACTTCAAAACACAACCTTTAAACAAATGTGATTTTATTCAGCCTTCTCTCTGGGTTTGAAGGCACTGAAAATGTAAAAAAAAAAGTCAAACGTATTTATTATGCCGAAAAATAATACACTGGGTTTAATTTATACATCAACAACGGCTGTAAATTTCATTCAGTTTTAAAAAGCGAGTGTTGAAATTATGTCGTGATAGGACTGCAATTAACGAAGCACATCCACACAAGAGCGAACATTTTACTGACCTACATATGAAACGGAGTGACATTTCAATTATGCGCACTTCACATCCCGGGAAAAATTATGAGAGTTCAGCGCAGCGTTCGGGAGAGTCCTAAAATAGTGATTTATACGGGAGTACCCAGTTGTTTTATTATTCATTTTTTATTGGATCTTCCTGAATTTAAAGTTCCTAGCTGATTGCGCCGGGGCTTCCTCGGAGGAACATTTTTAAGGCAGGAGCTTCTGCTTTTTTTTTTTAAAGTATATATACACGAGGGGTGTCAGTGTTGCCTTATATTAGGGAATGTGAATATACTACCATGAATACGTGTCTTCATTGGCTGGATTCCCATTTAAGAGTTTGACTTACAGGATCCCGGCCAGGGTGCAGCAGAACTGGAAGAGTCGGAGAGGAGCGATGCGCGCCACTGCGCGTTCACGGCTCACGGATACACGAGTGTCGTTTAGGATCTCGGACGGAGGTGAACTTTCCCCATATCTTCACTTTTATACATAGAAATTCCACAGTTGCTAACGAAGACCTACGATATTTTCTTCTTCATCAACTTCAAATACTTCAGATTTAGGTATGTACAGTACTAGGATTTCGATGCTCTTTTTTTGCACCGTGCT
>JAODKC010000082.1:5765174-5780290 GCA_026777985.1 Mormyrops attenuatus
CGGCTTCATAGGGGCGGGGCATAGTGCTTAAACAGGAACCACTATCTGTCCTGAGGAGTGACAGACCCGCTTCATAGGGGCGGGGCAGAGTGCTTAAACAGGAACCAATATCCGTCCTGAGGAGTGACAGACCGGCTTCATAGGGGCGGGGCATAGTGCTTAAACAGGAACCACTATCTGTCCTGAGGAGTGACAGACCCGCTTCATAGAGCCAGGGCAGAGTGCTTAAACAGGAACCGCTATCCATCCTGAGGAGTGACAAACCGGCTTCATAGGGTGGGACAGGGCTGGGAGGGCGGGGGTATATAGTGCTTAAACAGGAACCACTATCCATCCTGAGGAGTGACAGACCTGACTTCATAGGGGCGAGGCATAGTGCTTAAACAGGAACCACTATCCATCCTGAGGAGTGACAGATCGGCTTCATAGGGGTGGGGCTGGATGGGCAGGGCAGAGTGCTTAAAGGGGATCCGCTATCCATCCTGAGGAGTAACAGACCGGCTTCATAGGGACAGGGCAGAGTGCTTAAACGGGAACCACTATCCATCCTGAGGAGTGACAGATTGGCTTCATAAGGGTGTGGCTGGCTGGGCGGGGCAGAGTGCTTAAAGGGAAACTGCTATCCATCCTGAGGAGTGACAGATTGGCATCATAGGGGCGGGGCAGAGTGTTTAAACGGGAACCACTATCCATCCTGAGGAGTGACAGACCTGGCTTCATAAGGGTGGGGCGGCATAGGCGGGGCAGTAACTGGGGCAGGAGCTCCTGTCCTCCACTCTGGGACAGGCTGGGGGGATGTAATCAAGATGTCCCCCACCGCTCCCGCCTTTAACATCAGAGCAGCTGGGAAGCTGTCTGTGTTTGTCTCTTTAATTGGACCTTAAATGTTCCGGATGCACTCTGGTCCCAATCTGTTCACTGACAGCCTTTTTTCAGCACTGATTAATATGTTTGCGATGAACACATCTGCGAAAATCATAGGGAAAGAAAAAAACTAAAGGAATATAGATGTACCTCATTAGAAGATGCGAAAAATGCTCTTCCCCTCCTGGAAGCCTGTGTTTGCCTTCCTGGCACCTTAGGGATTTAATGGTACATTGTGGAGGTCTCAAAGCTGTTTATCTTTTAGGACCCTCATTTTCAGAGTCCGCCATTCCCGCAGAGTCAGCAAAACGCGACCTCAGCTTCCTCTGTACAGGTGGCCGAATTAGTAAACAAATATATGTGGCAAATGGAGCGGAGGTGTCACATTTGTGAGGGGAAACACGGACAGATTTCCTGTGGCTACTACAGCATTCACAATGACCCAAACATCTAATTACAGGAGAAAAACCAGTTCTCTCTGCGGCGCTTTTAATCACAGGAGTATTTTTTACAAGATGTAATTATAACTCAACCAGCAGGGATATGCCAGTCTGGAGCTGATTTTTGTGATTTAAGCTGAAAAATTCCCATCTGATGGGTCAGACTGAGAGTGCGGCGCCCTTGGCCATGTCAGAGACTTAGCTATCGTGATCCTATTATAAAACTATGGGATGTACAGGTTTGCAATCCTCATATAAACATTAAAAAGTGTGCACTTAAACATTTCTGTATGTTTTTTACAGTTTCTGCCAGCTAATAAAATGTTCATGGAGTCCAAGATCTCTCTAAAAGACACATTACACAGACGTAACATTCTTCAACAGGAACACCTTTTATGTGTGTATCTGCATGTCTCTGGCATGCAAATTTCATGTCTGTGGCATGTAAATATCATGTCTGTGGCATGTAAGTACTCCTGTGTCATGACAAATTTCTGCGGGGATGTTTTGGTGATATGGCAGAGAAATGCATAATCAGTTAATCAGCTACTGTAATCAGCCACTGTGATTGACTAACACAGTGGTATTCCTACTGACAGATCGACTCTGGGCTGCCCACGCGTGGCCCTGTACACATTTACTTCATGCCTTTTCATTCCTTTCCTTCTCCTTTGCATCGTGAGAGACCACTGGGATGCACTGTCTTGCCAAATTCCTGGTGAGGATAATGAGCCTGTGGTTTTCATCGTAAAACCTTAAACCAGTCCTACCCGTATCTCTTTTTTCCCTTGGAGTAGAACTTAGCGTGATCCATGAAAGATGAGCCTCAAAATCTCTCTCCAACCGGCATCGCATGGAGAATTCGCACAGGCAGGTCTTTAATTGCGCAGCTGGTCACACTGCTGCCGCACACAAGTAGCACGAAGGCCAAAGTGTCCAAAGAGATTTCTACACCGCAACTACTGCAATCCTTCATATAGAAATATGCTTCCTGTTAATGTCTATACCCCTGCAAGCACACAAAATATGCTGTGTTTCAATCGATATGCGAATGCATATAAATGAATTCATATATACACCAGCAAACGATCAAACAGTGACTGCAGATGTGGATGCCGTGGACTGTGCACCTGAACCATAACTATAATGTTATATGTGCCATAAAACCTGTTCATGGGAAAATCATTACTAGTTCATTTTTATAAGCATAAGCTGATGTTGCATGCTTAGAGCAATCCACCTTCTCCCAGTAAATATCTAGCTGGGTAAATAGAGAGAAGACAGTAGGGATGGGCCGATCCACATTTTTTCAGTTCTGATCCGATCGCGATACACAACCGCCGATACCGATGTAGATTCCAATACAAGAGCTCTTTTAAATTTAATATTTTAATATAAGAAATATAAACAATATATATTTCTGCTTCATGTATTATTCATGTTTTTAAACTAGAAAATACAAATGAAAAATTGTATGCAGTTTTTTTTTTAAATAAGCTACTAGAAACATACATAACGTTCTGTTCAACCTCGTTTGTTTTAAGCACTTTTGAGGCATTTGCAGTTCAAATGGAATATCTTCCAAGCGAGGAAACGCAAGGGGCGAATGCTTAAAATGCCCCACAATTTTTCTTACACTGTGCTGCGATCGCAGCCCCTCGTGTATCACAAGCTGTAGCGAGGGCGCAAATCAGCCTAAGCTAGCGACCCCCAAATCAACATAATATTGCAAATCATTGTGCTACTAGTTGTGGTTAAAAGTGTAAAATACTTCCAGACCGTCACCCCCTTATCTGCTGTTTTTACGCTTCTCTTGCTGCGAAGGGTAGGCACATGACGTCACAGCAGGCGGAAGTCACCGCACTCACACCCACTGAGTGGCAGCGTTAGTGTTCAGCTTGAATGCTGCAAAAGCGCCTAAGCCTCTCAAATGAGAAAGAGCTGTTGTGTGATTAACTGTACAAACAGATTTAACATGAAATAGGAGCTATCGTTTTAGAGACCGCCAAAATCTAAATAAGCACGTATCGGACGTGGATCAGTCACACATGGCCGATATCCGATCCATCAAATGGGTCTGGATCGGCGCCGATACCGATTCAAATATCGGATCGGTGGATCTCTAGTAGACAGGTCAAATGTTTGTGTCCTGTTAAGCAAATAGTTGCTTGTTTTCAACAGGATAAAGGCTGTATATAATTGAGCAGTGGGTTAAAATGATCACACGCAGGTTACCGCGGTCATGGTTATTCAAATCACCAGTAACAGGTTTCTTTGTGAAGCTCTAGCCTTTATCGTCATTCGTATGAAAGGCCAATATATGTTTTTCTGCAACAGGGAGTTGGTGTAAAATGCAGCGGACCTTGGCTCTTTTTCTTCTCTGGACCGGTGCACAAACTTAACGGCTATCAATAAATCCTAGTCTACACCTCAGTCACCAATTTACTCCTGGCTGTAAGGAGCGGGACTACAAAGGTTGATTGACTTTGTTCCTCAGTAGTAAAATCATTAAGAAAGGAAAACAATGTAAATTTAAATTAAATTAAAATGAAACAAAACAAACCAAGCAATGATTTTTATCGGCCGTGTTACATTCATGTTTCTTTTCCGCATCTTAATTCTCAAGTCACGTCCACTGTAATATTTGTATGAAAATGACTATTGGGCAAAGTTGACCGAAATCGAAGTGTTGCTAACTGAAAGTGCGACGTGATTAACTAGTCACGTTTTATCGGCATCATGCCTTTAAACGTGGCATATGTTAAAATGAGTAATTTGGCAAACAGTTCAGAGAATTAGGAAATACTTGTTGCGTACTTTTGAAGCCGCCTCCCCGTCTGAGAAGCCGCGATCCGCTTCCCCGCCGCTTGCAGGTACGGCGCTCCGGAGCCCCGATTGCTTATTCCGTCTCAGTACGCGATTCAATATGCTGGGGTACAAATGCAGCATAAATAAAACAGCGCCGCACATTGCACCAGGGAACCGTCCTCTCAGGAGCAGACATAATTTACGACGTGCGGGGAATACGCCGCAAATATTGCTCATGCTTAATCACAGCCAAACGGCAGCGCAGATTGAATTGATCCAAGGCGCCACACGGACGCGCGCGCACACACACACACACGCGCGCACACACACAGACTCTCTCACTCACACACACAAATATACGATCGCACACACGGGAGATCTCTAGGTACTCCTACAGAAATGAATGAGGCAGGAGGCTTGCCGACCGTCACTGTCCGTGTTGCGCACTTGCACGTGTGTGTACCTTAAGTCCGTTTTCACTTTATCAGGACGGGAGGCTGTCACATCACTCCCGGGGCTTGGAGTGCGTGTGTTGGTGGTGATGGTGGGTGTGGGGTGGGGGAGCGTAGCGAGGGCAGCCGGGCACACGCGTAATCCACCTTCTGAGATGGATTACACTCTTTCGAAGCCAGGGTGTCCGAATCCCGCTGATTGACTCTCGGGAGAATCACGCGGCTGAAGTGCGGCAGCCCAGATCACAGAAACTCCCCTCCCTCAACCCCCCTCCCCCCTTCCCCCAACACAACCACCCTCACAGAAACGCCTCCGTCCCCGCCAACAGTGGACTTATTGAAGACTTCTGTGGCACAACTTGAGGATAAGGCACAGGCGTGTGTGTGTGCGCGCACACGTGTGTGTGGGTGCCTCCCTGGCTGCTGGGACCATGTCTGTTCTGATTGCCACTCAGCTGAAGCTGGACACCAGCAGCTCCTCCAGAACGGTAAGGTACTCGTCTCCTCAGCAGATACGCGTTGTGCCTGCAGCGTCTCCCGGTGCCGATCCGGACACACGGGGAGCTCACTCACTGGTGCTGCAGAGGCAGTGCGCGGCTGGACGGCGGGTCAGGATTGCAGATGTGCGAGGCTGGCTGTGCACAGCTGCAGGTGTGCCGCCCGGCTGTCCCGTAACGCCATTCTTGGTGCTGCTCTTGCTCAGTTTGGGTTGGGTTGGGGAAAGACACCAAAGACGGAAAGACATCAGAAGAAGGATTTAAGGACCCAAAGAAAATAATGTATTTCAGTTTCACTTGACCTTTAATGAAAAAGTTGCCTCAGGATGGGGCTGGAAGTCAGACAGCACTGTGTTTTGTGTGTGCGATTATGTGAGTGTGATTATAGGGCACCATTTTATGAGGGTCTCGGGACGGTCAGTTATCGATGATCACGGACAGCGCGATCACACGTCGCCGTATAGTGACCGATTAGACAGGATGGAGGGGAAAGAGAAAAGCAGGTGATGACTCCCGCACCTCTGCATGTGTACATCACTGAGTGTAACACTCATTCACACCCTCAGCTCTGCCCACATTTCACTCCTGCGAATCCTCCTCCTGATCTCTCTTTCATTCTTATAGTTTGTCTGAGTTGCTCTTTGAGGGTTTCGACTCACATGCGTCACACCCCCATCAAAAAAAATGCTTTAGTTGCACCTGATTCACATTTATCAGAACATAACCTGTAACCATGATGAATGTGATTTTATTCCCAAAGACCCTGCTAGATATGGATAGATGGATCTGTTTTAAAAGTTTATATGGTTTGTTTTTCAGTATAAAAGCCAGATGATGATGATGACGGTGATGATGATGATGGTAATGATGTTGAAGTGCGGATCCCTCCAAAGCGTTGGAGTTGTAGGGTTCCTGTTTTTCTCATCGCAGGCAAGTGGGACCACAAGAGGAGATGGAGATGAGGTCACCACAGCTCGATTTTGCCCAGATTCACTGCTGCCTACTGATAGGCAGGAAATCCCGCGTTACGTCCAGCGTTTGCCGTCTTGCAGGTTAAAGATGAAAACTCCGCAGCTACCCTGGCAGGCAGGGTCCTGGGGGGGGGGGCTTCTCCAAATCCAGCAAAGGCACCTATCCTTCACACATCCAGAGGCAGCAAAACGCCGAATCGATGGTGTTTAAACGGCAGTCAGTGTATGACTGGATCACAGGTGTTTCGCTCCCTTTATCATTCTTTCTCCTTCACATCACACTCTCTCTCCACGCATTCATGTTTTTTAGTATTTTTATACCCTTTCATTTCCTCCAAGGTCTTCCCGGGCTGCTTGGTAACATTCAGGACAGCCCTGAGCTCCTTTTGTTAACCTTGCATCCTAGAAAACATGCTGCAGACAATCGAGGTGCTTAGCATTAGCCACATTAGCGGCATCGGTGTAATTTGGGACATTTCGTCCCATGGAATTTTACTGAGGACTTACAGATGTTAAGCTACCAGACAGTAACACATGCCAGCTCATTGTATGTGTTTAAAGTACAGGATAAAGGCTAGTCAGTTGGTATCCAGTCGTAAGGTTACTGGTAGATATGATTTAGGGTGTAATTATTATGGGCTGGATTCTCAGAAGTGTGATTCTGTCCCCTCAGATCTATGAACCGTGTCGTCCGCAGAGCTGCCTTGGTTTATGTCTATAATGTCCACCAAGTGTCTGCTTATCTCCCCTGATTCCTTAATCATGGGGGGAGTTTTTAAAATGGGGGGCCATGTACATGTATGTGACTCCTGCAAATTCAATTAGCACAGTGCCGTCCACGGACAGGTGAGCATCCGGGAGGGTTTGCAGGCATCGTGGTCAACACGGCCAGTGTGAGCCTGGCACGGTGGTCTGTTAGCGCAGGAGCACGTGACGGCGCCTCCTGTCTGCAGACGCGGAGATAGACGGGTGACGATAGGCTTCAGCCCCTGGTAGTTCAGTGGGGGACACTGTGGCTGAGCAGTACTTGTGGCTGCATGTGTGTGTATGAGGGATAAGCACGCAGGGTTTTCAGTAGCATGTGCTACGCACATTTTGTCTCGGGTGGGGTCCTCCGGGCGAGCCGCATCGATCTTCAGAAACCATGAAGCCGCAGGCTTAATAAGAGCAGTTTTTTATTGTAGGATGGCAGAGTCGGTCCGAGCGGTCGGATAACAGCATCTTTTACGGTGTGTGTGTGTGTGTGTGCCTGGGATGGTGGGTACACACAGGCACATGAAGCCGGCATGTTTGTTGGGACACACTCCGTCACAGTCTCCGCATCAAGGCAGATCATGTGTGTTGTATGACCCGAGCCCTCACAGCAGATCCGTGACTCCCAAATGGACGTGTTCATGAGGAATGTAAAGTAGGAGACCGGCACCTGTGTCGGGAACACTGGGCCGGCCCCGCTCCCCTCGATCCTGAGCCCTGTCGGCTTCTGCTGATTACATTTTAATTAGAGGCTGACTGACAGCTTAAACTCCAGGTGACTTCCTGTATAATTAATGCGGTATAAGAATGAGCAGCCGCAGTGGGGTAAAAACCAGTCCGTCCTGAAACTCGGGGGTCTGACCCGGCCCCCCCTGTGATGACCCCTCCCCCTTAAACACCCTCCCTTAAATACCAAATACTTTACATGCCCGGTGCCAGATGCTCAATGTATTCATTTGCAGATCAACGACAAGAATTTAAATTAGCGTTACTGAAGGGTACAGATTACAGTAAAATCTCTTCTCAGCTCTTCAGGGATTCGCATGCGTAAATGTGCAGAGTAAGCAACCTGTAACTAAGTGACCGGTGTCAGCAGTCCCAGAGTGACCTTTGCATTTATCTTACCCGCTTGGGATTGGCTCCAGCTAGGTACCTGTGCAGAGTAACCCTCAGCATGGCAGCTGGTTAGGACTGCGGACAAGTAATATGTGTGAAAAATCCTGCGTATCCTGCGTTTTTGGTTGGAACCGCATCAATCTGGGGTGTCCGTGAGTAGCCGATGACCGGAGGCGGGTTATTAACATGCGTCGCTGTCAGATAACGAGCTGGGGCCAAGTGCCAGCGGGGCTGAAATCCACTGAAAACAGCTAGCGGGGTAGTAGTGGGGGGGGGGGGGGTGAGGATGCAAGGGGATGTAGGAACGTGCTACCTGCTTAGCAGGGCTGCCAGGCGAGAATAATTACGTTTGATAAATTATGAAACAGGCATCTGCTATAGCCATACCCTGTGGAACTGAGTATCACTGCAGCAGTGCTCACGCATGCACAGTCACAGACAGACACACACACTAAAGATCGATGTCTATGTTTTTGTCACCCGTTGATGGAGATGAAGTTTTGTTAGGATGAACGAACAAACAAACAAACAAACTACAATTCGAATGATGACTAAGCCGAGGTGTAAATGGAAATGCCTGTATTATTTTTGTTCGCTTTCAGTTGCGAGTCTGTCATTCTTAACCCATGAGGAATTAGCCTAGAGTTTGATTGCTAAAAATTAAGCCGAACACGAAATTAATTCTCTGTTTGTTTAAACCGTGATATACCAGCTTGGTTTTCAGAAATGACGGCATTCGTTTAAGTCAACATCCTAGACAAAGCCAGCCAATATGGGACCGTACAACGCGTAAAAACGCCATGATGCGGTGGGGGGGAGGCAAAAGGGCCACGATTAAGAAACCCAAGTGACTGGAATCTAGCGCCGGTGGTATTTTGTGCGTATGCCGTCTACATCTGATGGTCATGTGTGTTTTAGCACCAAACATTAAAGGCGGATTAACTTATATGGCGGCGTTAAGATGATGGCAGCTCGGGCACTCAGGTGTTGCAGATTTAAGTAAACTAGGAGTCTCAAACTTAAATAGTCTGGGGGCTAGTGGCTCAGAGGTCTTCTCCAAGGGAGCCACTTCAGCTGTTTTTTGAGCTGAAAGAGTAACAGGAGAATATCAGAAAAGATGAAACGTCAACAGTCCGGTAAACGGCGTGTGGGGTGCTGGTGGTAGCAAAGCACAGAGAAACAAACTCATTATGTTTGTGAAGTACCCTGGTCACGTGGCAGGGCTCACGGGAGCTGAGACTGATCTATGTCCACGGAGCATGAGAGGCATTCTCTTATGCGGGCACAGGAAATGACATCGCTGAGGCCTTTATTCGGTCTGTTTTCTCATTCGTCAAACAGGAAACAAATGGCTTTGTTGAAGTGGTCCTCTGAAAAGACCTGTGTGTGTTTTGATACTGTTTTTGTAGTTAGTGAAGCATCCTTGAAGCACCTTCAGAATGCGACCCCAGCTGTATGGAGGAAGTTATGAGTCTCCCCACGATGTGATTTATGGGTCAATATGATGACAGCAGTGAAAAGGCCACACATGATGGAACCCAATCACTGAAAGTGGTGTGGGGAGGGGGCGTTTACACATCACAACACACCTTAATGGGGAGGGCCAGACACCTCAGGGACGCCTTCAGAGGATGACCGGCTTTGGGGGGGGGGGGAATTGTTCTTATTCGTGGTGGTCAGATTCATAGAACAGATTGTCTCGGAATGCACTGGAGCGAATCCTGCAAGGCGTGATTTGGGTTAGGATGTTTGGCTGAGGCTGGGCAGCTGCAAAGAGCTTATTGAGGTGCTGGGGCACCACACTCATGCAGCAGAACGTGTCTGCAGCTGCATCCTGCAGTTCGGCTATGATGCACCTCCCTTTATGCTATCATGCTAATTATATTGATTAGTCTTATTAATCAGTAACTGAGTATATTATTAACATGGCTCACAGGGGGGCACTGCAGCACTGCAGCCTTCCACCTCGAGGGATAGGACTTGGAATTCCCTCCCTTCCTTAAATTGAGGAATCTGCCTGTTCTCGCAATGCCTTATGGGTTTTCCTCTGGGTAAACCTAGTTTCTACACGTAGCACAAAGACATGCAGTGACGTGAACAGCAACCAGTCCATGCTGTCCCCGGCCTCGTGCTGCCTGGGATAGGTTCCAGGCCCCCTGACATTCTTACCAAGATAAATGGTCACAAGATGGATGAATTCAGCTGAAGTCTCCTCCTCAAAGGTACAACAGTAATTCCCTTTTACAGGCCTCATAAGCGGATTTGTGGCAGCGCCTGGGACTGCTGCCTTTTTAATGACTAGATTCCGTCATTTTGCCCCATCTTTCCTCAGTCTGGCTTCCAGAAGGTGATAAATCATGCGTAATTTTCTCATTCACAATGCAGCCCACTAGATGCCGCTGCTGACCGAAAGTTTAATGTTAAGTGAAATTTAATCATATACATTTCAAATAGAAACGGTACAAAAAGTAATGAAATGACTGCATAATTCCTAACTGGTATTCTAACAGTGGCATGCATTTTGTAATTTGGAATATGGAAGTGATTACATAGGCTGTCTAGCGTTAAAATACTAAAGGAAAATAATTGAGGTGAGGAAGGGAAGATGGTATTCGCAGGCAAAAAAAAAATGCTCATTCTTTATTTTTGCCTGGGTTTCCGCGTCAGGAATAGCTTAAGAAAGCCTGAGGCTCTTCCGGTCATTTCAGCTTCCAGCCTGCGTGGCAGAGGACAGGCACAGAAATTCTCCAAATGAGGCTCGGACGGGCGGAAGACCGTAAATCTCCTGACCGCTCAAGGAGACGTTCGGAAAGCCAAAGAAAATCCAGAGGGTCCAGCTTGGATACTCCGAGGGGAAATTATGAATTCTGAACTATCAGCGTGTCGAAAAAGAGTGTAGTGAGTGATTGTAACTTTTAATAGTGAGGCAGCAAGTTCTAGTCCTTGTTTCTGCAGATCAGCAACCCCCCTCCCCCCCCCGCCCCCCGGGGTTGTTCAGTGTCCTTTTAGTCGGATGGCGAGATTTTATTTTGGCTTGTCAACTTGTAAAGATTCCTGGTCCTGATTTAGTTGTACTAGCCACAAACAATTTAAGGTGATATCACCTGAAATATAATTATTTGTAACAATATTTTGAACTGAAGTGTACGAAGTCTGTTTTAGGACTAGCAGACACCAGTGAGAATTCGGAAATGGTTGAAAAACAACCGCTCTCACCGCCTCATTTCATTTTTAAGCGTGTACTACAAAGTAATAAATGTCTGTCCTTATCTTATTCTGAAGGCAAACATTCACCAGGAAACGGGTGTGGTAATGAATCGCGGAAGGCTTCAGTCGCTGAGAGCACGGAATGAAGCGGTGCTGAAATGGTCTCAGTCTGTATAATTTTATGGCTGATGAAATCAGCCGTCTATCCGTTTGTTTTGCTGAGGTTGTGAAATTATTTGCCGTATAAGCAGGGCTGGTATGTTCCTCATCTTTTATACCTCATATGATTTTTTTTGTGTTTATAGTATACTGTGTTACGATATTAGACAATAAACAAGTGGGCGTGTTATTAACCATAAAAACTTATTTCTGTTACTTATAACGTGATCTTGTTATCGGAACGGCCGCTGTCCATTGTTCTGAAATCTGTCTATGAGAACTGGAGTTTACAATCATCTACATACAAGCTTTTACATTCTGTAAATCTATATTTACTACATAAGCACACACTTATATACATCTTGCAATGGTGATATTAAGTAGCTTATGCAAGATTTATATGAACTATTTGTCCGATTAAGCGGATATTTTGAGAATGTTGGTGCACGTTTAACTGGTGGCTATTTACCGAGGCTTTAGCGAAAATTCAGCTGCAATGAGTCACCCCTTTTTCTCAGAGATTTGTTGTGCCTGTTCCCATCAGCTGCTGATTGTTCTGTGTCTTATGTCGGAGACACTGTGCTCTTAATGGCTCGGCGTCTTTGGAGCGGCCCAGATCCCCTCGCACCCGCGGTCTTATTCAGGTTTTACCGCGCAGTGGCACTCCAGCACTCCCAATGACCGCTGCGGCGCCGGCGAGCAAACAGGAACCTCAAACTACCCATGCAAAAACTGCACGGAGCTTGTTGTAATGCCGCGATCGCCCTTTGTCTAGCTGACAGACCCGCTTCGCGCTTTCATATATCTTGATTATCGCTTAGCGAGTCGAAAATCGGTGTATTTTGCAGATGACGGTCGCTGGACAGTTTGCACTGTGGTTACTTCTCATGCAGAAAACATCGTCTCTATAACACGGCTTCGAATTCCTGTCCTCTGTCTCTGGATATTTTTTTCTCATTATCTAAAGGAATAAAATAATAAATCTATATTACATCTGAAGTCTTTGTTACGCGATCACAACAGGGGGCGGAAAACTAAATTTTTTTGCCTTTTCATCGGAAGGACGGAAGGATTGTCCCCCCAACGGACTAAGCAGGAGAAACAACGTGCTTTGAATGTAGAGCAGACTTCAACTAATATTGACAGCACGGCTTTCTGCTTTTAAAGAAACAAATTATACTGAAACCTCGTACTTTATTTTTTTCCTTATCGAACAAAGTCTACTTAATTATAGTGTCTTTTCGGATTGCTTTGGGTACAGATTGCAGGAACACTTTGCCAGTAACAGCTGAGAACAAACGTGGGGGAAAATATATTATAGACGGGCCGATGAATTAGATATATGGTCATTTCTGAATTAACATTTTAAGAGAGTTATGGCTACGTTGTATCAAAGATTTACCGGGAAGATCAATACGAACAGGTCTTTCCCCAACCCGCCGGAGGCCAGTCACCTTCTCGGCGGGCAGACTGTCGAGGAGGACAGCGCCAAGAAGACTTCCCGACCCGAGCGGGACCACCGTGCCCCTTTCCAGCGCCAACCCAGGAGCGGAGCCGAGGATGAGGATGTAAGGCATCACCCGCCACCCAGTGCGCCATCGTCTCGTTGTCTTTGGTGTCGGAGCTTGCTGAACTAGTTGCCATTTCGTTTGTGTGTGTGTGTGTGTGTGTGTTGGGGGGGGGGGACTTTGAATTTACATAAGTTCTTTTTCTCAATATCGTATTTTTCATTCATGCCCCCCGTATCAGTAGCAACGAACGTACAGGAGGAGACACTGTTCGTTGGAGAAAGCGAAATCCCAGGCATGTTTATAAGCGGCAGAGGTCATTTAAAGGCTCGCGGATCATTTTGCATTAACGTTCATTAAACTCATTTCTGATTAGGATCAGGTTTGGGGCTGGTACCCGCTCGTACTGCCTTAGCAGCGACTGAGTCATTATCATCATCATCATAATCATCATCATCATCGATGGTCGCGAAGCTTGCGGATAGTGTAATAGGTAAACAGCTCGCAGATCTGGCGGCCTCCGTCTTCACGCCTGCAGCAGATGGCACTCCGTCCCCGGTCCTAGCAGCGCCGGTTGCTTAATTCCCCTCATCCGGCGCGTGGGAATTAAGCCCTCTCCGACAAAACTCATTTATTGCCAAGTTCTTCGGCCCAGTGGATAAAAAAAGAATCCTACTTTTTTTTGTTGCACACCTGTTGAAATAACTTAAAAGAATTGCATTAGAGATGGTCTTTTGAGCTATTCGTTTGGACAGGGAAATGAGATAAGATTGCTAAAACACGATTTTGAAATTTCATGTAATTCATCATTCCCGGTATAAGAGATATCTTTTCCTTTCTATTTCTTTATCTTTCTAAGATGGAGATTCTCTTGGCAACTAATACGCACATTTAACTGGGATATACTAATACCTCGCGACCTTTTCTAATCGCTGCACCCGTGACTGCAGTGTCTGCAGGGGCAGTAATGCTGAGTACTTATTCAAACTAATTGGCTGCGGTTTGACCATTTATTGTTCACGTTGTTGCTCTGTGTCCCCTTCCTGCTGCGCTTTCCCCAGTGACAGGTGATTCCATCAACAACTGTGTGTCCCGTTGAATTATTAATGTGCGTCGTGCTGGCAGTCAGTCGAGTAAAGGTCAGGCCAGACCTCTGCATCTGATAGCTTTAGTGCCGGCAAGCACTGATGACAAACTTGTTGATTGTATTTCAGTCGCGCAAGAAAAATAACAATGTTTCTAATTGTCGTCATACCTCGGAAAAAGCAAAAATGTGGATGTTCTGTTAGAGAAAGCTCAAATTAATTGTGGTACCAAATGCTATAACCCATGAAGTGTTCATGGTCTGTAGGCTACCTACCAAGGGTAACTAATAACAGAACATTCAAATAGGGGAGAAATACTGTATGAGAATTGTGGAATTATTTTAATTTTTAATACGTGAAAGCACATGTTATGCATGTATGAATCACCGGAATCACATGAATATTACTCCTTTGCTGTCAGTGTGTTTGAGACGGATGCTCACACCTTCAGGCCTGATTTCATCCTCTCATCATCGTTTAGCTAAAATAAGAAGTCAACCCTATGTCATAATTATACTTTACGGTATGAAGACTTCAGGGAGCCAGGTCCATATTTTGAGCATCCCCTGCAGATTTCGCTGACTGGGGGGCTGAAACAAGTTTGGGGGTGGTGGGGGGGTTGACATTGTCATTTTTCTACCTGGCTACATGCCTGCTGGCAGCTAGATTGGTCTCATGATGGTGTAAAAGGGAACATTTCGCCTCTTAAGTTCTCAACAGATGCAGAGAGTTTGTGCTGGAGTGTTTTCACGAGGGACCTTTCTCTCTTAGCTGTCCTGCAATATGCTTTGGCGGCTGGGGGCTCTCGTACCCTGAACTTGTAAGATGGAGGGTGGTGGGTGTAGAAATCTTGGGAAAAAAACAGGAGCGCTGGTGCGATCGAGGCAGACGGGGGCTGCCGACGTCGCGTCCGGCTCCAGATGAGACAGCAGTGTGGCGTGGTGGGGGAGCGGTGGGGGGGGGGCGCATTGATTCCTCCTACTTCTAATGTCACGCTGGGAATCTAATAAAGTCTCCTTAATTAGTCGTAAAAGGCCTGCTGCCGGAAATGGGCTGACATTCAGGCCTGTGGGTATTAATCCCAGGTGGTTAGATGGGTATTGACTCTCCTTTGTGTGGAGTTAAAGGCAGCGGCAACCAGACGACTCTCGCTGCAGACCACTGGCACTCAGGATCTGTCTGACATTGGGCAGGAGCCTTTCAGAAAAGCTAATGTTTAACAGGTGGATACAGCTGGGGGGGGGGGGGGGGGAGTG
>JAODKC010000082.1:5789596-5802587 GCA_026777985.1 Mormyrops attenuatus
TAGTTTCTGTGTTCTTTAGCTAGGCCTGGTTTCTGTGTGTTTTAGCTAGGCCTGGTTTTTGTGTGTTTTAGCTAGGCATAGTTTCTGTGTGTTTTAGCTAGGCCTGGTTTCTGTGTGTTTTAGCTAGGCCTAGTTTCTGTGTGTTTCAGCTAGGCCTGGTTTCTGCGTGTTTTAGCTAGGCCTGGAGACAGTCGAGTTACAAAGAGCCATACTGTATTCCCACCCTCATTAAAAGTATTCACACCCATCCTTCCCTGTTTTTGTTTATATATTTGCATGGAAAAGGTGTGTTTTTTTCCTTTTCCCTCATACCCCATGGGAGGAATGAAATTAATATTCAGAGCACTGTTTGCTGCAAACTCTGTGTATTGGCAGCTGGGAAATGTTCATACGCTGTGGCTCCCTGAGAATAAGCGATTGCAGGGTGTTATGTCACGTCAGCGTGAAAGGTGGACATGTGCACTACCAGATACCCTCCTGGTAATGTGCTGTCAACTAATATTGCCCTTTGCCAAACTGGAGGTTCTCAGCTTGCAATGTTTTTTAGTGAATCATTTGCTACCTTTCATCATACCCTACTTTAAAGATGCATGATGCTTCGATTAACATATCAGTGTCAGCTGTCGTTCGTTAAAAATCAAGATACCGACATTGATCCGGTGTGTCAATCTTGATATTGCCAACTGATATTAGTCAACTAGTATTTTACCATCTGCTGTTATGCTGATATTAAGTGTTGATTTAATTCAAAATCGCCAGCAATAATTCAAAATTTCCACATCTTTGCACCACTGCCCTTCTTCATTCTGCATTTTTATGGTTGTCCTGGTCCTTCACTTCAATTCAGGCGGTGCTTCTCCAAAGAACAGATGGAGGCCACTTCCACATTCCTCTCATGAAGACAAGCTACAGTTCACAATTTTGAGCTACCCAGCTCCATTATTAAACAGGAAGGGTCATGTGACATCCCAGACATTTCAGTCTACGGGCGAGTGCTTGTATCCCATGGAGACGCATCGCGGTTCTCCGGTGGTTCTCCGGAGGATTCAGGAATTCGATGGAAGCAACCTTGCGGGATCAGAATACCGGCCTTCAAGCAAATGAGAAGCCTGTAACGTTATTCTCGAGATGATTTACACAACTTATCAGCCTGCAGCCATCATACCTCCTGCTGATGTCTACATCATGGAAGCACTTTCCCCTATGTTCATCTGTGCCATTTGGTTAATTATTAAATATTATTATATACATTTTAAAATTTTATATATAATATATATTATTATTATTTATCACGCAGACTAAATCGCTCAAGAGTATACAAATGTTGGCAAATTCCACACATTTCCCATAATTCAAATTGCACTGAAACTAAATATTTGCGTGTTAAGTAAATAGTAGCTATGAATGTAGCCGAAGCTGGGAAGCGTGTTTTTATGCACGCATGTAGCAATTACATTTGCCTAACTCTAGTCATCAAAGTCATAATCTGCTGCGGAGGGCGACTGACGCAGCGATAGTGGGTGGTCACTTTGCTCCTGGGTTTTGGGCACTCCCCTTGGGGAATGCGGGGCTCCGCCTCCGCGCCCCGCCGATGGCTCCCTATTGGTCAGCGAAGCTTCCCTCGTGTGGCCAGTCAGGCTGTTTCTGCTGAGCTGGGAGCTCGTTCGTGGTTATGATCCTCCGCAGTATTGAGGCGGGTGCGTCTCCCATAGAGCATTCATAGCTCTGGACCAGACCGGACCTTCAAAGAGCATTTGGTTGCACACTGAGTGGAACTCCTTCTGCACCGACTATGAAGATCTGTGGGTTATTCCAGGTGGAGCATTCCAAATCGTCATGGAGGGTAGGTCTGGGGCTTCAGCCCGCGTCTCACCACGTTTTGTTCCTGTTACCGAAGTACGTGAGCGAGTTAGTCAAATCTTAGGGGTGTGTCGTTCAGGCACACTTACCCCCCGCCCCCTTTCTCCCTAGAGGACTGGCAGGAAAGTAGACTTCTTCTGCGAAAAACGGCGAGATATTAGCAAAAACCAGTCGTTGCTGTTTCTGCAGCTGTTGTCAATTGAGTCTTCGTTTACTCCCTGCTCAACCAAAGAGCGCAAGGTTTCCTCAAGATGCTTCTGTTCGCAGGGAATGCTGGATATCATTTGCAGGTTGATATTTTGGCTTGAGCCAGGAGGATGGCTAGAAATTTGGGCCCCTCACAGATGAATCTGTGGGGGAGTGCAAATACAAAATTAATATTTTTATTTTCAGGGACCACTATGAAGTGCTGGGCTCCCTGAATCTTCCAGGGTATCTGCCCCCCTCCAATGCCCCCAACTTGTGGGCTTGAGATGTGGGGGTCATTAACACGACCCTCTTCCACTGCTTGCATTTGTGCTGATTGATGCTTTCTTTGGTCACCTATTGGCTGCAAACGGGCCCCAAATTGGCACAAGCCTGAATGCTAAAGCCCCGGTAGTCAGGCGTCTGGGGGCTGTTGGAGCAGCCCAGCTCTCCCGCTGCTGCCGTACCCATCTGCCCTTATCAGCAGCAATAGAGCAGGTTCAGCTTCGTGCTGAGAAGGTCACCTTCAGTAGGACCTGCTCCTGGGAAATATGTGCCAACCTGGCCATCTTAAACGGAATTTACAGGTGGGAGACAGCAGGAGAACGCTGCCCCATCTCAACAGGAAGTGGAGAATGGCAAGTCTGGGGCACATTTGTGGCAAAAAAGACAGCAGATGCATGTTGTCAGGGCAACACACCAACTGCGTCATTGGTCATGCGCCGGGCATCAACCAACAGAGTAAACTTGAGCCCAATGTTCTTTAATTTAGTCCATTTTACTTGTGACTCACCCCCATCCTGATCCAGTGCCCACAGGTCTCTAGTTGAGGGTCCTCCCTCCACATGCCGCCAGGTTTGGGGTGGGGGTGGAGGGGGCATTTGCCACAGGATCCTTGAGCATTAAAGTGATCCGGTTGATTCCTTCAATGTGGGCTGGTTTTATAGGCTTATCGACTACTTCGGTCAAGAAGACGGTCAATTTGGAATCAAACGATCGATAAATTGCAAGGACAGTGAGGGAATCCACATCTACTGAAGCAGTGAAAGGAATGTGAGTGGCGTGGCTGCTAGTTTGGGTGAGTGAAGGATGACAAAATGACTGACCTGGTGGAAGAATCAGAATCGCAGTCCTTGGCAGGGCATGAGGATACAAATCAACATACAGACAAGAGAAAAATACACATAGATTAAAAATAAAATGGAGATGATAAATAAAAATCCATCTAGTTTCTGTATCTGCTTGTCTAGTGCAGGGTTGTGGGGGCCTGAAGTCTAACCAGGAAGCTATGGGCATAAGGCAGGGAATAACCCATGATGGGGTGCCAACCCATCACAGGCCACACACACCTGACATGTCTGGCAGTTCTAGTTCACCTTAGCATGTTTTTGGACTGTGGGGGGAAACTGGAGAACCTGCAGGAAATCCCATGACTACATGAGGAGAACACACAAACTCCATACGTGTAGAGCCAGGGCAGAGACTCTTGGTCCAAGAGGTGTTTATGTCTACAGTGCTAACCACTGTGTCACCGTGCCACCATGGAAATAAAAATGTGTTGTTAATAAATAAACATGCAGACGTATAAACAAAGATGAGACAACTACCTTTGTAGGGAGTCATAATAAATTACAATTAACATCAGAAAACGTGAGACGGAGACTCATGTGAGCCGCTCATGTTGAGCGTTCACCTCGCCATGGATACAATGAGTTTTCCCCAGAACACTGGCCAAGATAACTGGCTGTAGGCTTTTACTCAGTGCTGCAGTGACTTCTCAATGTGTTGTGTCTTTTTCGCTTGGAAAGTGTCTTTAAATGGTACTGGTCTTGGTGAAGTTTTCCAATTCTGGTCAGGTCAGAGTCTGTCAGGTCAGAGACAGAGACTGCCGACCCACTAATTAAAAGTTTTAAGCTTTAAGGGCAGAGAAATTACAGCCCTGACACTTTTATTGTGAACTGCACTTAAATGTGCTGCCTTTGTTCCCTTGCGGTTACAGCTGTTGAATTTGGTTTCTGGTTGAATTCAGCCCTGAATCTGGGTGCTGACATTAAACCTTCACCATCCTTCTCAGCCTAGCAGGAACCAAACCAGGTTCTGCACCCTTTAGGAACTGGATGTGAACACTAAACTGGTGTTTAGTATCGGGGTTAAGTGTCAGTCCTGGGGCAAACATGTGTGTTAACATGAAAGAATACAAGCCCACAATGGTTATATGGGGTTTCAGCTAAGTGTAGGTGTAGCATCTATACAAATACATGCAGTGCACTCATTAATTATTTTGTACTTTTATTGTGTTTTTATAGCAGTGTTTGCTTTTCTCTAAGGTCCAAGTGCTCTTCTGTAGCTCATAGCTCATAACTGATATCATCCAGATGCAGAGATTGATCTATTTCCCACAGAGCTCACCTTGTTCCATTGAAACCTTGTCTTCTGTCATCTTCTCATGAGAAGGTTTATTCCAAACCGTTTAAGGGACAGGAAACACAGATCAGGCCATGACGAACCTATGGCCGTGGAAAGTGTGAGCGGCCGGAAAAGGTAGAGTGTAGATACAATCAGTGGTGGGAGGAAGACAGGAGTCCAAGCTAGCAGAACAGGATTTGTTGTGTGCGTAATCCAGACAATGTTATGTCCTTGGGTGACTTGCCTGCCATTTAACATTTTGAATGTAACCACACAGTATTTTCTGTGGTTATACAGTAGATGTAATTGTCTTTAATTGAGTCAGAAAGTCAGCCCTGCATGCAGAAGGATAGCCTCTTAGCTTCAATGCTGGAACAGTATATCGATACAGGAGCTCTCCGTGCAAATCAGCGTTGAGCTTTTTTCAGCATGTCTGAATGTCTGATGCAACATGTCTCTTCTGAAGGTTGCACACCATTTTTTTTCAGTTTCAGAAATGTCCAGACAGGGATGCTGTGCTTTAGATCCTGGTTTTTACCACCTTCTAAAGTCCACAGGGAGCTGTGTTCGTCTCGCCCATGGGGCGTGTGAATGTCATATTTTAATATCAATGTTAAATGTTAACATCATGTCAATATTAGCCTAGCCCCATGGTGCTCACACCCATCACATTCAGCTCGCTCTGCTAAGATCACTGCTAAGATCTCTGCACTGAATTCACATTACTGCTGATTCTAGGGGAGATTAATACAACAGACGAGCAGGTAATATCACCCACATAATATTCCCCTGGTGTGTCTGGCGATCGTGCTGCATACTCAGGTTTCTTATAACAAATCGACTGAATTTCGGAGGCCTCGATCCAGTTACGCCTGCCGGTCTAGATGTCGCTGATTTCTTGGGGATGTGGGGCCTACCTCTCGGGTTCAGGTTGAGCAGATGCGAAAGCCTGTACCGGATCCCAGGCCGTGACTGGCACAAACGGTTTGCTTTAATCAGCTGCTGAACGGCACACCCTGCATGAAACTCACTCCCGCAGCTGGTGTCCCGCCTCACTCCCTCTTTATTTTTCCCCGAGATCTTTTTCACCTCTACGCACAATTCTATCCCCAGCTCCATACCCTGGAGGTCTCAGAATTATTGATGAGCCCTTGGCTTTGTGCTAAGGGCTCCAGTACAGACACTGGCTGCTCTCATCCCGGAGCAGATTTCCGAGGCTCCGGCTATGCTGCAGGGTCATTGCTGTGGATGATTACAGTAACTGGCAGAATATTTGTAAGTGTTAATTAACTCTGGTGGAGATTCTAGTGGATTTTTATTGGAAGGAAAACGGAGAACAAACATTATGTCTGTGATCCTTTCATTCCCACTGCTTTTCTGTGGTTGACTTTATTATGGTTGTGTACATGATCCTGAATACATTCATAGTAAAGTAACAGCAAAATATACTGAGAAAAAGAAGAGTGAAGAGGGTCATTTCATGGTGAGGAAGCAAGCTCCTCCGTTAGCAAGCAATTAAGAGAAGGTGGAGACTGATGGATGAAGAATGGCTGGACGCAGGTGGTGGATGTTTTCTGGGAAGTGTCTTCAAACAGTTCTTCTTTCCTACACAGCTGTGTCTTCCATGTCTGTTTTTCTCAGCGTTTTGGCCTGGCCGGCTCTTTGTGTTTGCCGTAAATTTAATTTACGAGAATGGGGCCTGGAAATGTTCACACGTCGATTAAATATTTATGCCGTAATGGTGGGAAAGCCAAAGGCTGCCCCAGTCCGGAACTACATTAGTGTTTCCTTTGGCACCTATGTGTGGAAAACTGATGGAGGACAGAACACCGTCAGGATTCAGGAAGAAAATAAACGCAGCCGGTAACCCTGCTGTGAAACCAGACCGGTGTAAGTGAAGGTCTGAGTCAATGGATGGAGATTCGGGGGGAACAGGAACCCCTTTTCATTGAAAACTAGCATACAAGGGCCAACTGGAATGCAAGGAGTACTAGTCTGGCACCCCGAGGCTACGGTTTTTAATGGTGACAGCCATTAAAAGTTTCTTAGCATTAGTTTTTGGACTAAGAAACTTCACCAAGACCAGACAGATTTAAAGACACTTTCCAAGTGGGTCAGGCAGGCTTAGCATGTATGAGAAAACATATTTGCTGAAATCGTAGCGGGTTCACGCACAGACGCAGAGTGTACCGGAGTCCAAAAACTGTGTGATAAAATGAAGGAATTTCCAGGCAAATCAATCATTGTACTGTGCCTTGCTGGTCTTCTCGATGATCCGTGGACCACACTAGCAAAGCTATCTGGAACGGCTCGTTCTCTTAATGAGGTAATCTGTGTGGAGGAGTCAGGCGGTGTCAAGGCTGGGAACAGGTTGAAAAAGCTGAGTAGCTTACAGCGGGTCGGGAAATCGATAAATTGACCCGGTTATGGTATGATGCTGAAATGTGGAAATGAATGAGCCCAGTAACAAGGATAGACTGTTCAGCTGAGTCAAGAGTCAAATAAGGCGGTGTGGGAAAAAGGGCTGGAGGTGGGGGTGACTCATTTGGGGGGTCGAGTGATTGGGGTTCTTTTGTGGGAAGTCTCCCCACTTGCACTGTATCTGACCCTATATACTGATGTGTTTTGGTATTTTCACCCCCAGTAGACCGATGCTGGTTCATTCAGGGTCCCATCCCTGTTTTGTTGTCTTCCCAGACCCCAGGTTTTAATACCCCATTTTATTCTCCCCTCTGTTCCCTTGACCTCAGCATGCCCTAATAAATGTGTCCCCTATCTCCACATGACATGGCTCTGCTCAGATCTCTATATCACATGGTTCTGTTTAGATCCGAATGTCCCATGGTTCTGCTCACATTCCATATCACATGGTTCTGTTCAGACCCGCATGTCCCATGGTTCTGCTTACATTCCATATCATGTGGCTCCTGTTCAGTTTTGCATGTCCCACGGTTCTCCTCAGATCTCCGTGTTCCATGGTTCTGTTCAGATCTCCATATCAAATGGCCCCATGGTCCTGCTCACCATCCTGATCGTATGTTCTCAGACAGCAGGATATGCTGTCATATGAAATAAACTTCATTTTAGGGCAGGCGGACATGGGGAACGTTAATGCTTTGGTTGTTCTTCCTCACGCTGGCTGTAGGACAGATGCCCAGGGGCCGTTTGTCAGATGTGATCGTTGTCTTTAAAGGCACAGAGACGACAGTGGCTCAAGCGGGCCACTAAGGCTTTTGAAGATGGATCAATCACACTCCGTACAGAACAAAACTGGCTAAATGCCAGAGGCATTTAATTGCTGATGGATTCTGAGGTGCATCTGGAAATTCTGAAGCCGGGGGGTAAAATCTGTGCCCCTCCTCCCCACTTTGTGAAAATGTGTCATCTAGGTGTGTTGCTGGCCCAACATCTGGGTAAAGTTGCTGGGGTCTTTTCACCACTACCCTCCAGCAACATCCCTAGGTGCCAGATATCTAGCTTAAGTTACGATAAAAATTCTTTCCAACAAAATGCCGAATAGTAGCCATTTCAAAATAATGTCTGGGTACATCCAGGAAGAAAATGGGGCCAATCATATAAGTAACCAAAGAGATGTTTTCAATCGGTGAGTGACAGAATAGGGGGCACTCCAGGTGCCAGTCGGCTTTTAGCTGGGGCCAGTGCCCATGGCCCCATTTCTGTATACATCCTTGCTACATGGCGCAGCTTGCGACTCCACGCCATGATGAGATGTGACAGGTACACCGGGGGGTCAAAAGTCCCCGACTCAGGGAACCAGATAGACTGTCACCTTGACGAGAGTTTAAGCTACTTCCTGAGCACCCACCGCATCCTGCAACATAGATTGTCGCAAGCACAAAAAGTTGTCGATCATGCTGCGATTGCATGAGTCAGAGTCTTACAAACCAATCTTTTTAGCATGTGCTACAGGAATGATGAAAAAGGTTTGGAAATTAACAGAGGCATCAGGTACCTCACTCTCTATTATCATGCCACTTTAGTTGACCGTCTGCATTCACCCTCCAGGACAATGGAGGAGGTTTGCACGTTAAAGTTTGCCACTCTCTCAAGGCCCCAGAGGCTGCTGGCTGGTTTTTCTGCCTGAGCCATTGTGCTCACACTCATTAATGGTGGCCAAGTAAGAAGGCCTCTTGTGTGGAGACAGCACAGAGAGTATGCAGCACCTGATGTGTAATAGGCGTGACCTTTGGGACAGCAGGTACCTCCTGATGTGGACAATGTTTGTTAGCTGCTCCAATTACTTACAAATTTATTTTTCACATTCTTCTGTGGAATTCTCCTGCGGGAGCAGACAGGAAAATGTCAAAGGGCACCACTCTGGTGACTAGGTCACCTGGCTTGCTGCCAACACGTCAACCCCTCACATCCTGCCCATGCTCACAGCGGGTGAATCCAGGGTGAAGTCAGACCTATGCGTTGCCCTCTCCAGTGTCATGTGACTGCGCAGACTCTAGATAAGAGACCTAGAATCCACAGAGGACTTGTAATCAAGCTGCTAAGATAACATGCAGTTCTAACAGAATCTTCATTCCACCGGATTTTCCTTGTTGATGAGTTAAGTGCACTTCATGTTGAGTTTTCCCTCCGACGTTGATCGCCCAGGAAATGTTTTATTCATAATGTTGCTATTGTCGGTTTGCTCATTGATTTGCAGGGAGGATTGTGCTGTTGGGTTGAGGAGTGTTAGATCCTTACTGTTTCTGGAAGGAGATTGGTGGCACTGTTACCTAAACAAATATCTCAAGCTTTCCTAGGGCTCTTAAACACATAAAAACCTTTTGAATTTTTGAAGATGTTTTGACACCTACAGATTCACATTCATGTACAGCTTAGGGCAGGTACTACACTTTTGATTTCAGGTCTTTACATGGAGTTTGCATCCTCTCCTCCTGCTTCATGTTCTCCCCATGTTCCTCTGGGTCCTCTAGCCTCCCCTTGTGGTCCAAAGATATGCAGTTAGGGGAATTTGAGCCTCTAAATTGCCTATGGCGTGTATGTGCGGCCTGGGGTGTTCTAGCAAGCCCTCCCCTCCGTTTTCCTGGAGAGTGTCCAGGCCACCATGAGCCCAGTACTAAATAAGCGGTTTGATAATGGTTGGATGGACGTTGATCTCCTGTCAAAAACTGTCCCTGATGTCTGAGGAAAGAAATCATGTTTGAGGCAAAACTGCAACAGTAATTGTCCTTCAAGCACAAATGGAGTCGTACCTAATAAGGGATTAATTTTACCATGGGTTATAATTATGAATTACATTACGAACAGGTTATAATTTAGTAATTTTCCCCTTTTCCTGCCTCAGGCTGTTACAATTACCCCCTGTAAGCAATCAGTTATGTTTCTGCAGACAGCTGGTTAAACAGCTAGTGTTGCTTCTAAACTAGCCTTTGAACTTCATTAGAGGACATCAGTAACATCCAGCTACCCATCCATCATCTAAACACGTATTCAGTATGGTGGAGGATGAGGATAACAACCTGGGAGATAAAGAACTTTATTAAATGAGTACAGAGGGGAGCATATTCCAATTCTGATAAAGTCAAAATAATAATTACTCACTAAAATTTAAGACAAACTGTATTTATTACATTGATACTTGGAATTGTATTTACAACAAATTTATGTTTGTTTATTAAAAACAGAAATGTGATCCATCCATCTCCCATCTTATCCTGGGCATGACTGTTTGGGGGGGGGAGGGGGGTGTCTGGAGCCTATCCCAGGCAGCACAAAGCAGGGGGCCGCATGCTGGATGGGATACCAGTCCAGAATTAACAAGTACTGCCATTTTATAAGCAGCAATCAAACTGTAGACCTGTCTGTGTATTAAAACTGCATCCTGTGTCCTTGGGCGTAGAAATGAAATTTAGCGCATTTATTTTTAAAGAGCGTCGCCTCTAAACACTCTGGAATGCCACAGGCCATGTGCTCACGTCGTCTGAAACGTCACACGACCGGTCATTTGTCTCTGTTGACCGCTCTGCTCTCTGGAGGTCATTGTCGCCAAGACGACCCATTTTCCTGCACGGACCTGCATTCCATGGCGTCGTCACGCATTTGTCACCCCCCCCCCCAAAGACATTTTCCCCCGCCAGCACGCTCTCCGCGTTTCCATCCGAGCAGATTCGACCATCGCTGATGCCAACACGTGACATCCCAGTGAAGGGGTCCAAATTACAAGATTAATTAACTGTTCATTCTCCAAAAAAAGTCACAGCAGATGGGAGTGTTAGGCCAGCTGTTTATTATTCATTTGTCAGCTCCAGTGTATGAAGATCATACACAGAGGTCCACAGTCTGGGATTTGAATCTATAACCTCCTGGGGAGTTCTAGTGGTTGACATTATATATAATGTGGGCAGGGGTCCCTTCTATGGACTGTTGAATGTCCAGTTTATTCAAAGGTGATGCCTCTAATGCACAGCTCTTCTTGAAAGTATTCTCATGAAATCAGCTTCTTTATTAGTATTTAAAGATTAGACATGGAAAAATCCTCCCTGTAGGATCCTGTGGGGAGCCTTATATAAACTCAGTTGCATGCCTGTTGTGTTACCTTCACTGACGTCAAAATCTGAATAATATCAGATGGGAAAGTCATGGAATCCAGAGCCCCTGGTGCTCAACCACCCCTACTGCTGCCTTTCTATTCCAGTTAAATATGAATAAGGAGGCCTTCTGCGCTGAAGGACAAGGCCGAGAGGCTTCTTCAGACCTATAATCAATCCTGCCTCCATCACTCTGTCTCAGGCTCTGCCATCATTTACTCTGGTCTCACTTGGAAACTTGGATTTCGGAACTTCAGACAGAAATCAAATATTACAGGCTGGCGCCTGGCTTTTATCTTCACACTATGCAGACCCCAATTTAAACCCAATCTGGAGATTGTGGGCAGGGAGGAAAGTGCTGAAGCAAAACATCTGTGATCAGCTCCAATTTGGCAGGGCCTGGAGCCATGACTTTGTCTGAACAAGAATAGGGTGTTTATCTCACAAAGCGAAAGAACGGGACAGTCAGGGGCTGAGTGCAATGCTCTCCTTATCACTCATTATACACAAATCATCTACACAGACAACTTTCTCTACTTGGTAAAGAACACTAAGAGATAATTAAACAGCATCTTAACAAGAGGCTGATTTGAGCAATTCCGCATATATGCAATAACTTCCAGTGTGTTGCTATGTTCTTTAAGCAAAAGACAGTTCAAAATGGTATTTTGCAAACTGAAGAGTCTAACAGATAATACATTTTTAAATAATATTGATTAATTTTTGTCCATGTGATAGGAGATCCATGAGCAACAGTCTATAATAATCAGTATTCCAGTGGTGTTCTGTGTCTAATGCATTATGTATTAGCCAGTGTTTCAGCTGTGTGGTGATGCTGTGAAGAACTGTCTGTTCCCTGCACGTTCACTGCTTTTTAAGCTTTATGGGTCCCCTCATTAGGTTTACCTTGGCACTGTACTTCTGAAAGTTATGGAAGTGTCCACTTCAGCACTCAGTTCATATTTTTATTTTTGTGTGGTACTGCTGAAATCTCTCAAGCGAGTTGCCCTCGTCCTCCAACTATATGTGCTGAAATCTCACAGAAGAGCTGTCCACATCCCTGGTATATATGGCGGTGCTGAAATCTCACAGAAGAGCTGTCCACATCCCTGGTATATATGGCGGTGCTGAAATCTCACAGAATAGCTGTCCACATCCCTGGTATATATGGCGGTGCTGAAATCTCACAGAAGAGCAGTCCACATTCCTGGTATATATGGCGGTGCTGAAATCTCACAGAATAGCTGTCCACATCCCTGGTATATATGGCGGTGCTGAAATCTCACAGAAGAGCTGTCCACATCCCCAGTCTTTTGGTGATGCTGAAATCTCTCAGAGGATCTCTCCACATTCTCTGGTTATTTGGTGGTGCTCAAATCTCACAGAGGCGCTGTGCACATCCTCCATCTACAAGGTGATGCTGAAATCTCTCAGCGTAGCTGTCCACATCCTCAGTGTATATGGTGGTTCTGAAATCTCTCAGAGGAGCTGTCCATATCCCCAGTCTATATGGAGGTGCTGAAATCTCTCAGAGGAGCTGTCCACATCCCCAGTCTATATGGAGGTGCTGAAATCTCTAAGAGGAGCTGTCCACATCCTCAGTCTATATGGAGGTGCTGAAATTTTCCAAAGCAGACACTATAGTGTATTATAATGCTTCATTGCTGATCCTGGGGAATAGGTGAAATGCTGATCTAAGCCACTACTACTTTATCTTGGCTGAAATGCTACTTCATAATAGCAATGCAGAACGCTAGGGCCATTATACTGTGGTTAGACTGTCTAATATACATCACAATGTCTCAGTTTGGAACCGGCATAGAACTTCTGCTTCAGTAAAGTGTTACACGTTTATGTAACGGTCCTCAAGTTATGATTAAAAATAGAACTTTCTGAGAGCCAAACATAAGCTGGTGAAAAACAAAAGCAATTAAAACTTACTGAACATATTCAGCCAGGGGCGGGGCGGGGCGGGG
>JAODKC010000082.1:5803588-5825252 GCA_026777985.1 Mormyrops attenuatus
CCCCCCCCCCAGAATGGAATGCCCCCCAAAAATCCTGAGGAAACATAAGAAAGTCACAGCAGGGGTGAAACAGCACCTCTGCTTTGGTCCTCAACATCTTCTGTCCTGGAGCTGGAGGTGTACACAGGTCTTCAAAGCTTGGGAGAAGGAGAAGAAATCCCCTTTAAGAGAGGTAAAAACAACAGTATTTTTCACTGTGGGGGCGAATCTAACTGACCTTAATATCTTACTGTTACACTCTACTTTCAGCCCATAATTACCATCTGGGCCATTTGCTGTTCTCTTCATCGCCCAGTTCGACTCGAATGTTGGGTTAAATTTAAATCTGAACTCCATTTTCTCCTGGGATTCATCTGACAGTAAGCACCCGTAATTACCGTTCATCCCCACCCCCCGTGTCGTGAAAAGATCCGCACTCCATTTTGCTATTCATCTCACTTCTGCAATTTTCACTCGCTGTCTGTCGCCTATTCTCATCCCTCAGTGGATCTATTTCAGGCAGCGTTTCACGTTACGGGCTGCTTTTATCCATACATCTGCAAAGAAAGCGACACGTGGGCGGGATCTTACGCTGAAAACGAGACCACGCCTTCCGATGACAGCCATAAGTCATGTGACCAGTCGCTCCAGTCCATGCTGCTGAGATCTGTTCAATGTATTGTTCCTTCCTCAAATGCCCCCAGGAGGCAATGTGGGTTGAGACCTCACAAGCAACGCTTATGTTTGATCTTCAGGGGAAGCAGTCACAGCAGCATTTGTGGCCAAAGGGGGCTGCAGGTTCAAGTCCCAGAAGATCTGGGGGGACGTTATTGTACTATTGAGAAAAATATATTTTAAAAAACAACCCAGAAGAATGAAAGGATGCAGCTGGAAACAGCACATGCTACGAAGGGTAACAATTGGTTTCACTCTGATCTCAAAGTCAGCCACCAGGATGGCTATTGGTCCAGGTGTGTAAAAATAAGCATAAAAGTGACAAGAAACCAGAGAACGGGGGTAACACTAAGTGATGCTTCCAGTAAAACGTTCTGGGGCCAGAAGGCCACCCACCCCCCGAGGTTCAAAACATCGAAATGGTTTCATTGTGTTCCCCAGCTGCTGGTACTGTGTGTAATAATTTCTTTCAACACCCTTCTTAAAGCTTTACAACAATGTTTGAAAGGCATGGTGTAAATTATCAGTACAATCTCCCCGTCACACAACACAATCATTGTCTTGCGGATTATTACCAACACTGTTATACCGACAAACTGCATTTTGTGAACATTGTGCTCGTATATATTGATTTGATGTTACTGTTCTAAATTATTCAACATTCAGTTAAGATCTTTAGTATAGCTTTGGTCTTGGCAGAATAGCTACATAGAATTAGGGGAGAGAGTAGCGGAAGTCCCTTTACCTAACCTCTATTTGTTCAGGTTCCTGCTGTCACTCAATTAATCTATGACCTTCAAACAAAGTGTTTTTAAATTGACCTGTCGCCGTGCGGAGAAACCCGGGAGTTCTCTAATCCCCAGTGTTGGAAAGAGGAATGTGTCGCCGAGGTAACCGTAGGACGGCATAGATTTCAGGCGAGCCATGGTGAGAGCAACCAAGTTTAATACCAGAAGGGCCTGATCTCATTTGTGAGCCTCACACAGAGCTGAGAAAGGACATACATATTCCGTACAGCAGGAACTCCTTTGAAAGAGGGTGGTCTTCAAGGGAAGCCAGGTCTTCATAATGGCTATCATTAATGTGTCATCACTTCGGCCCTCGTTATCAGTCCAAAGAGACTTATCGCAGGCCTCCGTTACCCTGGTAACGGGCATAAAAAACAGACTCCGCAAAAAACTGATTTAGTGGTTGCCATTTTGTTTTAATTAGCAGTAATGAATGTTCTGTCCTATCAATTTATTGTTTGAAATAAGCCACTCATTATTATCCAGTCATTTACAGCTTAACTGAATATCCCAGGCTTTCGTATTTTATATTATTCTTCATCAGGATTTCTCATGTACACTATAGCTGTCCCCAGTGATATTTAACAGCTGGATTAATTGAGATCTTCATCTTGGCCTTTTGGACTTCCAGTAAAATAGGAGAGTAGTAAAATTTGAACACAGAGCTTGAGCTGTCACCTGTCACCGATGCTTGAGCATGCTGATGAAGATGATGGTTCAGTTGCCCTTGTGATGACAGTTTTCGTATCCTGATACAGGGCAGACTGTACAAGATGGGGCTCTGTAAGCCAGTGGTCCTGCTAATCAGTTTCCAAAGGCAGTTCAACTGGCCAACTGACTCATATAGCTTGGTTCCTGAGTCTGTTCATCATCCCCCCCCCTTATAAATATGAGATATTAACCCCCCCCAGCATCCAGTGACTGCTCACCTTTCCTTCCCTGCAGCATGTTTGCGCATGATCCTTCCTATGACGACCTGGTTTCCGATCATGGAGGAAGGGCGTGCTGATTGTTAGCATAAGCACTGCGATTTTTTTTAATCCTAAATCAAGGTTTCCCACAAACCGATATTTTTTTGTAATAGAGAATCAAAATGGCTGGACTCTACACAGCACGTGCAGTTTATTGAACGGTGTGCCTTTGCACTCCCCTGAAAAATCTGAAGCAATAATTATTTTAAAAACAGCTAGAAAAAACGGACAAGTGAGCTTTTATCATCCTCTGTGCATTCAGCTCCCTCCCCCCCAAAAAATAGTTTGACAGACAGAGCTTTGCCTTGCCCTCGACGTTACATTTTAAAGGCCTTCATGCATGTTTTCTTGTGCAGATATTGTGGCGGCAGTGAAAAGCACAATCGCGCATTTCACAGACGCGGGTTTTCATAATCGTTATAGCGGCGACACCATAAAGCGCCATACATAGAAAATTACTGGGGGAAAAAACTTCCCCATAATGTGGAATACAAAGATGAAATAATGGAGAAGTAATTAATGTGCAACGCTTGTTATTAAGAGCAATACTTAATATTAAAGACATTTAATGTAGTCGTTTAATAAGGTAATTTGTGCTGTTTGTCTACATATCACATACATACAGACCTACTGTTACGACGATGTTGTAGGCCTATATACTAACTCAACAAGAGTGACTGAATAAATATTTAGTACAGAGATTATATAACTCTAATGAAAATTGCAGTATACTATAAATCCATCCAGCTATTTTTCCGAACCACTTCTCCAAGGCAGGGTCACGGCAAGCGGGGAAATATGGCCTGTGTCTGTCTTTGTGTAAGTGCTTGTTTTATGATACTTTGGTGGTTAGACATGCTTTTGCAAGTGTTAGAGTAGTTTCGCTGAAACGTGACAGCTCTTTCACAAAAGCTTTTCAAGCAAAAACTTTTATTATCGTCACCAATCACTCCGTCCAAAACAGCTTTCAAATTGTATCCATTAGTAAAGTTGGATGTATTAAACTGTAGTAGCCCGGGGCCCGTGTTGGAATCGGACCAGCGATCTTGAGTCCCTTAAACCCCTAATATTGTATGTTTGTTCGCGTATCGATCACCACATTAATCGCTTGTCCGTAGACTATTAATTGCCTTTCACTTTGCGTACCAGGTCACTGGTGCGTTATGCGCCTCGTTGCTGGTTTATAATACAACAAAATGCTGAATCGGATTTTAAATTATTGCTAGCTGTATTCAGCAATTACTGGATCGTTTAATTTAAATAGGTACACTTATATATGTAATGCGCTATGTAGTCTTTTAGTTTAAACGCGTTCACACCAAAGAAACATAACTATGTTAGTAATATTTTGCGGTCAGTGTAAAAATATGAGTTAGATTTGCTTAGCTTAACAAATGCTTTCAATGCGATTGCCTGACACCTGACAGTCCGTCATATTAATCAATGAACATTCGGTGTTAGGGGCTCCTCTGGGGTGATTTCAGCCTGCAACTTAATTCATTCTTTCAGCGATGATTATGCTCTAACATACCACTAATAACATTTGCTTAAATAAATTTGCGTCAGTGTGGGTAGAAACGGGTGACATCTGCTACGATAATAGAAAGACTGTCATATGCGAAGCGTATATTATTACTCTGCGGCTTTTATGTGTTGAAAATCCTAATGCGGGGTTTATTTTCACCAGAACAGCACCGAAAAGCACGCGTGTCGTTGTGTTATATAGCCCTGTAGATAGCGGTGCAATTCATCTAGTTGCCGTCAGCCGTAATAAATTAAAAATTAAGTTCAGCTCGGCATGTTGAGATGGGCTATGCGATGCCTGAATAATACTTAATTTATTTCTACTATCACGTTACCTCCGGTGGTTTGCCGTCTTGAAGGACAGTTCATATAAAACATAAGAAATTGTTCTTGATAGTCCGTATGTCGTGAGGGAAATTTGAAATTTTTAACACATCTGCATCACCGATATATAGACTGTTGTTCAGATCAGCAGCGATCATGTTCATCTGCAGCGCTGTACAATGTACTTTTTGACTATATAGGATTTTGTTGTGGCCAAATCCCCCTTTTCAGTCACGAATAGCCAGGTTTTTATGTCAGTGTTGAACTATATGCTGCTGCTCTTTCAGATTTTGAACCTTTTATGTCGCTGGAGTGGGGAAGGGAAATCATAACCGGTGACGGGCAGCTATCTGGGATAAAACGGGACTAAATCTCTATGTTTGCTAAGATTTCCTTCCATGCATGCTGTTATTAAATTAGGAGCAGAATCATAATTTCAGCTGGCTCTCCATCGCAGTTATTTTTTTCATCTTGCTTTCGGGGAGCGCGTCCCCGGCCATCCACGCTCTCGCCTCTCTCTCTGTATCTCTCTCCCCCTCGGGCCGTCGTGCCCGCGCGCGCGCTCCCACCCATTCTCACGCTTCACCGGTTGTATTTGCTATTGAAACTGAAAGTCTAATACTGCTCGCTGTACTTCGCCGGCTCCGCTCCGCCTGCTGGGGCACCTGTGTTTCTGCGGTTAACAGCAGCGGGGTCTAAGCAGTAGGGTACCATGACTTCAGCCAAGGAAGCAAACGCGCCGGCCAAAGCGGCTCAACAGCAGGACCAGGTAGCACTATACTTTTATAAAAAAAATCTGTAGATATCTGCTTTATTTTGTTTGCAATACGCGGGTTTGCTCGACTTCCATTTCTCGGTCTCCGCAAGAAACATACTGTTCACCCGCATCATCCCAACATCGGGAAGGACAGAGCACGCTTTTCTGTCTTGAAACTATCATATAATTACAGTACCGCGTAGCCGCACATTATGCGCATGTGTGCTTGTGAATATCATAAGTCTGATGTGTGGAAATCTGTGCGTTTAAGCGGAGCGGAGGAGCCAGGCACCCGCTTCTGGATGGAAGCGGACTGCTGGCTGTGCGTGGCGATTCCAGCGTATTTGCATGCATTCATCGGCGAACAGTTTTTGATGCAACCAGCTGTTTAGCCAATAGTATATAAAGACTATGAATAACGTTGTCATAAACTGCAAGGCTCCGATGGCGAATTATTCTTCAACTGTGCACTGTCGACGTGCCTGCAGACGCCTTTCAGTCGGAGTTACAAACACTCCTGTTGGATCCGCATAAAGACAGAACAACGCGGATGTCCTTACCATTTAATGCCGATCAAATGTAGGAAACCCGTTGATCATCATCTTATTTTTATATGCATAGTTTCCCTTGTAAAAAAATATCAGACAATGACCAATAAAAAGTTTGTTTTCTATGCGTTTAACTGCAATTCATTAAGACATGCCTAATGAATAAAATCACAAAAATATTTAGACGGGCTTCTAATTGATACGTTCAAATGTAGCCTATTTTCCGGCTCCGCCAGTATAATCTCAAACATTCTGATACATTATATACATGATTAAAAACCAAGCACTTGTTTTACTCTGTTCAACCCATTTGTCAATAATAATAATAAGCAAACAATTATTAAGTAACTAGAGCTGACTTCAGGTATCACCTTGTGTTCATTTCGATCCGGCTTCATGTGCAGTGTGCTGTGTATATTTCTTGACACGGAGCTTGAATAAGTAAAGGCGCACGTTCCTGAGCAGCCTTTTAAAACAATTTCGCGCAAATTAATACACCTGTCATAGCCACACGTGAAACAAGGACTTCATATTGGTCCAATTAAGTTAAAAAAACTGAGGCAATGCTATAAACCCAACGGCAGTTATTTTGAGACAAACCAGATATGCACAAATAGTGTGAAATGTTCTCTCTGGAGTGAGTCCCGAGCCATATTTTTTGCTAGATATTTTCGACACAGCTTTCTTTGTGCGGTATAACTTCCGGAAGAGTGATGCTGGTGTCACTACCTAAAAGCTACAAAACACTTAAATGTTGTTACTTTAGGTTCTGAAAAGTTATATAATACTAAAGAAAGCAAGCATGGGCACGAACTGGCAAAAACAAGATTTAAACAGGCATCCTAATAAAACATTGTTAGGCTTTTACATTTATAACTCTTTTCAGAGAATGTGGGAAATCGTTAGTCTATAACATCCATAACAGAAGTCAGGATCTGTAACTGATGTATATTAGGTCTACAAATCACATGATTTTACATTTCGGCTTTACACCGATGCTGTCTCTCGTACAGTTTAACATAGCGCAACTTTCATTTTGAACAATATTAAAGTAGGATTAAGGTAGGCCTATATGGTTATACTTGGCCGACGTAGGCTATCAAATTAATCAAATATCCAAAGATATGTAACGTAATGTTAGGCATGTGTACCAACAATATGAAAGAAGATTGCGGAATTTTTATATTTTAGCAATGAGATCTTCATTGTAATTGTTACAGAAACTATTTATGGTTTTATAATATGAACTTGCACGCACCCAGCCCGCACTGAATCTGAAGACAGGTTAGCGAGCGCACTGGCCCCAAGCAGAAGTCGAGCCCAACGGGAGGAGGGACGTGCGCCGTGACCGCGACGGGGCGGACGCCTGATGCGTTTCCAGTGACTCGTATAGGTAACTGCTATTCTCTCGTTTGTCGTTCATCGAGACCCCCCCCCCCCCCATCGTATAAACCCCAAGGCACGTGCATTTATTGACTGATTTGAAACAAGAATAAGGTGGCGCTGCCAAAGTATTTTTTTTTTTGCAATTAAGAGACTTTACAATTGATTCTGCTCATTAATTAATACAAGACGCTACAGATGCATCACTAACCGCAGTGGCAGGTTGAATATAGACGCGCCTCAGTCAAAAAAGAGAATTAAACGGTAAATAACAAACAATCAAAGTCAGCACATTGTGTGTTGAGTAGTTTAAATTTAAGTCGGTTGGTGAAACTGTATTTCCAATAAATTTTAACATCGTGTCTTTTGAACATCATTTGCCTTGCTTCTGAAATCGCGCTGCCAGTTGGTTCTCCAACCTTGTTGACCTCTTACAATTAACATCCGCATCTCGGAGGAGATGAGCGTATGGTTTTTTGCTCCGCCGCGGCTGTTCGACATGCGGCGGGGGGTTATCACACGCGAACAGCCGCCCGCAGCCAGGCTTGAGATCTGGAAGTCCCCCGTGCAACCGAGCACGGGTCCAGAAGACAAGCCGATGAGTGCGAATCGCCGGGGGGGTCTGGCTGCCCTTCCATCAAAATTTAGTCTCTCCTGTCTAAGCCTGCGCACAAGAAACCGGGTGTTATACATTTTTCAGGTCTTCTTTTTCAGGTTTTTTCATCTTAGATCCATAATAAATAGACGACGGTATGTAAAAGTTCGGCATTCCATTCACCTTAAAATCAGGACACGTGTGTTCATGGAGCACGCAGATTACAGAGCGCTCTTCCTTTATCCGTGCGCCTCAGTGATCTGTCCGGATCATTGCGTGATGAGATCTCCCGGAGGGAGGAAAGGCGCCCTTGTGAGAGAATGAATTTATAGACGATCACCCCCTTACCGAGGGAGAATAATGCATCGTTATTAGGTAACAGGGCAGGAAGAGTAGTCCGGCGCTGTGCATTTTGATACGTTTCCACTTTTTCGTGGTGTCGGTTACGAATTTTCGCGAATGTCGGATAGTCGGATGAGAGTTTACCTTAGTAACGAGGACCAGGAATCACACAGTATGTGTCCAAAGTTTTGCCCAGTCTGACTGAACTGCTCCGTCTTAGCAGGTGCAGACTGTACGCCTTTTTTACCTTGCGTCAGAAAGCGTGACTGCTAAGGAGTGGAACAGCAAACCAACAAACCACCGTGCAGTGTAAGAGGTCTCTCAGACGCACTCCTGTAATACCACCATCTGGGTCAAACCCAACTCTCACAACCCTATTTCTGAGGCTATTTTTGTATTGTCACCACACCTTTGGAAACGTTTCTTTGGGGTGTTTTTTTAATGCATTTTTTCCCTCCTATCAATTTTTATACTTGCATGTCATGTTAAATTAATTGTTAGGCACCTCCAGGGTAGTTCATGGGGTCTAATGAGATTCTCATGCACTCACTAAGGTCTGCTTGGTGTAGCGGTCTGGCTCCAAGAAAGGAGAGGGAAAAAACAAACGAAAACAGAATAATTACAGTAGTGAATATAGGAGCACGGATTGTTGGTTAAATTGCCAGAAGCAGCATCTGACACGGTATGGGATGTTTAAAGTGTTGGAGTATATATATGTATTTGTAGGCTATGAGTATATTCTCAGTAGTTACTGAAGCATGTTGTACATCTTGGCCAATCACACTTCTTTAAGTTGGTCACATGGTTTTGCAACCTGAATGACGGTGGAAGCCATGGTGGCTGAGAGGAGGTCGCTCTGCAGACGTTCTGCTGACCCCCCGTGTCGGGGTGAGGAGTTCGCTAATGTGGGGGGGGGGACCTCTGGGTGAACCTCCTTCAGAGCTAAAGGAACCAGCTGGGGCGCTGCAAAGGCTATGCCCCCTCATTTAGCTGGGGAAAGGCAAATTTATTTCCACTGCCACCAAGAATCAAGCTGTACCCGAGCTCTACAGCAAACTGATGGTTTTCCACTGTAAATTATCCAAGCCGTACCCGCGCTGACATCGCCACCATCTGATTGGTCGAAATGCACGGTCATACTAGTCATCTATGTCAATATGCATGGATTATCTGAAGGAATAAAGGGCATATTCATTATTAGTAATATCGCACATTGCAGTATATTGATGCATTCCCGATAACTCAGAACCTGAAAATTTCCAACCACCTACTTTAAAGAGTACTATAGAAGCTGAGCAGAATGGATTTGTAATACAAATTTGTGCAAGCGAATGCGAATTCCACTAGGATTTGATGTTAATAGTGATTCTCATAGATATCTATCCATTTTCTGAAACTGCTTGTCCCATTCAGTGTTGTGGGGGGGGAGGAGTCTGGAGCCTATCCCAGAGGCTATGGGCGCAAGCTGGGAAACAACCCAGGATGGGGCACCAACCCCATATACATGCACAAGCACATAGTGGACAGTAAAGTAACCACCTCTTTGGTTTTCCATCAGTATTGGTCTTCAGAACCGGCACCAACGCTTCTGCAGTGGAAAACTGAAGCAAACTGAACTAGTCTCTCCTCGCATTATGGCTCGGTTCCTGTATGCCAGTGGGAAAGTGCCATGCGATGCCTTAAATGGACAAGGGATGGATGGACAAAGGATGGATGGATTTGTAACATGCCAAATGTCACTTAAAAAAAAGAAGAAAGGCAATCTATTAGTTAATCCTGTTAACCCATTGCTCTAAATTGTTTTTTCTGTCATACTTAAGCCCTGCCTTTTAACAGTGTAATAATATGCTGTGGTGCACATGTGTTAGTTGCAGAATAATAATTATTACCCCCCAAGTCCTGTTTGAATCACAAAAATCACATAGACAGGAAGTTTTACCATTTGATATTTAACTGTCCATTATTAAAAGGGATGCATGCTGTCTCTCTAATAGCACGATAATAGTGTATGTAACTATGTAATAGCAATGCATGTGAGAACTTTAAGTAAAAACTTAAAACCAATATTGAGAAAGGCAGTAAGTGTTATCAGTGCTGGCAAAGTTCTAAAGATCGGAGATCAAATTTCACTCTTAATGCGGCGTAATGCAATCAAAATGCCAAACTCACCCAGCTGAGACTGTCTGAATGTTGGCCGTGATTCACTCCGATGTGATGGGCTGTTCCTATGGGGGGGGCAGGGCAATGGTAGGGGGAGGGGGAGAGTGGTGCTTGCTTGCCTGTGCTCGCTGGAAAATTAAGCCAAAAGTACTGCACAGAAAATATAAATAGTACAGGAGAGAGTGTATGCAGTACTGCAGAGAAAGTATAAAGAATACTGCAGAGTACCAGCAGTACTCCTTAGAAAGTATAAACAGTACTGCAGAGAGTATTACCAGCACCACAGAGAGCGTATAAACAATACTGCTTGGGGACCATGAAGAGTACTGCATGGAGAGCTTAAAATGCACCATAGAGAAAGTACAAGCAGTACTATTTGGGGAGTATAAACAGAAGTATATAAAAAGTACTGTTCAAATAGTACAAATGGTGCTGCTCAGAAAGTATAAACAGTGTTGCTTAGGAAGTATAAATGGTACTGTTGATGGACTATAAACAGTATTGCTCAGGGAGTATAAACAGTACTGTTCATGGACTACAAACAGCACTGCACAGAGAGCATAAACAGCACTGCACCGAGAGTATATATAGTACTCCAGAGAAATATAAATATAAACACATAAAGAAAAGACACAAGGCTGGTTTTTATGTACACAGAGAGACAGAGAGAGAGAGAGCCCTCGTTGCCGAAATCTGAGATGGCCAGCACTCAGCTCGGTGATAAAGACGTCTTCTACAGTACTGTTCCAGTTAAGATCTATTATAAGGAAAGCCAGATTTAGGCTTAAGAAGACTGTCAGGCAGCTTAATTAGCGGACGTCACTGAAACATCACCCTGACTATGTTTGATGGTGGAGACTGCCATGCTGTTTTGTGGGCTTTAGGTTTCCTGTGTCTACAACACTTGGCAGGGTGGGGGGGAGGGTTTCAGGTACATTTTACTTCAAAGAGAAAAACATCACTCGGATTAGATGGGGGTGGGGCGCGGCAATAACAGGAAGCTATCAATTCTGGGCCATCTGTTTTGTTACCGTTTACAGCGGTTGACATAATTCGACGCTGACAAGTCGCCTGGAGAACAAAATCCATGACACGGCCACATGGCCAGACTGCCCCAAGACAGACAGGTTGGCCTGAGGCCGGTGCTGGGCGTGTGCCCAGTCCTTGGTGGGGATGTTTCTGGGGCATCTTTCTCACAAAACTCCCTCTCAAAAGAATCTCTCCTTCCCTCAGATAAAACCAGTCTAGTGTCTTGATACACATGGGGAAAAAAATGGAAGTACCAAGCCCAGCGCATCGTACATTAATCGCATTGTCAACTGTATTTATGCAATATTTACTGCCCTGGATGAACTCCCGCACCTCCCCGTGCATGCTGGGAAAGGCGGTCCCCATCGCCCCTATGGAGGCATCTCCATGACTCACGTTTTATTGTTACATGTGTTTAGAGGAACACAGTGAAATTCTTGTCACAGTAGCAGGGGAAGGGACGGGTGTATTGAGGGGGACAATTGGACAGACAGCAGTGCAATACAGGACAGACAGCAGTGCTATACAGGACAGACAGCACTGAAAAAGAGGACAAACAGTAATGCAGTAAAAGACAATACCGTGCAATATAAGAGGAAGTAAACAATAAATAAGTAAAAAAACAGGATGCAATCAGGATAATGAGATAAACTGATCCCATGAAGAAGTCTTGAGAACATACATAGACACTGTGAGCAGGGATCGAACCTGCGCAGGGAGATCCCATTGGATTTCAAGTCCAATGCCTTAACCACTTGGCCATCACAGCTAACAGTCCTTGGTGCCCACAGGGTATCTACTAGTACTTAGAGCTTGGGATTGTTTAAAATGTTTATTGCTTTGACGACATCCATCATGCAGTGCAGTGCTGTCCCTTGTTAAATGCATACACTTGTCCATTTTAGTCAATCCACCCTGATATCCATTTGCACTTTTCATCCCGGCAAATGTACAATCTCCCACTGATGTTGTATACATTGAGTGAACAATTTACCATTTTATTCTGCATGTGATTGACCTTTACCTGGAGGAGAGGCCCTTTTCAGAATGTTGTGTTTTATGGATCACGCCACAACCTGACTGCTTATTACAGCATCACTCAGTTTTGCTTTGAGGTTATAAGAGAGTGATTCTTTGAAAATCTCGAGTGGTGCCATTATACCTTCAAGGGGCTAACGCAATCTAATCCCAGTAAGGTGAAAGTCCGGCCAATGTGTTTTTTTTTCTGCTGGTTGGTGCTGGTTGGGTATTAGAAATGGATGTATAATAGTACTGTGAATGACTGTGTGTACAAAGCTGACAGGCGTGAGGATTATGCTGCAGCACTGGGAGTCTCTTCAGGTTTGTAGGCTTGCTTCAGTCTGGAGGCCTTTCCCAGAGGTATCCTTCATAAATCCATTTCAGCGCTGAGAGGCGGCTGGGGACAGCACACTCCTGCATATCTGAAGCTAAACCAAGGCTCACCTTCCCACCGCAGGCAGAGTGGAGGGTATCTAGCAGTCGTGACTAGTGCTGTTTGGGTGCTCGCTTATGAGATGCACCTTGGCAGGTTATACGGACAGTTGGAGCTCCACAGTACCGGTCCTTCTGAGTCCGCCTTGGAGCTGATGCTGCCAAGTTTATTATTCTCTGCAAATGTTCTCAGGCAGCCGGCTGAGAACACTGTATGCAAGGAGCTTAAGCGAGTAGTTGCTAAGTCTGACGCGATCGCGAGGTGTAAGGGTCCCTCCCGAAACCATTAATTAGGCCGCCGCACGCTGACACTTAGCTGTAGCGCTGTCGTAGTCTCCCATCCTTGCCAACAGCAGGTTTTCGAACCTTGGGCCGTATGTTCGTATCAGATTGCTTTAATTTATGAGCACAGAGTCAATTTGCATGTCAGCTTCTCTGGAAAGATATCGAGTGGCAGGTTTACATATTGCTGCCAGATGGAGTTGTTGGGATATTTATAGACAGATTAGGAAAGCGGATGCATTTATTTGTGGTTTAATAGTCAGATTATTTATTAGAAATATACTATTATGATTTTGGAATGGATTGTCCATTTTGTACACAGTGTGTTCTGGAGTCCACAGTCTTTTGGGACAAACTGTCCATTTCAGGTACGGTGCATTCCGGATCAGGCTATCTGTTTAGCGCACAGCACGTTCTGTATCGGGCTGTCCGTTTAGCGCATGGCATGTTCTGTATCGGGCTGTCTGTTTGCGGTGTGGCATGTACTAGGTCAAACTCATCGTTTAGCGTGTGGTGCATTCTGGATCTGGCTGTCCATTTAGTGCATGGTGCGTCCTGTATCAGGCTGTCCATTTAGCGGATGGCATGTTCTGTTTCGGGCTGTCCATTTAGCGCATGGCACGTTCTGTATCGGGCTGTCCGTTTGGGGTGCGGCATGTACTAGGCAAAACTCATCGTTAAGCGTGTGCTGCATTCCGGATCTGGCTGTCCATTTAGCGCATGTTGTGTTCTGTTTCGGGCTGTCCATTTAGCGGATGGCACGTTCTGTATCGTGCTGTCCGTTTAGCACATGGCACGTTCTGTATCGGGCTGTCCGTTTAGCGCATGGCACGTTCTGTGTCGGGCTGTCCGTTTGGGGTGCGGCATGTACTAGATCAAACTCATCGTTTAGCGCGTGGTGCATTCCGGATCAGACGCACCATTTAGCACAGAGAGAATGAGAGCCGAATATAAATGATTTGCTCCGTGCTGCCCTATTTAATGCCTGTTATCATTGTCCAATGGCACCTTCAGGTTTCTCCAAAGAGGTGTGGTCATTAATCTCAGACTCTGCCCTAGTCTCATATCATCAGTGCTATGTGCTCTGAGCCATGGCCGTCCTGAGCTGAGGCTAACTAATGGCCATCCTGTTCTTATCCACACATAATTCTGTAGCCCACGGTCATATCAGCGAAGGCCCATGAGCACGGTCACCGCTGACGGCCGGTCGCTCGCTGTCGGTCCGCATTCAGCTGTTGCTCCCACCAGGTCTCCGTGCCACATGGGGGCAGCAGTGAGGTACAAATCATGGCATGTCACGGCGCACAACTGAACAAAACAGTTAATGGGGGCATTATTTTTGAGTCTCTTAAGTGTGTCCTAATTAATAATTTTTGTAATCCGGCTTAACTTGCGGAATGTTATGTTTAAAGTCCATGTGTGCGCGCATACACACACACACACGCACACACACACACCAAGTACAAAATGGTACACCACATGATATTATACCTATAGAGAAATGTTGATGTTTCAGCACATGACCAAATAAATAAACTGCTGTTTATTGGGCAGAGTGTGGTCACATGACTCAGCAAAGCCATTCCTGCTTACAGAGACCCACACAGACCCACACAAAGGATTTGAGGTGTTGAACATCTATGTATCCTTCCACTTTCATGGGCCGTTAATCTGATCGGGATCCCCCGGGGGCCCAACGCTGGCCTGATTAGACAGTTTAATGAAAAGAGAAGTTCCCATAACTCTGTGGCAAGAACTTGAACCGCCACATGAGCAGGATGAGATCTTAATGGCAATAAACAGTCTTTGCTTTCGCTTCATGATTAAGTTGCTCAGCTATTACATGCACATTCAATAAGGACAGACACACAAAGCACATTGTCACTGTCCAATAAAAAACATATCTCCAAAAATCCGTGAGATTTTCTCAGAAACAGTTTTACAAAATAAACCTAAAACAACATAATGAGACACCCTTAGCACCACATGTTGAAACCAAAATCTTTACACAGCCCTCAGTAAGTAGTTTAATGTTTTTAATGGACATAAGTGGATTGTTGTCAGTGAGGGAAATATGTCGGTGTCAATAAGATACGAACCGATCTTGTTTTATATTCATAATCAACAATGATGTTAGCTAGCTACTGTGCTAGGTAGCTATCAGTGTTAAAATTAGTAATATAAAGTAATCCATACAAATAACCATCATGGTTAACTAGTACAAATATAAATACTAGTTAGACAGATGACCTCATACAGCATCTTTTCATTGGTCAATTAGATGTCAAACATTATCATTATCAGAGGAGAATGGGCGTATTCCATCTGTAGTAAATGTCACAATCGTCAAAGTGGACAAAGGTGGTTTTCATCGGATCGCGATGATACAAGTACAGACAGTATTCATACAGATTACTGCCAATGATATTTTGTCTTCCTTTAATATCTGACTTTCTCGTGTCAAATACATGCGCGTGTGTATAATCCTGACCAAGGTTTTCCTCATACTCGACACCGTAAAGGCAGCCTCTCTCGCATCAGAACACAGTGTGTTAATTCCAGTAAAGCACATCGATCAGGAGCGAGAGCCAGGCGGGTGTGATCTGAAAGACAACGGTGCCGATGCGTCCCGTGAGAAGCGAAAAAACCCTCCGTACGGAGCAATCACACCCCCATCAGATGTCGTCCACAATCAATAGTACTTCAATTACGGGGGAGGCCTACGATACGTATATGGGAACTCAGTCCGGGGCCTTGGCTGAAACAGCATCAGAGGGATGGCTTTTCACACACTTCTGCAGCCCTCGGGTCCACACATCAAACAAAGAGTGGTTTGTACATAAGCCGGTGCTTCTGTAATCCCTGGTGGGGGGTTGGGGTTATGCCAAAATGAAGGTGTGGAAGGCAGAAAGACCAGATTTTCACCATCGCAAATTAAAATTTTTTTTATTGGATGCCTTATGCAAAGTGACATCGGTTTCTTTTGGGAAAGCAGGACAGATTAAGGACCCAGTGGTGAAATAGCTGACCAGGGGATTTGAAGTGAAAACGTTCTGATCTCAGGCACAATGGTCGACCCAACTGAGCCACATGCCACCCCCAGCTACCAATTCCAGGAATGTTAGTCCATGCACAGCCATGGGGGGGACCTGGCGGTGTGGCGTGGGGGAGCAAGCCAGGCATAGAACAAACACATAGTCACATTTGTCTGCTTCCAACCAGGCATGTAAGCCAGATAGTAAATTTACAGTTCTGAATCCCCCATCCCCCAAAATTTGCTCCCAATTCAGTCTGCAAAATCAAATCTACCCCCCCCCCCTCCGATTTATTCATGGATAAGGGCCTGGAATGAACCGATGGGAAGGGTGGGGGGGTTATTTTATTTGTGCAGCATGTTTCTCTAATTCTCTCAGCTGCTGATTGGTTGTCCTTTCTCTCACAAGAAGCAGGGGTTTTCATCACGGGGGGGTTTAGCGTTTATGTCTGTCTATGGGGTGAGTAACGCACATCACCCAGGCAGATGACAGAAGCCGTCATCCCATACAAATAAACAAAAGTCTACCAAAGTGACAAAGATTCATCAAATGTGAGCCCATTCACACCCTCGAGTGTCTAATTGAATAAAGGTGGATGCTTTTTTTCCGGGGCTCCTATTTTAGAGCAAATCTTTGGAGGAATTAATAACAGCAGATGACTGCCGTTCCGATTTAGTGTTTGGATTTGATCTTTTGTTCTGTCATCTCAGATCCATCCATCATCATAGAGACGCGGGCATGGTTGCCAGGGAGACCTATCTGGTGATGCCGCCGTTTATAATAGAATTGTGATCATTTATAATACAAGCCAAGTGCCTGTCTAGGGTTCGAGAGTTGGGGTTTCACACTCAGAGCTGGCACTCTGGGCTGGGGCACAGGAAAGGGGTGCGGGCATATGCATGGGTATGTGCGGGTATGTGACTGCAGGACGGAGCTGAGCCAATCCAGAGGCCTTTTCTAGCCTTCTTCAGTTTTATCGTCAGGTCTTTTTCACTAGTCTGTGCTCCTGTGCATTGGATAGTTAATGCAAAAGAATATCTTTATTGTCATTGTACATGAATGTGCTGTTTTCATTAATGTTAGACATCATATAAAATAAGTAAATAAACAACAAGATGATATGGTGCGATTATTTGGTGCATGCCAATGTTGAAAGTGCTCTGCAAGGCAAAGGGTGACTGTCACTTTAAGAGGACAGAGCGACGCAGATTTACGGACCTGGTGCTTCAATGCCCTGGCGAGGGAGGTTAAGCTTGGCGAACAGCATCGAGTGGCTTCAGCCTCTCTGACAAAGAGCTGCGTTGTAACGAAGGTTTTAATAGGACAAGCTGGAGTTGTGTTGTAACGAAGGTTTTAATAGGCTGATCTTGGTAATTGTCTCCTCAGCCTCCTGGTAATTGTGTACGCCAGGCACCGGGTCCTCACTTAACCAGACTGGCAGTAAACGAGCCCCCAGTCCAAGCTTATTGTGTTTAAAGATAGTCTCTTAATTGAAATCGCTGACCAGTAGCTCCCGTTGATGGCGCTGGGTGTGGGGTAGCACCCCGCGGTCCTACTCCGCGGTTTCCCTGGAAACCAACCCCTGGCAGTCTGGAGGGAATCGATGTTCACGTGGCTCCGCGAGATCGACACGTGCCCACCACTCCCGGCCTTTGTGGCAAGAGGGGGGTCGTCGCACTTTTAAAAACTCATTTGTGGAGATTTGGGGGGGGGGGCGCCACATATGGCCTCACCTGCGGTTGGAAGGAGTGCCAATGGAGGACTGTGGGAGAGCGTGATGGGGCCAGAAAGCAGGCCTGCTCCTCACCTACTGCTGGAGCTCCTGCAGAACACAAAGGGGCTTTGGCTTTCACAGGGTCTGAATGCTAACAAACTCCCCAGCTGTGTGTGCGTGTGTGTGTGTGTGTGTGTGTGTACGTGCATGCGTGTGTGTGTCTCTGTGTGTCTGTGTGTGTGTGCGTGTGTGTGTATGTCTGTGTCTCTATGTGTACATGTGTGTGTGCGTGCGTGTGTCTGTGTGTCTGTGTGTATGTGTCTCTATGTGCATGTCTATGTGCGTGTGTCTCTATGTGTACGTGTGTGTGTGTGCGTGTGTCTGTGCGCATGTGTGTATGTGTATGTGTGTGTGCACCTTCTATCCTGCACTTTACAGCCACCAAAAGCCTAATTTTATATAAAATCTGAGAGCTCCCACATTGTAACCTAAGCTCCAGTGAGGATCAGAACCTGGTCAGATTCGGGGATGGGGAGGGAAGGGGGATCATTTCAGAGCATCATCATAGCCGGGGCTGTCAGTCGGCAGAGATCTTATTCTTTCACAGTTTACGTTTGTTGCTTTGATCTCTCCTTCTGCTTGTGTTATGGGCATCGTCTGCTTCAGCAGCAGTGGAGAGAGACCCCGTGCTTCAGAAACAATCGCCGAGGCCTTCCCCACATGTCCCTTCACCAAACTCACCTCTCTGTAGACTGGTTTCTCAGGGTGCAGGCCGGCTGTGGTCATGCACATGCCGTTTCATCTCATCAGGAATCCGTCTTAGGCGTCGTGATGCAATTTGTTGCCTTCTCGAAAATTTATTCCTTCAGAAATCCATTAAGAAGTATCATTTGAGTGGAAATCTAATCTTACTTTGTAGAACGCTTCTCCTTGCTGAAATAACATTTTGCTGTTCAAAGCTGTTTCTGGTAAGTGTTCGTGTTTTTAGTTCCAGTTATTGGACTCAAACCATCCATCCTTCTTCCAGTGACTTATCCTGGTCGGGGAGGGGGGGTGACGACTATGCTAAGGCACCACATAGCATACATATATGCACATACTATAGGCAGCTTCGAGCCTGTTAGCATATATGCACATATTTGGTCCCCACAATGTAATATAAACTCATAATATAACCTTAACCATAAGTCACCACACAAAATACAAGACTTTTGGCATTTTTAGTTTTTTGATTGCAGTCACGGTTTTTTATAACATTGAGTTTCTCCTTGTGGGGACTGAAAAAATGTCTTTTATCACATTATGGGGACATACAGACCCCACAATGTAATATGTGCATGACCACATACACACAGACATTGGGATTGAAGCCCCCAACCCTGCAGATACATGCCATCAGTGTTACCTACTACCCCCCCCCCGGTTCAAACAGTGCAGATTAAATGTAGCTCAGATCAATCACCTTCATAACGGCTTCCAATAAAAAAAATTACCATACATGAGCACAAACCATGACGTTACCACTTATGAGGTCTCCTTGCTTTTCTGGAAATGCTACAATTACTTGAAAGTTTACCTTCTGCTTGGAACATTTAATTACATATTCAGTAATAGACTCATATGGGTCTCTAGTAATCTAATGACTGCAATTGGAGGGCAGATTTACATGGATTTATGCAGAAGGAAGATAGCCAGGAAATTACCTTTCTGATTTAAGACAGCATTCAGGAGACATGTGGCAACACAAGATGTGTGCAGAGACAAATGGCGGCTCTACGGCTGGAAGAACATTGGGAGGATGGCGAGGGTCGGTGAGGGATATTTTGGAATGATGGGATTTAGCCCGCTAAGCACAAGGTGGGTGGGGGGGGGGATATAGGAGAGGAGTGAAAAAGAAAAGCAGCTCCTGCCACGAAGCCCCCCCGATTCTCCGCCGGGCACAACCCCCCCAGCATGAAAATAAGAAAGACTCCTGAGTCATTTCTTGCTGCCATCGATGTGAAATTACAAGAGGGGAAGAATGGTCTGAGGAGCAGGTCAATACGTGATAGTTCAGTGGTGGACGGAGAGCGAGACGCGTCACCTGGGTATTTCACCTCGACGCACTCATTTGCTTTGGTCGTGCGTATGGCCCCGGTTGTGGATCCACAGCCCCGTGGAAACGGAAGCGGGGGTATGACCGTAATGAAGCCAGTCGGTTGGCCCCTCCGAGCACGTTGTCAGGTCATCTGTCTTCTCAGCTGGTTGTGATGTACTGTATGTTCTCACAGGGTGCCTCCCAGAGATGGACCGTTACACAGACAGTCAAGGGAAAGCTCCACCCAGGGCTGGGCTGGCCATCTGGCAACATCTGTTGCTTGTCAAAAGTTATCATGGGCGCCCCCCAGGGGCATAGATTTGGGTATGGATGGTAGGAACATGTGCCCACTTGGTCTGTGAGGACACCGTGTGTGTTTGCGGTGGTGTGGGATTTGGGTCTGATTTAGTCTCTATCAATGCTGAAACCAAACCCACACCCTTTGGAAACTTAATGCCCCCCCACACACACACACATTCACACAAATTTCATCATGGGGGGGCTCAAAAATTCAGGGCTGACTTTTAATCCCTGTCCAATCCTGATTGCACCTTTCAACATTTTAACCAATAAGAAATAAATATAGACGCGCAAAAAACTCACACGTCGAACCTGTCAGTCAGGATTTTTATTTTTAATTCGAACACAAGTTATGAATCATGTGTTACCATGTTTGTTGGAGAGTTCGGTTCAAACGTCCTGCCGGTTTGTAGACACACAAAGCTCCTACTTCAGATGAAAGGTATATATATATTCATTTCTCTGCTGCCCTAAATAAACACGTCACGCCTAATGAGAAAATTAGCTATTCTGAGGCTAAAAACGAAAACAAGAGTGACGGGCAGGTATAAAATGAGGCTTGCTGCTTAAACAAATGAAAAATGTGCCGCCTTTTGTTCCAGGCGGCTGCCGTCGTGCACCTCGTCTAAATATAGATCTTGTCACATCGCCGGTCTGAAAACGGTGGTGGCGGGCAGGTACGGCGAGCAGTGACGCGGCGTTGGCCTTGATGCAGTTGCCATGGCAACCAGAGGCAATTAAGCGCATTTTTCTTTTTAAACAATGCTTCATGTTTTAGAACGGACTTACCGGGGTATTGCAGGCCCCTTGGCCCCCACCTGACAATCGATGGGCCCTTGCTCCAGACTTCCAATTTATTGCTTTGGAGACGATGTCCCTCGGAGCCGTCGACATCACTGCGGGCACACTGTCCGGGCTCCTCCAGAGATCTAACCCCTCATGGTAAGCTTCCTTTATTGGAGAGACCCCAAGATTTGCGGCCTGGTCCAGGGAAAGACCTTACCTAAGTGCCAGCACTGTACATATCCCACAGGAAGGATTTATCAAAGGGCAGCAGGCAGGCATTGAGCCCAAGGGAGGGGCGCCATAATACGAAAATACCAAACCCGCTTCAGATTTGGAAAGAAAACCGAAAGAAAACTTAACCATTAAATTAATTACAGGTAGTATGTTACGGATAACATCAGGATGCTTACAGGGGTTGACAGTGCTGGATGTGGCTGAAACAGAACGCAACCTTCCCCCCCCCAAACCCCCCCAACCTGGTCAGTGGTTTGACAGACAGCGCATCAGACACAGCAGAAATGAGTTACAGGCTAAGCCCCATCGCTGAGCCTTGGTCAGCTCCATGTTTATGACAGATAACGGCGGCTCTCTGGCTGTCATTCCGGGACTGAAAGGAAAGCGGAGAAGATGAAGCAGGACCTGCACATGAGCGCGCAGTATCCCTTCAGGTATCCACGGATATTTCCCCCGTCTGGGTGCCGCGGAATCTGAGCGTTCAGCCTCTGGGGTGTTTCTGTGTGTGAAATTCAAGGTGATGGATTAAAATGCCGGGAGGAGGGCTTGAGTAATCGACGTTCCGCTAAGCCTTACTGGCCTCGGGGGGGGGGGGGTTGGGGCAAAATGCGATCACATGGGGGGGGGCGCACTGCGGGATTAGACGGTGTGCGGGCGGGCAGATAGCCTAAAAGGGATACGCGAGGCAGGAAACCTAAGGACGGTGTTA
>JAODKC010000082.1:5839382-5853899 GCA_026777985.1 Mormyrops attenuatus
CCCCCCCCCCCCCCCCCCCCCCCCCCCCCCCCCCCCCCCCCCCCGGCCGCGCCCCGGGCGGCGGGCCGCCCCCCCCCCCCAGACAGCCTCGCCGCGGATGGTAAAGTTTCGAATGAGAATCAGCTGGCCTTCTCATTACCGCCGACCCGCGCACGGACTGGCGACCTTGGACCGCGGTGTTAAGGGAGGTAAATCAAAGGGAGTCCTGTAGTTTACATGCCCCGCATTGTCGCCGCTCCGGGTCGCTCAATGTGGATGCGATTCGCTTTATTTTTGTTCTGGAAACTTTGTGGAAGACGGAGATCCACCACCCTGGCTTAGAAACCCAAAGCCAAAGAACAGTCCAACCAAGATAAATGTGTCTTACATGATTCAAACCCTCCCTTGTTGCTGAGTCTATACACAAAAAGACAGAATCGATGCGATTGTAGTTGGGTATCTGAGGGTTTGACTCTTGTTTGGCAGATGCTTATATCCCACGTGACATAGAGTTGAGAAAACAGGGTAAGACAGTCCCTGGAGCAGCTGAGAGTTAAGAGCCTTGCTCAAGAACCAAACAGTGAAATCACTCTGTGACCTAAAGGTTGTTGGTTCAAATCCCAGGTTGACTCTGGGATTTAAACCAACAACCTTCTGATCACAAACACTTGTGACTTCTAACCCACTGAGCCAATGGAGCTTTAAGTGCTTTTAGGTGAAGGTTCGCCGCAGGTTTTTTGGCCATGCCCTGCGGAGATGGCGCCGTCATGGACCTGCCTGCTGAGTAGCAGTCCTCCTGTACCTGTCAGGGCTAATATGCTAATGAGGCTAATCCGTGGTCAGCAATATCAAGGGCAGCTTTTGCCCAGGCAAGCAGAGTCCCGTTCTGGTAGAGCCTAAGGTCTCACTGCACCCTTGACTCTGAGCGGGACCCCAGGCCTCGCCCCTCACCCAGGACAAGCAAAATGAATGACTTCCCATTGCTAACAGCCTGAGGGGTAACCGAGACAGATGGCCAGCGAGAGGCTGAGTCATTAGGAGTCAAACTCGTCCTGTGTGGACGTCGATAAGGCAGGATTTTCTGGGTGATCGAATTGGACCAGAATGTTGCCGGAGATATACGGTAAAAAATTGAAACATGCTCATTTTTTTTTTACTAAGCAGAATTTATGCATTTGAATATTCCAAAGTAGGGCTGCACAGTTTAAAATTCCTCACATGACTCTGGGCGCTACTTCGCCTGCTTTTTGCGATCATTATTTTTTTAATGACCCTCAGCTCGACAGGCGAGTGGGGTGGGAGGGGATATTTTCTGCTGTCTGCTTTTTGAAAAGAGGGGAAAAAAGCATTATTGTTGAAAAGCATCTTCGCCACATTTCTCCTCACCTGGTTACTAGTCATCAAGAAAGAAAGCCTTTGTTTTTAGATTGCATGGATGGGTGAGCTAAAGAGATTAACAGCAGTATGTAAGAGTTACTCTGCACTGAGGTTCTGTGGGACAGTTTGACCATTTGTCTACAGCAAGCAGAGTAAACAGGCAGAACCGGCACTTAAAATAGCTCCCAGGCCGCATCGCAGATGGCACCCGTGACCACATGACCTGTACGTTTCCAGCCGCTGACCCCACCCTCTCCTCCCGCCTTGTTTTGTTTTGTTTTGACGTTTTAGGCGACGAGCTTCTGTTCCGAAAACGAGATGGGGACGTGGTCAAGTTCAACATCAGGACAAACCAGACGACTGTTTTAGTAGAGAACAAAAAGTTTGTGAGTACTGAATGACCGCTGAAAGTTTCTCAGGATGACTCGTCTATTACAGCACCAAAGTTTAAACTGTCAGATTCTTTCCCCATATTCCTCGTCTTAATGTTTTTAATGTGATCCATCAACACTTTGATGATGGAGAGGTTCTTTGCCTGCTCGGACTCTCTAAAGTCGATTTGTGAAATGCATTTTCAAGCTGGTAAAATGGAAAAAAAAAAAGTCTGAGAGCCAGAATGAGATCCAGGATGTAAGTGTGGAGGGGTCACGCGCCACTAAAGCTCTCTCTCCTGTCCACTCCTCTCCCCTCCACAGGTAATGTACAAAGCCAGCAAGTACGAAGTGTCCCCTGACCTGAATTACGTGATGCTGGCCTACAACGTCGTCCCTGTGAGTCGCTGCTGTCGGTCTGTTTTCAAAACAGCGAGAAAGTCAGATGGTCAGAAGCGTCACATGTGAGCCTTTGGCCACTTGTGTCAGGAAGTCTCTTTGGTCAATTTTATGGTCCCTCTCCCCATGTTAAAAAAAATCCTGACAGTCAATTTCCTGCGTCTTTGTACTTAATGCCTCAAGTCTGATTATGGAGGCCGGAAGAGATTCCAGACAAGATATTTAACAAATTTAGCAAGTTTCAGACTGTTAATGGTCTTATTTCACTCGCAGACTGGAAGACCTATTTAAAAATTCAAAAGTTACAGTTAAAATAAAAAACGGTAATAATGTGAAATTGTACGTGCAGGATATAGCAGTTTAATTAGACTCAGTCAGAACACATTAGACAGACCTATCAGTTCATACTGAGGCTGCGGTCAGATGAGCCCACTGCATTGTGGGTACTGTCTGGGCCACTGCTTTTCTGGGGAGAATAACAGACTCAATTAAATTTGCCCCGCTGTCACTGCTTATCAAGATTCCCGCCGGGGACGCTCGGCACAACGCTGACTACAGAATGGGGGGCTTCTGACTGCTTGGAAAAAAACCCATAAGGCACACGCTCAAGATCTGCCCCCAAAAACCAGCTCCACCCGACCACAGGGCCACAGCTGGAACCTTGGCTCTGGGGCTTGGGGGGCTTCGCAGTCCTATCTACATATAAGAAGGCCAGGAGCTTTATTCTGGAGTGCTACTTCTGAAGGATAGCAACAATCAAGCCCTCCACAAACCTATCCGGCTTCAGCGCCCCCTAGTGTCTTGGAGGGTCAGCTTGATGTTACTGCTGAGTCTGTATTCCTCTCAGCCAGGACATTTCGGACAGTAGAACTTAGCTTTGGTGAGGCCTGAATGGATTCATTTTTGTGCCTCGAAACTCCTCCTAGCATGCACTGCGGCAGTGCCTGCTTGCAGTTGCCGGAATGGAAATCCGTGGCTTAGAAATATTTGCAGGCACAGGTTTCAGCACCTGCTGTCTATGTTAACTCATAAGCCTCTGTCAGCCTCTGCACCAAATATTTAGGAGCACGTGTGAGACACCGAGTCACATGACTTGCTCTCCCTGTAGCCCCGAAGTCAACAGTGAATTTGAGACACTGGCAGCATAACCTACACAATTATGAGATGGAAATGGGCTGGAAATTGTATTCTAAATGATATGCCTAACACTACATAATTTTTTTGCAGATCTCGCCTCAGGGGAGAGAGGGTGTGAGCGGGAGGAAACACGTGTACCCGTGTAATTGTGTTGTCAAACTGTAAATGAAATATGTGCTTCTTGATTATTTTTGCAGCTTTATCAGCATTCATTCACGGCCTCATACATCATCTGCTGCCTGATCACTCCGTAAGGAATCACTCTCCTTCACATTCTGAACGTTTGGTCAGTGCCGGTTTTTATAGCAGCAGAGTAGTTTAATCATTATTGTCATTATTGAATAAAAAGAGCCCATCTGTGTTAGGAGTAAAAGCAGACTGCTGTGGCTGCTGCCATCTAGTGGACAGATTTACAGAACAGTGATGACCCAGGTTAACCTTGTAAAATCAGTGTTTGCGCTTTTTTTCCTGAATCATTTACAAAGGCAGTATCTCTGCACTCAGCTTCTCTGTATTTTCACTACAAGATGACTGCAGAGAGGAATTTTATCACCAGTGACAAAGTGAGACAAAGTTCTCTGTTCCCCCCCCCCCCCACAGCGAGACGTGGAACCTGAACCCCCCCGAGGTGCGCCATGCCCAGCTGCAGTATGCTTCCTGGGGGCCTAGGAACCAGCAGCTGGTAAGGATGGCCTGAGTGACATCAGCAGGCTTTTACCCATAATCCCACAGGGCTGAGGGCGCTTCTTGTTACCATGTTAGTTTCATTATGAGGATAAATTTAATCTGACAGCAAGTGGACTCATTTCCACTCTGATGACTGGGTATTTGGAGAATGTTCAGTCATGTTTATATATTTTCTTTTTAAGTTCACAAATACAAAATTACATTCTTCTGTCATACATTTTGCGGGTGTGTGTGTGTGTGTGTGTATGTGTGTTATGCACCGGGTTGGCTTGGCATCCTGTCCCCTGCACTTTCTGAGCGAGGCTCCAAAAAGAACAGGAAATGAAAAGGGATACAAGCAGAATAATGATATCTTATTGATCCCCATTCAGGAATGGTATTTTTTGCCTGCCTACCCCACTTGCCCTCCATGAGATACACAGACACATTTGTAGGTGAGAGCAAGCTTGGGGGGTCCCAGCACAGGGTCAGCCAGCATGCAGCCCCCCTAGAGCTGGGGGTTAAGGGTCTTGCCCCGGGGTCCAACAGCGACATCAGTTTTCCAGGGATTCGAACCAGGCAGCATCCGATTTCGGACAGAGTTCTATCACACTGAGCCACACACTGCCCCCTAAAAGCGTCTGGATTTGTGTGTCTGGGTCTGGGTCTGGGTCTCAGTCTGGTTCTGCTTAAAAGAACCGCATAATGACTGTCTATAAGGTACAGGTGAAGTGAATGATTGTGCTCGCTCTGTTCTACGGTAAAATTATAACCGTTCATCGCTAGTGCATTGTAGGCGTCCCTGGAAACAATGCCAGTTTCACTGTAACATTGGGCCTGTAAACATTGGTAGGAAACGTGGACAGCTGTATAACAAACATCCCCAGCGGTGTGATAGAGCTCGATCAGTGACCCCTTGAGAAGTTAGCTACCCAAGAATGAAACAATGGTCCCATGGTGTGTCTCAAAAAGCTGCTGAATTATTCCGTTTACCAGATACACAGCATTAAATATTCCAAAATGCTACACATGTAAGAAAAATGTCAGCTTTCGTCTTCAGATCTTTAGGATGGATTTGTAGGGCATCCCTGAATGACCACTTCTAGGCTGTTACTACTATTAATTAATTTGGATATAATGATTATGTGCATTCCAGAAAAATTCATTTTCATTTTCTTTGCTCTGTCACAAGCTTTGCTGTAAGTCTCAGAGAAGTAAACAGCTTTGAACTCATTTTGAGGTCAAGCTCAGTTTTCAAACTGCTACACACAGTAGTTTTAGTGCCATTTACCATTTAACTGCTGTGTACCTACATTTCAATACAATAATGCCAAGGGGCAAAACACACACATTACATCAATGCGGAGTGTTTGTGTTATGTCCATGAGTTCATTCCTGACCGGATTCCAGCCATCTGTGAAGCAGGCCACTCAGTGAAACTGCACAGGCGTACGTCACCACAACACCACAGCGCCACCTGCAGGCTAGGAAGAGGTATGGTACTGTCTCGATGCAGAGCAAGCATTGGGAGAGATCCGTCATATTGTGGGGAAAAGTGCTTTGCAAATGAGGCCCCCTCCCTCCTCAAGGTGACCTAGAGAGAGGCAGAAACAAGGGGTTCTCAGGGGAACGATGGCGGGGGGGCGATTTCAGATGCTTCACGCACACACTGGTGGCGCGCACGGTGACGTCACCAACTCAGCGTGCCACTCTGAAGCTCTGTCGTGCCTTTCATCTCCCTCCTCCTGCTCTTTTCATCCCCCTGTTTTGTTCTGAAAAGCCTCGAAAACCGCAGCGGAGCGTGAAATCCGTGGCAGGGGAACGCGTTCATAAACACAAGTGACTCAGCGCGTCAGATGCGGTGGGGGGGTTGGGGGTTGAGTGCTCCATCTCAGCCCTGGGTTCCAGCTTAGTCTGACCGAGGGCGACACCCTGAATATGCAGACAGAAAACGCTTGTTTTATGCTGCACAGACCTGAGATCACATGTCCAGCTTGACCTGCATGTTTGCAGAAGCGTTTGTCAGGCCGTGAAGGAATCCAACGCAACAGAACAGCCATATTGACCCCCTGACCTCTGACCAAACGGTCCCGTTGTCTCAATCCTCACACAGAATCCCAAGTACGGTAAACACAGCAGGAATTCAAGGGCCCTCTTGCACTGAATCAGCTGATTCTTTATCCATTTGTTTGCTCTATTTATCTCCTTCACAGATCTTCATATTCGAGAACAACATCTACTACCGGGCAGACGTTTCAAGTCGGTCCATACGCCTGGTGTCTTCCGGAAAAGAGGGAGTCATCTTCAATGGCCTGAGCGACTGGCTGTATGAAGGTGGGAGCAGCCAGCATTGGTGTCCCACTACTTGGTCAGTTTGTTTATTGTGCAGACGTTTGTGGACGTTTGTGGTCAAACAGCATTTTCGGCCTGGAATACAGGAGGTACCCGTTACCCAAACATCAGCATTTCAGCATTTCTTACAGTTTATTTTCCATATTAATATTAACATATGGACTGACAAAAAGAAACAAAGAACTGAAACCAACAAAACAGTACTAATTAAAAAAACCCAAGGAAATGCCACAGAGAATTTTGTTTCCTGGATTCTGGCAGACTGACTCATCCCCTCCGAGAAGTCATTGTTCCCAGCTTTGTAATTTATCAAAATGTTTGTTTGTAGAGGTTACAGGATCTTCTACAGCTGCATCTCCTCTTTTAGCTTAAAAAAATAACTCACACACTATCCTTTGACCAGTTTTACTCAGAAACAAACCACACAGGGGCATCTCAACAAGGAATGGGGCCTCTTTCAGAACTAGTCTGCAGGTGTCCAGTTTTTGGGTCTTGTTTGGGTGATGTTGAGAGTCATAAAGTGCATGAAGGTGGCAGTCAGTGCGATGTCACCAGGATGATGAATAAGCCCTGTCCTGCTGGATCTCAGTGATGAATCAAACAGGAGACACTTTTGAACCTCACGTCGCTAGCAGTGCTCATCTCTTAATCACCCTGCCTGGCTCTCAGCAGAGCTCTAATGTAATTTATACCTTTCATTTTTTTCTGAAATATGTAAAGGCAGCCGAACACTGAGCTGACATGGAGGCTAAAGGGGACTTAAATCCCCTATGGATATCAGCTGTACACTTAGCCGACATGGAGGCTAAAGGGGACTTAAATCCCCTATGGATATCAGCTGTACACTGAGCCGACATGGAGGCTAATGGGGGCTTAATTCCCTTATAGACACCAGCTGAAAATGGACCCAACATGGAATAAAACAATGGATTAAAAAAAATGCAAACCTCTGAGCTTCTAGAGTTTAAAAAATGTTATCCATGTATTATAATAGATTTCCAGCATAATACAGTTACAATGCTTTGTTTCTAGTCTATGCCTGGATGAACAGAAGTGACTTTTTGCATGAAATTTTAGTACAGTTATGAGTAATGAGAACTGAAAGGAATTAGAGCATTTGTGAAAAGCAAAAAGAGTAGCATGATGAAATGGGAGGGAATTACTCATTAATTACGTTTTTTCATCATGATTTGAGGTGCTGGTTAGGAGCCGAGCCTGAGGCTCACTTTGGGCGCACTGCACTGACGATTCTGATGTCCGTACTTGGACGTGTGCTTCCCCGAGGCTTTGACACTCGCTTCCTGGAGGCTTCTGAGGCTTCCTCTCACTCACTCAAGGGTACCCTGTGGATCTCGGGACAGTGAGACTGTGAGGTTTCTGTTGGGTGAGAGTAGATCTTCCTGCAGGTGTCGAACAGCAGCTTGCCATCGAAAGGCTTGCTTCTCTGGGTTGTTTGCCAGTTAAGATGGTGTCTGTAATCTGGTGCTTCTTCACAGTTTAACTTGCTGAGGTGAAGTGGCTAATGTTCACTAACCATACCAGTCTGCATATGGCCCCTCGCACAAGTGAACCTGGTGACATCATATGTGTGGGGGGGGGAGTTCGTTGTGGGCTACCATCTAAAATTGAGTTTGTCTGGCCATAAACTGGACTCGGATGTAAAAAAAGGAATGAGTGGTAGACCTAGGAATCGGGGTCCTAGGAGCCGTTGTTGTGGTCTGCAAAGGCTGCATCAACGAGCTGGGTGTCAGGCGTAATTCACAGCATTGCAGCTCAAACTCTTCTACATGGGGGGCGGGGGGGGAGGCAGTGTTCGTTTTCCAATGTCCTCTACTGCCACCCTGTGGTTATTAAAAGAACACAACATCATCATCAGAAGTTAACGCTAAACACTAATGAGAAAATTAGTGTTTTTATTTTCTTATATTTTTCACTTTTGCTAGTAATATTAAAAAGCTGGGAAATCAGCAGCGAGGCACTGTACTGGTAAGCATGAACCTGCATGATGTGGAAATTTTGGTTACAGGAAAATGTTTTTCCGGATTATGCCGGAGCGGAAAGACAGTCTGAGGGATGATGCAAGCCAGTGACAGAGGCCGGCCGGCCGGCAGACGCAGGGAGTCTGGCGGAAACCTGGAACCCTAATTAGAGAGCACATCAGTCTGCACCCCTCTGCAGGCCTGTGGGTTTAATAATCACATGACTCATTTAGCAGAGATAGTAAATAAACAAACAGCCTAGAGCCGCCATAAAAAAAAGATTGGGGGAGCGATGGTGTTGCAGCAGTCTGCCTCCTCCATGGTGCAAGTTACTCTGGGTACCCCTGCCAAGGCTGGTTGCCTTGGGAGTCTCAGCCCCCTTGATTGTGGGGATTAAGTGCAGTGTTTGGTGCGGCACTTTGACAGACCATAAAACTGCTTCTAAATTCCGTTTCAAGGAACTAACAGTAATTGACACACTCAGCGTTTTAAACACCACTGCCAACACAGATACATATCACATACGAGTATAGTCCATTTTCCATGTGCATCTTCGTGTCACTGAGCCGGAGCCATGGGGGGGTTCAGACCGCCTCCCCCAATGCACAGTGTCGTTGGTCGCTCCAGATGGCTCTTGACCCCTTGAGGGGGATGCGCACAGCTTTCTGGGTTGTTCAGCTCGGCTCCGCTCCTGCTCATGATCCTGTTCTAATTAAATCAGAAGGTGAGCAGGCCTGTACCTGGCAATACGAAAGCAACCCAGCTCCGAGGCCCTCAGGTTCTGTTCATCAGCACGGCTATAGATCTGTCTGACGTATAGGAGGGTAACAGTGTCAGCCATTTCTCATGTTAAAGACATAATGAGCTCTGTTACAATGGTTGGTTCCAGTTGGCAGCGTGTTTCAGAGTGTGGGGTTACTGTTTGGTTAACAGCCTGCATGGAGCTGCTAACTGGTGACACTGGTCAGTGATTTCCTCTGTGGTGTTAACTCCTTCAGTGGGTTTTGGATCAGACAGTCATTTTCTCACTGCCTTTCCTATGGGATAATTGCAGTTTCACATCCCAGTGAGTTTCTCACATAAGGTCTCCACTATTCCATATCACGCTATCAGGTTCCCTGCGCCGTCGATGGAAGAATACGCTATTCACCTTCATCCCTGAATTTTTTTCACTGTCATAAGCCTTTTTGTCAAATTTTCAACAGAGCTGTCAGAATGCCGAAAGAATACTTCCATGATCATAGGGATCCATTTGACCAGGAATCAATGATCAGAGGCAGAAGGCTAAGGACCAAGCTGAGCCATGATCTTGCACACTGGGTCCAACATATCAGTCTGCATGGATTCAAGACTTTTTAAGAGGATTTGGGGGCTGGAGTATTACTCTCACGTAGCCACTAACCTACATTTCAGTAAGCTAGTTCCTGGGAGCCTTCTGACTCCATAGCATTACTTTGCTAACCCTATCACCCACATCCGTTTAATACGACTTTTCTGAAGTTGCCAGAAAAAGTCTAACATAAAATAGAAAAAGGTGACTTTCCTCCCATGCAGCTTACAGGGTAACGACTCATGCACATTTGCACTTCCTGTTTCAGGCTCCTTCTGGTCACACTGGGTCCAGGGGCAGCTGGCTCACTTCCTGGTGGCAGCCTCACAGCGGTGTATTTGTTTACTGTGCGTCTGCTGCTCTCTCCGCATAGTGAATTTATTAGCTAAATGCGCATCTCTCTGACTCATTATGCAGTCTGCGTCTCGGGTCACCAACCCCGGGAGCTCCCCAGGCATGTCATATTTTGATGAGATGATGTCACTTCCTCCAGGGACAGCCAATGACAGAGTGCCTGTGCTTGTGTGTGTGTTTGCAGAGGAGATATTCCAGAGCTACATTGCTCACTGGTGGTCACCGGATGGTGCCAGGTTGGCATACACCACCATCAATGACACACTGGTACCCAAAATGGAGATCCCCATGTTCACTGGCTCAGCTTACCCAACTGGGATGGAGTACCGCTACCCCAAGGTACCTCTGTGGGAGTGTGGCCTGATCTAGCACTGCTGGCAGTGGGACTGGACTCATCCTGTCATGCCTCTGGTTCCCCCTACAGGCAGGGGAGCAGAACCCAGATATCTCCCTGTATGTGGTGAACCTGAATGGACCCCTGCACACAGTGGAGATGAAACGCCCAGAGGACCAGAGGTTTGGGTACGTACTCAACATCCTGCAACCGCCAGCAGCTGTTGCAGTGAGGCAATTAGCATTTCAATATAATAATTTTTATTACAATGTGTTAATTTTCAATGGGACAAAGACCATGAGAAAGTAACGCTGACAAGGCAAATCCACCAAACTTGCTTTTGATGAAGTTTTGATACTAAAATTAAAGGAGGTTGCAATCCTAACTACTACTTTTAAGGCTATAAAATAGGCTATCAAGCAGAAACTTTTTAAAATTACACAACCTGCGGAGAGTGATTTGTGGTGTACCTCAGGGCTCTGTGCTGGGACCGTAACTGTTTTTATGTGTTTGAAGGGCATAGATATACAAAGTAGATGAATGCAATATTATTTTTTTTTAAACCAGAATAAACACTGCACATCTTATTTAAAGCACAAGCATGATGTTTTCATTTTTGCAACTGAAATAGATGAGCTAGATTGAGCTAAAGGAAATCCCGCTGACCTCGCCTACAGCTTTGCTCACCTCACTTCAGGAAGGATGCTGGTGCTGCAGTTCTTTAGTGTTCAGTGACAGGGATTCCAAATCTTATAGCATCACCATGCAAGCAGAGGTTTGAAGTGCTAAATCTCATAAGTCTCCAACAAAGGAGACTGAAGGGAGATAAAAAAAAAAGGTCAACCCCGATGGCCACTTGACTGCTATAACTGATCTGAGAGCACAGGATTACCAGTGAAAACTGCCTGTGCTAAATGAGAACAGAGAGCAATAGGTCTGTGAACTTGGGGCTTATGAGAAACCCTCACTAGCAGCATGGAGGAGACATATTCCATCGATTTACTCACATCCCAGTTGTGCATTAAATATTACAATGAGCAACACAGGATTAATGGGCTCTTTGCGGTCACAATATTTCTGCTTGACATACAATTCCAACTTCAATTTTTAAAGACTATAAATGAGCCATTTGTACAGATGCTATTTTATAGAGGTTTTCAGAAATGTATTAGACCTTTCAAACATGGGGCAGGCTGTGTTTCTTGTACCAATCCTTCCTGTAGTTTTTCTTGCTATACCAGGTCTTTCAGTACCCCCAACATCATACTAGTTCTTCCTCAAACCTCCTTGTTAGTAGTAGCTGTTCCTGTGCCAGTCCGAGAGGCTCCCTGTCTGTACCAGTTCTTCCTGTAGCCTCCCTGTCTATACCAGTTCTTCCGGTAGCCTCCCTGTCTGTACCAGTCATTCCTGTAGCCTCCCTGTCTGTACCAGTTCTTCCTGTAGCCTCCGTCTGTACCAGTTCTTCCGGTAGCCTCCCTAGCTTCTGCAAGCTTTTCTCTAGCCCCTCTGTTTGTAGCAGTCCTTTCTGTAGCCACATTTGCTATACCAGGCCTTTTGATACCCCCTCCCAGTTTGTACCAGTTCTTCCTCAAGTCTCACTGTTAGTACTAGGTGTTCATGTGCCAATCCTACAGCCTCCCTGTCTTATACCAGTCCTTCCTGTAGCCTCCCTGTCTGTACCACTCCTTCCTGTATTCCCCTTTGCTGTACCAGTCCTTTCTGTAGCTCCTCTGTTCATACCAGTCCTTTCTGTAGCCCCTCTGTTCATACCAGTCCTTTCTGTAGCCCCTCTGTTTATACCACTCCTTCCTGTATTCCCCTTTGCTGTACCAGGCCTTTCTGTAGCCCCTCTATTTATAGCACTCCTTCCTGTAGCCTCTCGTGCTGTACCAGTCCTTTCTGTAGCCCATCTGATTATACCACTCCTTCCTGTATTCCCCTTTGCTGTACCAGACCTTTCTGTTGCCCCTATTTATACCCGCCCTTCTTGTCTCCCTGACTGAGCCAGTCTTTTGTAACCAGTCTTTCTTCTAACTTCTAAAACTATGCTGACAATTTCACTCCTTCACAGGGAGTATTACATAACCATGGTGAAGTGGGCCACCAGCACCAAACTGGCTGTGAACTGGCTGAACCGGCCCCAGAACATCTCCTTCCTCACTCTGTGTGAAGCCACCACTGGCGTCTGCACCAAGGTAACACTGTGGCAACAGGACTAAATTTTCTGGGGGCCCTGGGATGACATAGGTAGAGACCCCTATCTTGGCCATTTGAGCTGTTTTTGGAGCTGAAAGAGAAACAAGAAGGAATTGTAAACGATGGAACATCAATACTATGCTAATCAAAGCATGGAGTGCGAGCGGTAAATCTTTCCGATCAGGGTGGCAGCAGGAGTACTGTCGGTAAACTTCGCCAATCTGGAATAGAGGGGGATCGCACCGGTGGATCACTCGACAAAATTTAACATATATTTCTATAAACTATAATATTGTAACCAAAACTGTTATGTAAATGGTTTGGAGAGGACATTTGATCTATGTGCTTTGTTACTAAAAAACAAGAAGCAGAGATCAGCAGGAGTTCCCCTAGATTGCAGGGCACCCCCAAAATTCCACCCCTGAAGATGGCCCTGGACATGGCAGTTGGTGAATGGCAGCCTTGCATGCCGAAGGAGATCCTCCTGAATTGGCACTGGTGCTGGGTGAAGCAGAACTGCACTTACCATTCCAGACTGGGAGAAAGCAGAGTATAGTTATTGTATTAACCATACGTTAATTAAATCAACTTAAATACACTATATAAATATACTGGGCTGGGAGTAAGGGACGGGATCATAGTAAGTTAGTTAATTATGGGGCCAGCTCAGTGTTCTGTTTGCAAGATGTTTGCTCTTCTGGATGTTTGTGTCCAGTCGGACTTCATCTGCAAGCGATGTAAGTTAGTGGACTTGTTCGTGGTCGAAGTTCGTGACCTCGAGGAGCAACTGGCTCTCATCCGACACAACAAGGACTTAGAGGAGAGAGTTAATATGCCTTTTAGGGAGACGATATGTGAGTCACAAGCAGGGAAGGGGGAGAATGAAGAACAGGTAGGTCGAGAGAGCTGGGAGAACGTAGGTCATAGATGTACGAAAGGGGGTACACAGTTCACAGAGGCGGCATCAAATTAAGAGACGGTGTCTAACTGCTTCCAGGTACTTCCAGCTTTAGAGCCGGAAGAGACTGGGGAGGCAGGTGGGCCCTTGGGCACCGAGGAGTCCCCTCCCCCCAGGAAGAGGGAGGTTGTAGTAGTAGGGGATTCAATTATTAGAGGTGTAGATAGTTATGTGTGCACCTGCGATAGAGGGTCCCGTATGGTGTCTTGCCTGCCTGGTGCCCAGGTAGGGGACCTTCTGAATCGTGTGCACAGGCATTTGGCCCCAGCCGGGGTGGATCCAGTGGTAATGGCGTGGCTAAAAGGGTGGTGTAGGAAAGGGGGGTTTAGTTTTATGGGGCACTGGAAGACCTTCTGGAAAAGGTGGGACCTGTTCAAGCCGGATAGGTTGTATCTGATCCAGAGGGAAACCAGTGTATTGGGGAGGTGTATGTGTAGAGTAGTTGAGGAACTAGGGATTGGAGGGGCAAGGAGGTTAGTTAAGAACATAGGTGGGGGGTGATGGAAAGTCACAATTAATATTAAAAGTGGGCCCTGTAAAAGGCCTACCCATTGCGGTCTGTACTTAAACGCTAGGAGTATTAGAAACAAAATTCATGATTTAGAGGCTTTTATTTCATCAGACTCTTACAACATTATAGGAATAACAGAAACATGCCTGAGTGACAATGATGGAGAAGAATATACAGTAATATGGATGGTTACACGTTGTTCCATAGAGACCGGATAGGCAAGAAGGGAGGTGGTGTTACAGTATACATAAAAGACCTGTAGCAGCTTGGATCGAAAATTGGTTAACAGACAGGAAGCAGTGGGTAGTTATATGAGGCACAATGTCACAGTGGGCCAGCGTTCATAGTGGGGTACCGCAGGGTTCAGTTTTAGGACCACTATTGTTCTTAATTTACATGAATCATATTGACACCAATAAATACAGTAAACTGGTTAAATTTGCAGACGACACCAAGTCAGTATCAGCCCAGTCGCTAATTAAATCAAGATCCCATTGTAGCCTCTGTGCTGCTAATTTGGTATGTGCTACACCACCCACCAAAGTAGCAGCACAGAGGCTACAATGGGATCTTG
>JAODKC010000082.1:5854729-5876735 GCA_026777985.1 Mormyrops attenuatus
AAGAATGATTCCTGGTCTTAGAGGAATGTCGTATGAGGAGAGGTTAGCTGAGCTGAATCTGTTTAGCCTCGAGCAAACGAGACTAAGGGGGAAGATGATCCAGGTATATAAGATTCTAACAGGTCTGGATGCTGTTCAGCCTAATGGCTACTTCAATATTAGTTTAAATACTTGAACTCGTAGCCATACGTGGAAATTAGCAGGAGAACATTTTAAACTGGATTTGAGAAAGCACTTCATTACACAGCATGTAGAGTATGGAATAGTCTTCCTGTTAGTGTAGTGTGAGCTAAAACCTTGGGTTCCTTTAAATCAGAGCTAGATAGGATTTTAACAACTCTGAGCTATTAGTTGAGTTCACCCCAGACGAGCTTGATGGTCCGAATGGCCTCCTCTCGTTTGTAAATTTCTTACGTTCCTTAAAAATTTGAATTTCACTTTAGGACTTTCCCTGGGAACTTTCTTGATTATGACACCATCCATCCATCCATGCATCCATGCATCCATCCATCTTCCAACCACTCCTCATCAGTTTTTTATATTTTGTGTTGCTGGATTATGGTTGTGCCAGTTGAAATAAAGTCACAAGTGGTATTTCTGGCTTAGAAATATTCTTTAAACAACAACCCACAACAAACGAAATGGGGAAGGGTATGGAGTTCTTTTAATGAGGCACTGTTCATGGATTTATCCATCCATCCATCCATGCATCCATCTATCCATGCATCCCCTAAACATCCTGATCGGGGTCAGGTGATGGATTTACAGATGGGTTTGTTTATTCTTTTCAGAAACATGAAGATGACAGTGAAAACTGGCTTAACAGACAGGTATGTGACTTAGTTACAGGACGAATCCTATTCGTCATTTAATTAAGAACAAACTTTCAAAAATTAAAGCTCTACCTGAGATATGACACCAAAAATAATGAGATCTGCTGATGAAATTCGTGATATTGAGCACATCCATTTCCACTTATGTCGTATGGAAGCTAAATTCAGAAGTGATACTGTGATGCATAATTCGACTCTGGTTTATACCGGTAGCGCAAAAGGATTTCATGTTAATACGTTTTATGAACTGAAATAAATACGTAGAGGAAATCCATATTTATGTAAATTTAAATTGAATCTAGGGTGGGTGTCGAATGCTCGCTGAGAGCATGATGGTGCAAGTCCTGCATATGTGTGTGAGTTATGGCGTGGTGAGCACTCAGCAAACACGGTCCCACCCACAGAACGAAGCCCCCCTGTTCTCCAAAGACGGACACAAATTCTTCTTTACAAGAGCCATTCGTCAGGGAGGAAGGGGGAGGTTCTTCCACATCTCGACGTCCACCTTGCAGGTAGGACCCTGTCTTTGCATGTATACACTCGGGCGGGGGGGGCTTGGGGGTTTCTACACTCATTCATCCACATTGGGCGGATCCTGGCAGGAGCAAGATGGGCAATTGGGCAGCATCTCTTCAGGGAGTGCCAACTGTCAGTACCAACCCCAGCCATAGCAAGCTTCACCGATTTGGGTGGTGGGGGGGTGGTGAATCTTGCCTTAGTCACCTCATGGACTTTAGCCAGCACTGCACATTGAGGAGCCGAAGGATGGATGTTCTGCATGAAATGACCTCTCGTCAGAGATTCCATCCTCCTGTCTCGTTGTCGCCTGAAGCCAAACTCAAGCAGCGACAGCCTGCAGTCCATCACCTCGGGGGACTGGGACGTGATGGAGATCCTGGGCTACGACGAAGTCAGCCAGTCGATGTGAGTGTCGTCCCACCATGCTGCCCTCCTGCCCCCTATTTCCAGTCTCCTCTCCACCCCTTGGCCCTATTTGAAAGCTGATTGGCCCTCCAGACTGCCCACACCATTGTCACTCACCAAATCAAAACATATCACTGACTAATGACAAGGTTGGATCCTCTGTTATGGTCGCTCTTATATCCCCCACCTTCAAAAAAACCCTGGAATCGCCCCTGGCTTCCAGAATAACTCATGCATTCCCGAAGCCTTTTTGCAATTATAATTTGCCTTCCATTTTTAGCCTCATTAATATACTTTAGAACTTTCAAAATGCAGACAGAGATGAGAACTACAGAGTTATTAGTCATACACCAATTCATGTCTGACAGATATTTCTTGAGCACGGAGGACGGGCCCAAGCGAAGGCACCTCTACAGGTAATCACCTTAATTAGCAAATTCTGAGGCCGATCAAAAACAGTCCGGTTTACATGGCAAATGACTAAAAGTTGGACTGCTTGACCAAGTGTGTCGGTTGACGATCCAGTGCAGATACCACCGGCCAGTTCAACAGACGGTGCCTGTCCTGTAACCTGCCTGCCTGTGGCTATGTGACAGCATCCTTCAGCCATGACATGCAATACTTCCTCCTGTCCTGCAGAGGTAGGTATGCCAGTCGCCCCTCAACGCGCCCCTGTGTTGTCAAGGTAATGGCTGGCAGAGGCGCAGCCCCACTTTCCGATCCCCCAGTCTCGTTAACTTTGCACTGTCTCTGTCCTCACTAGTAAACAATTTATAAAAAATGAAAAAAAACTCACTCCCTCATCCTGTATTTAAACATGGAGAAATAAGGAAACTGTCTTTTGTATATGGTGTGTGCAGACATTCAAGACTTCATTAAGGCATGGAGGCTCAGCCGGTAGCACTAACACCTCCAGGTCTGGAGCTTCGAATCGCACCATCACTCTGATTATGAGAAGTCTGGATGTCTTGTCTTGCATGGATTTCCTCCCACAATACAAATGACATGCAGCTAAGGAGAGCTAGCATCTCCAGATTGCCAATAGTGTATGAGTACACGTGCCGCACAATGGACCGGGATCCAGACTAGGGTGTCCTCTACCTTGTGTCCTAAGCTGCTTTGGATCAGCTCCATGGTTCCCTACAACCCTGTGCAGAACGGACGGAGTCCATAAAAAGTGAGGTCATCAGAACCAGTAAAGTTCAAGTGGCTCTATGTGTTGAGTAGTGCCACACAGGGGAAGCGAACCTCGCCTTGCATGCTGAGAACTTGGTGGCATTTCTGACCAAGAGTTGTGACATACAGAGTGAGACATCGCTGAGCTCCTGCTCCACTGATTGGGTCTGCTTGTGGGCACACACACATACACCCCCCCCCCAAAAAAAAACAGCACTCTGTTGCAATAGGACCATTTGTCACAAGTAATAAGGGAACTGTGAATGGACAAAGCAAATGTAACCTTTCCGAGTTCCTCTTACAGCCTCCTCTTCATTTATTGTGGATCTTAAATGAGACAGATTGAAAAAAATAAGAGTAATCTTGTTCAGTCCATGTGGAAGCACACTGTAGTCCAACAGGGGTCACTGGAGGGAGACATATGTCAGGAGACCCTGCCTGTCAACCTTGAGATTTAAAATAGATTAGACAAAAGCTCTGTGTCCCGGAGACAGTTTGCTCCCATTGCATTCAATCTCTCCTTTTTCCAAGGTCCCGGCGTGCCCAGTACGGCTGTCTACAGGACCAGTGACCGGATGAGTGAGTACCATCAGTCCAAGAGTGCAGGGAAGCCATGTTTGTTGAAAGGATGACATGTTGGTAGCGTCTGAAGATTATTCCATGGGAGATGTGCCGGTTTCTCGGGATTTGACAACATTTTAATCTGCTCGAAGGGACATTGCTTGCAGTCTAATTAGGAGGAGCACGGCTGACATGACTGTGACAGTAATCTTTGCATGAGCAGCCCCTGAAGCAACCCGTCACCTCAAGACACGTCACCGAATACATCCAGACAAACGGCCGGGACTCACATGGAGGCCGTTGCACACGGTTACTGAACCTGAAGTCATTTGTTCTTAGTTTGACTATTTATAACCCAGTTAAATATTTATGGCACCTCCGTGCGAATCTGGTCCTGGAGGTCGGGCGACTGAGAGCCATGCGGGTGCTGGGTGGTTCTGATGTCCCTTGTGGGCCTTAGGTGTTCCTCGGGGAGGGGGTGTCAGGCTTTTCTGTCCACACGGTTTCGAAATGAAGCACCCATCATTTGGTAGAAGCAAGAGTGTTAAAGAAGGTTGGCAAAAGTGAGCATAATTTGCAGATTTGCCCTTTCCCTGTTTGTATAGTTGTTGTAGTAATGACACAGAATGCAACAGCATGACTGTTCTATAGCACCAGAAACAGATTTCAAGTCCCCGTCTTCAATGACACCCTATCTGCTACCTTCCTATCTGCTAACTTCCTTTAAAGATGTGATTCTATTGGCTCATCATTATTCTGCTTCCTGCAGTGGTGGTACTAGGGCTCTATAGCAGGAAGCTGTGACTCAGGACTACCCGAAGAAACGTATGAAGTGTGAGATTTATGCTAAAGAGATCTGTCTGCAAGCCTGATTGGTTTTTCTTTCATTGCAGAGGTTCATGACCTGGAAACGAACCAGGAGCTCAATCAGACGCTCAGCTCCATGCAGATGCCAAAACCGGAATATAAGGAAATGACCATAGACGGTCAGAGTATGTGTCTATTACTGCCGTCGCAGAGCCTTCCACGTACACCCGTTTCTCAATTAGGAGTGAATTTAACCTCGCTTCGGATGGAAATTGGATTTTGAAACTAGAAGGGCAGGTTTACTACTTTGCATTCCTGCATCTCACATTCTGAGTCAACTTCCCCTGAATGCTGATGGGTGTCGACTAAAGTTTGTGGTTTTTTCCAGAATACATGCTGAAGGTGCTGAAACCTGCTGGCTTCTCTGACACCGCCCACTACCCCCTGCTCCTCCTGGTGTGAGCATCCCTGACACACGCACACATCACACACACATGTTTGTATTTCTGTCTTTGTGTGGACATTCCTCTGGCTTCCTAAGCAGTCTGTCACACCCAATCAGTGGCAGTGTTTACCACCACTCAAACCACACATTTGGGGACCCCCTGTTGGCCAGAGACAGTCACTACACTACGGAAGGCCCTGAAATAACAAACCTGCCCCCGCACCCATTCACCCCTCCTGTGCTCCTCCACCACTCCCTATCCAATTATCCATGCTTTCAGCTTGGTGACCTCATTCCTGTAAATCAACAAGAGAAGCTGGTCACTCTCTCCCTACATGGTCTAACCACAAACGCTTTTTTTAATCACAAGGCCGACTTTGCTATATAACATGGTGGGGGCTCAGATACTGTTGACCACCCCCCAGGGATGGGACGCCGGGAGAACAAATGGTCACGGAGCAGTACCAAGTGGACTGGGTCACGGTTCTGATCAGCAGTTTCGGTGCCATCGCCATTTGTTTCGACGGGCAGGGCAGCGGCTTCCAAGGGTCAGGCCTCCTACAGAAGGTTCACCACAACTTGGGACCTTCTCAGGAGAAGGAGCAGCTTGAAGCCCTCAGGTACAGCTGAGAAAACAGGGCAGCATGAAGGTGGCCCCCACCAGCACAGACATCCAGCAGCATAGCCAGGTCTTGGATTAATGTGTCAGTCTAAGTACTGCTATTATGTGTCAATAACGAGAACTTAATCTAAGGTCATCCACGATTGTACAGAACTACTTTGATGTTTGTCAGCCAGCTGAAAGGTATTTAATTGAAAGGCCTAATGAATTCTCTACTTTTGATCCATTTCAGAATCTTTTCAAAGGAGCCTTACATAGACAAAACACGCATCGGAGTTTTTGGCCAGGTAATTATTTAGTTTTTTTCGTCTTTCTTTTGTTGAGATGTGTGTGAGAGACCTAGCAAAGCCTCCTCATGTTCCAATTTGAGGATCCTGGAATGTGTGTCCATGTGTGGTCTGGTCACACCAGTATTTATAAACAGAAAGGCCGGGTGTTACTGGAGGTACTGACTGGGAATGGTCATCTTTCGCTAAAAAAAGGCAGAGCACTAGATTGGTGCACTGGTTTATGGGTAATGTAAGGGCCCTTAGACACAAAAAGCCTCCCTTCAATTAAAATGAGATTTTATGTGATTAGAGTATACCAGAAGGCAAGTATATTCTCATGGCATCACACCTAAAACACTGGTTTTACAGACCTGTCTGAAAGATCCACCGTGATACACAGCACCTTCAGCCCTACAGCTCTATATAAACACTGACACTCGGCAGCATGCTCCACCTTCTGGTCACTTATCAGAATGCGATTTGGTTACATTCCCAGGTTTTCACACAAAACCTCAGGGAACCTCGGCACATGGCAGGCTGGCTGGACTCTTGGGAGGCATGTAATTAAGTTAGGTTTCACAAAAGACACAAAGGGAGAAACTAATGAACCAGACTGACTGCGTACATTTAACAAGGTGTTTAAAGGCTTGACACTTGCCCATAATACCCCATGAAGAAAATACTAGCAGGGCACTGGAGCAACACAGTGACACGTGACGAAACGGCCACCGCATCTCACTGCCTTACTGTGAATCCCTGTGACTTTTGGTGTACCGTACCGTGGAGAACATTGGACAGTTTCTTTAAAAAGAAGACTGAAGAAGCACATCCTCTGAGCTGCAAAGACCTATCATGGTTTCATTTGTAAAACCTGAGGCAGAATCCCCATAATAATATGTATGTCCTAGAAGTAGCAGTAAATCGCTGGTTCCAGATCCGAGGGGGAGACGAGCGTCTCCTCTCTGCTGACAGTGACCACAGGCCAAGTCCCTGGAGAATAAAATAACCTTTTCATTGTACTTCTGTTTCCAGTCGTGTTTAAATACTTTAGTTTGTGTAGATATTGGCGACCAGCCAGCCTACATGCCAGCCTATTGGTATTCAAGATCACTGACTAGGGAGGCTAAAGATGAAAGACGTGCCAGATAAAAACCAAAACTTGGAGGAGTAAAGGTGTTCGGGCTGCTGCTTGGGTGAAGGGAGGGCAACAAGATTTTAAAAGGGCACAGCAACCCATTTCACAATGAAATGTCGGAGTCTGTTGTGCCCTTCTGCTAGCCATAGCCATTCAATCTATTGTGCAAAAATAAGAATGAAAAGCATTAAGTATGTTTTCTTTCTTTAAGTGAATATTTTCACATGAGCTTGCACAGAAACCCAAATGTGGTTACACACAGGTCTAAATAAAACACCAATTAGCCAATCAGTGCCAACTGTGCTAATGACCACCAGCCAGTCAGGGACCTGGTTGCCTCACCTGCTGATGTCCTGTCCTTTTCAGCTAACGAGCAGCAGCTGAGGTTGTTAAGCTAGAGCCAGCAGAGTGCAGCTTCTGCGCATGTCCGTACTTCTATTATTAATATTCCTGCCCCTGGACACATGGAGCATGAGACACCTCGTCCTTCGTGTGGTCCTTCCTGGCCGTGTGCTTTAATCTCTGCAGGGCACATCAGCTCCAAATTTATTAAAACACCAAAGTGAGATCTAATTGGCAGCCATTGCCAGAATAGTTTGACTGGATACTGATCACTGCTGGTGTGTCAATGGTCCTGGGTTCAAGTCTCAAGTTAGCTCAGTCTGTTCATCTTCATATGCATATATTCATGTGGGCACTGCTTGGTTTGGTGTGATCAGAAGGTAGCAGGTTCAAATCCCAGGGTTGTTACAGTGGTTTTACAGTAGGTCCCTTGAGCAAGACCCTTAACCTCTATTTCAGGGATGATTTCACGCTGCCGTTTCAAAAAAAATGTCTTTCTTTCGACAAAATCATCTGTAAAATAAGTGTCATCATCACCTGATTTCAGAAAGCTGGGGTTGGACCCTTAGCCATCGCTTAATGCTGTCTGCACAGTAACAGGGGTTCGCACCAAAACTGTCCGTGCTGTCCTCTCTAAGCCCCGTCCGCGATCGTCACAGGCTAAGCATGCATGTTTCCCTGTTACCTGCAGGTTTATGGAGGGTATTTAAGTACCCGCTTACTAGGCGCCGAAGATTCATTGGTGAAGTGCGGAGGTGCCGTTTCACCCATCACGGACTTCAGACTGTACTGTGAGTGTCAAGCTGTCGGGGTCCTTAGCACAGGGACGGTGGGGTGCTACTGTCTAATTCAGGAAATAGGAGTTTTTTTGAAAACAGCAGCCAGGAAGCAGAGGTGGATCTTGGGAGATGTTGCTCACCATTAACCATATGGCGGACATGGTTTGTAACTTGCTGTCTATTAGTGGGATCTCAACCTCACTATTCATTCATCATATGAACTGCAGTTTCCAGCTTCTGTCAACGATTGGTTATTAAACACAAATGAGAACAGATGACTGGCCAGACTCCTCGCCTCGCATTAACAGTCACGCAACATCACTCGAGCCTGTACTAGGATTTTTGATTCCCAGGTTTTATAGACCAGCTCCAGCACACTAACAGCTGATAAATACTCCCATTCTCTCACTGCATTATCCAGCCCTGATTCCCAGAGTAGTACTGGATAACTGCACCTTGTTTTTAAAATCTAATGTGGAGCTTCACCATCATGGACGCGATGGAGTCTTAAGTGCTGCATAATTGCATCCCTTCTCCTCTGCAGCATCTGCCTTCTCAGAAAGGTATCTGGGGCTCCCCAAGGCAGGCACCATGGCGTACCGGGTAGGTCTGACCCTCTCGCTTTGCTCGGCCTGATGGATGGGAGCTTGGTGTGGCTCTCTGTGAAAAATCTATGAGTCACACCCCAGTTCCTTCTCCGACAGATGGCAAATTTGGCAGACCGCAACTTACAGCTGGTAGATAAGAAGTACATCATCATCCATCCCACTGCTGACGGTAAGTTTTGACTGCTTGCTATACCTGTACCTGCGAGTGTGTGTGTGTGAGCAGCGGATCTCTCTCTCCCCAATTTAGTGCATTTTTGGTTTTACATTTAGGGATTCTCCCTAAGTTTGTAAAATGTGAAGTTCCCTGAACAAGCCCGCCTTGACTCCAAACACATGCTTGTGAAATTGTTTGCCCAATCCTATAGTTTTTTTTTATCATTTAAAAATGACACAATGTTCTTCTCAATTTTTCCTCAGAAAAAGTCCATTTCCAGCACACGGCGACATTTATCACGAAGTTAATAAATGAAAAAGCAAATTATACGTTACAGGTAAAAAAAAAAAAAAAAGTGGTTAAACTTGGAAGTTTTGAAAACACTGCTGTATTATTCCTTTGGGCCCGAGTATTTTAAATGCCTAAATTCACACTAAAGCTAAAGAGGTTAGTTTAGATAATGGGTTAGTGACTGATGGTAAACAGTGGAACCTCAATGTGATTCAAACAATTGATTCGTTCAGATATTTTCACTTAAGGTAAACAAGTCACTGAACTAATTAACACCAATGATCATTAGTTAGCTACTTCATGTTTGCTTGTGCAGCAATTTTTAGTCTCTTATCAGCATTATTGAGAAGTCATGTGGTGTTCCTGCTTCAGATCTACCCAGATGAAGGGCACTTCATTCATAACCAGCACACCAAGCAGCACCTTTCCCAGTCGCTGGTGAACTTTTTTGAAGAGTGTTTCCGGCCTCCAGACAAGCTGCCAGAGGAGGAGGAGGAGGAGGAAGATAGCGAGGAGGAAGACTAGACCCATCACCATCCTGAGCACAAGCCAGTTTCTTCAGCACAATATGCAACACACCCCTGTCTCCTGCTTTTGCCCTCAACACAAGGTCCTCAAAACATCTCCTCAGCACAGTTGTTCCCGGTAAACTTCTCACCTGTCCTCCATCTTCTCCTTCTCCTCAAAGGCTCACAGGGAGCTTTCACCTGTAGGGTCAAGCGTGGTTGAAAACGATTGGTCACATCTTGGCACCTGGAATCGGGTTTTACTCCTTCAAATTCAATGGCATGGAAGATGGTGATAGAGAACATGCGATTTGACTGGTCGATGGTGTTGGGTCATGGGAGATCACCTCTAGGTCTTCTCTTATAAAATGGGATAGCTGAGGGAAACTAAAGGGTTTCACAGCACAAGGAGTGCCCCACCTCTCTGCTAGGGGTCAATAGGATAAAAAGATGGAGGAATCTTTCTAGAACTGACAGTACGTAGAAAACATCACTCCGTCTCCATCACACTTTTGTTTCTGTTGAGGGGGGGGAAAAAACAGCACACAAAAATACACATTTTTCTCTGCTTGACATTTTCACTATGTATGATTGTAAAGTAGATTTCGGGAGGGGAAAAAATGCTATCACTGGGCACAAACAAAAGTTTGCAGTTGGGACCAGATACAGAGACCGACAGACTTTAGGGAGACGATTTTTCAGCAGTTTTTAATTTTGCGTCGTACGTCCTTAAAACAGCTACTGAGAGCCTAGAGAGAGTGTTTAGTCACCGTGCCTTACTTTTACAGCGACACCACTCCCGAGGACTCCCGAGAAAGTTCCAGATGTTTTAAACAATCAACCTGGAGGAAAGATAAACAATTTGTATTTGAAAAACCAACCATGTCCTCAGAATATTTTAAGCTAACCACAGCTGACATTCAGTATTACACCAACAAGTTCTCACAAAGCTGTACAGTGTCTTTGTGTAGAATTCCAGTATTTACATTTCCAAATACAGTATATATACGCATATATTAAAAATGTCTGTGTTTGTATATAATTGAGATGTAATTCTACAGGAATAGGTTTGTAATTTTTCCCATTTTAAAGTAATTACGGTAAGTTCCTTCCTTGCAGTTTTCCTTTGGAATGCTAAAGAAAGTTTCATCCTTTTTTAAACTTGTGTTCCGCGTAGACCTGCATTTTTCCTAGTATGGTCTGTGGAAACTCATCTGCCGCAGTAGACCTGTTATTTGCCATTTTCGGTGTTAATTGTTCAAAGAGCATTCTGGAGAATTGTTTTTTTGTTTTGTCTTTCTGTTTTGTGAAAATAATGCCACTGCAAATTTGACAGTGCCACAGGTGATGCGGATTAAGTGGTACTGCACCCACATTTCCCATAAGGATGCGAGTACCACTTTTAGTGTGGCAATTCACGTTGCCTGCTAAACTGGAAGAGTTTAAATTAAAAGAATAAAAAAGTTCATTACGGCATGGAAGTCTGAACTGTCAGAATAAAAGTTATTTTGCAATCACAATTCTTGTTATTATTTAAAAATAAAAAATGAAAAAGACTTAATGTGAAGGACCTGAGGCAGAGAACAGCCACTATGTGCCAGCCAGCTGATGTGGCGCCCTGGGCGAGCATCACTACTGACCCCCCCCACGTGGCCAAGTGAAATTGGCTAGCAAGTCCACACCCCCTCAGCAGCTGGCGCCCTAGGTGGCCACCTGTATCCCCGACAGGACTGACTGGCCCTGAACGGAGGAATTTTAATCGACATCAGAGTATTATTCTTTTTGTCACGTCAGATTATTATTTATTGTTACGGTCAATAACTTACTAGACATGTATGCCAAACACATCAGTGCCACAGAGAAGACGAACCGGGTATCTGGTAATCTCGATAATCTCGATAAAACTTGGGAATGTAACCAAATCCCGATAATCTCGGACCACCCCAACCAAATAAGGAATTTGCTCCCCTACATTCTGAACAATACAGGTTGTAAAATAAAGTACCATGTAAAGCCTAAAGAGAAACTTGAACCTCCAACCCTGACCAAAGTTTCAAGGGGAAATCGCAATGGCGTTATCGTATATCGAAAACTTAAATGGTTAATATTGATCCAATCGGAAAACGCACCGCGTTTCTTCGTCTATAAACCCTGTGCCTTCAATTCCAAAACGGCTGATTCGCTGCACACGTGTAATCAATGAAGTCATCGTGTAATGAAACAAAGTCGTTAAAATAAGACCGGGGCAAACCAGGCTTTTCAAACGCAGTACACGCACCTTATACAATACTGAGGGCACATTTAGCAGCATTCACAATGTGGGATCTCCAGCTCTTTAAGGAAGACGTTTAGCACAAACAATCCGAAAACAGAACAATGCTTTCTCTGCACCGATGGGTTCTGATTAGTGGGAACAATTTGCATGAAATGATGGGGGATTAAAAATTTTCTAAGAAAGTAGATCTTAACAGCAGGCGCTTATAACTTACAACAAAGTGCCTGCATGGGTGACATCTAGAGGAGCGTGGGGGGAACTGCACTCACATACAGCACGTACAGCTCCGGAGTTTAAGCTGCAACACTCGGGTCTAGGTGCACTTCCGTGACCACCAAGCTCCCGGCATTTACCTGTCATTTTATGTTTGAGTAAATGTAGCTTCTGCATTTAACATGCAATTAATGTGCAGTTTTGTGTGCAAACACTCGACTGTGACAGAAATATCCAAAACACCGCAGTGTGGAGATCAACGCGAATGCTGCAGGAACTCCCTGAAACCTGAAAAGACACCGGTCAGGAGGAGTGACATAACGATTTTATTTCCAGTGTTTTAGGCGGTAAGACTCCTTTTGTAGATGTACGGCGTCCTGTTTTCTTTTTTAATCATCTGTTCGTGCGGCTCAAAGCAACGAGAACAGCCACTGCTTGCCCAGCTTTCCCCATCTACACGTCACATTACGGAAAATCTGGTGCCAAAAAAGCAGCTAAACACAAAATATATACATTTAACTTACTTATCTTACAGAAATATTTAAAATCTAAGGTCGATTAAAACCCAAAAAAGCAACAATACTTATAAAATATGCCGACCCAGATGGGATGCCTAAAGACTCTGTATCTGTATATTACCTATCAAATGATTTGTACTTAAAGTTTTAATTCACAGTACAATATTACATGTTAACAACAGACACTATGGCACCCAAATCCTCCCAGAACTGATATGACAGGAGGCACTTTCCTTTCAAACATGAGTTCAGGCTTGGGGTGAAGGGGTCTCCCTCACAGCAAATAATCCTTACTGGGGAGTCCTGACAGCAGGGGGCACTGTGTCCAACACTCGCCTTCCCAGGTCCTCCTCCCACAACCAGCAGATCCTGGGACTTTGCCCTGCCCTGTCTACTGCTGTTGTCAAATATTACAGAAATGCAGTGTAGATTCCAGTTGTTACTGCTACGACCCCCCCTTGTTTGCACTGATATAAAAACACTGAAGTGCAGCAGCCATAACTTACATCACACGCGCACCCACACACACACACACACACACGCCCGCACACACACCTTCCTGCGTTATAGATACTGATAGAATCTGGAGCGGACCACTTGCGATCCAGACGGTTTGTGCGTGTCCACCGGAGGCACCCTCCTCTCGGGATAATCCCCATTCAGCTGCTCTGCTGCCGCTCCCTGGAACCCGCCTGCATCCCCAGCTGGAGTCAGATTGCTGGAACGGGAGCGCTCCCGGGCGATCCAGTCCCGGATGGAGAAGTCCTGTGAGCCACATTTGGGCTTCAGCCGGTCCACGGCTGAGAGCTCTGACTCCTGGCTGCGGCCCCTCCAGATGTCGGCGACGCCCAGCTCTGCAAAATCACTTTGCCCCCCCATGGTGTGGCGGCGCCTGATTCCCTTCCGCTTGCGAGCCTCCGGCGATCCGGAGTTCTGAGCACCCACGCCGAACATATCGTCAGCTGAGTTCCTCAGCCGGCACTTCAGCCTCTCTGTCATCCTCAGCCGCCAGGCCAGCTCCTGCTTCTCAGATTCGCTCCTGGACAGGGGCCTCCCCTTTGACAGACAGCCCAACTCCTTGCTACCCAGTCCCCCTTCGAAGGATGGCTCGGGGGCGGGGCGGCGGAGGTCGGGTGCTGGCAGGCCGGGACCCGTGTTGAGACTCCCGGCCGGGGTGCTCGTCGAGGGCGGGATCCTCTCCTGTGAGCCCTCATGGCTGGCAAAGATGGGGAAGTCACTCTCACTGTCTGTGTCAGCTGGCCGGCCCTCGCTCACCAGCTCGCTTCGCTCATCATCTGCCTCGTCGCCCCGGCTCTCGGCCACCGACTGCACCTCCGGGCTCAGGAGCCCGGCCTCGGGCCCTGTCAGGAAGGTCATGGAGGACGTGGTGGAGTAGTCCGAGGTGATGGAGCACACATCGGCGGCTGGGCCACACACCTCCAGGGGTGCCCGCTTCCCATGCCGGCTCCGCTGTGTGGACATCTGAGAGCTGGTGCTATTCAAGGTTCCTAGGTCTGAGGTGGCATCGTCGCAGTGGGACGGAGGGTCCGAAAGCGAGGACTCTGGCTGGAGGCGATAGCCCAGGGAGGGCGAGCTGGCCAGTTTGGGGCAGAGAGGCGGGGCGGGCGGCCCAGTTTGGACTGGCTCCTTCTGCGAGACAACGTTCTCTTGTTCCTTGGGGCCCTTGGCCAGTAACTCTGCAACCTTCCCGCCGTCTTTCCCGCAGGTCCCTTTCATGTCCACGTGGCAGTCGCATGGCGCCGTTGCCGCCGTCTTTCCCCCAGTTTTGGCCACACTGCGACTCTGGCCTGGGGTCTCTTTCTTTAGGGCCGCCCTATCCAGATCATCGTCCGAGCTGCTGAGCGCCGGCCTCTCCTTCACTTTCCTCCGCTTGCGGCTTGCCGCCGCAAAGATGGATGTGCGCAGAAGCTCCTTGCTGAGCTGCTCCTTGCCAGGCCCCCAAGAGCCCTGCAGAAAAAGGTAGTTCCTGTCACACAGCCACTTTCAGATTGACGGATCACCAAACATAGGCCCGGGACTGACGAACATAACAGGAGACAGGAAATGCGACTCTGCTCCAAATTTAACTCGGACATGGCTGGAGATCATCCAACACACAAACCAAAAATCCATGTTTTTCAAATCAGACCTAGGGACAGCCAAATTAAAATGCCCACCAGGGTACTCACCTTAGATTTGGCTGAGTCACTAGTGGCTGAATCTGAAAGCAACAAAAAGAAGAGATGAGTGCTTTGGGTTGGGGAAGCTTTTTATCTATCTTGTGTGAGGTAAGAGGGTGGAAAAAGTAGCACCACACCAGAGGGAGGCAGGAGGGGGCTCGGGGGAGAACAGTCAGGTCACGCACAAAGGAACACCATAGGAAGCTGTCACCACAGGTGGAGATCCATGATTGGACGACTGAAGAGGGGTGGGCAGGACGACCCAACGCTTACGCCACAACAGGATGCAGAGCATGCACACCAGTCCACCAGCGCTCTGTTACACTCCAGTGTGATGTATTCTTCCCAAAGTTGGCACAGTCAAAGGCAGGCAGAGACCGCTCTGATATCAGCATTAGAATGTTTTTATAAGGTTAACTGTGTCTCCAGGTGACCTGGAACCCAGTGAAGTGTCCTCACGTTTATATGACCTGGGTCTCTACATGTTTGTTGTGTGGCTCTGCTGTGATCTGTCAGGTTTTGATGACTTTAAGACCTGTGTGAGTCTATTTGCAGGCACAGTGCGGCTGATGTATGCTGTGGAAATCTGTCTGTCTGTAGCTGGGAGGTAGTGACAGGATGCAGAATGAACTATACAAAGCGGCTATGGGGAATCCACAGAAGCCAGACATGACAGGAGAGAAGGAAGGGGCTGGCAATATCCAGCTGAGTTAGCAGAGCTAAAAGTGCTAGCTGCGCTAACTAAGCTAGCAAGGCTATCAGAGTCAAGCAGAGCAAACAAGGCTAAGAGAATTAGCATAACTAACAGAACTAAAAGAACCTAATAGATTTAGATAGCTACCTAAGCTAATATTGCTAAAAGAGCTAAAAGCGCCAGAAGAGCTAACGGCGCCAAAAGAGCCACAAGAGGGCCAGGGAGCGGTGATCCTCGCAGCCGGCAGGGACACCGGTCTGCTGTGGCCTTCGCTCTTCAGCTGTCTGTCCTTCTCGAGGTCAAGCGTGCTCATTAACGGGCTGGTCTTGATGAGTTTAGCGTTGAAGCACTAGCTGTAGCTCAGCCCCTCACCACACTCCTGAGACGTGACTGGATGCTACAGGACGTGTTAGAAACCCAGAGCATACCATTCTATTTCTCCTCACGGACCGCTTCAGAGATAAGAAACAGCAGAAAGGCTTTCAGACATTGAGCACTATCGTTCGTACTTGTGAATTCTTAGAAATGAATCATAAACCAAGGAAATATGGGGTTTTTGTTCCCAGTTTACAAAAATCGCGGGTTTCTGCAGACTAGGCAGTTACAAAGGGGGCAACAATCGTCCTTCTTCCTACAGTTCCAGCTGTCCATCAGCGACATTACAGAATCCATCTGTGACATCACCGTGTGATAGACTCCTCCCACTTGGCCTGTTTCGAGATCGGTATGTGTGAATGGAGGGAGACAGGAAGCACTAGAGACAAAAGGGTCATTTCTTGCTTTTTTGGGAAAGAACATGCTGGGTTAGTGAAACAGTAGGCATGATCACAATCATCCAACTCAAAGAGAACTCAGGGAAACGCAAGACGACATGATGAATGTGCAGGGAGAGAGAGAACAGGACAAAGTGAAGGAACAAGGCGGCAGGAGGTTGCTTGAACTGGAGCCTCTGGCTGCTTGAACAATTTTAAAATATCTAAATGAAACAAAAAGTGCAGAAACAAACTAGATTAGCTGCACACAGACAGACCATTTAGGCCAAAAGACAGAGAGGCTATCAGGACAGTCAATGGCAAAATGGCTCCTGCAGTTTGCATTAAGACCAACACTTTTCAGCTTGTTTGGTTTAAGTGCATCATTTCAAATGACAAGCAAACAAAGAGCCATTTTTTCCTTCCTCGAACACTGACCTCCAGGAGTCACGGAGTCGACGCATGGTCAAGTGTTAGCAAGGAGGCTGATCAGACCAAGTAGCTGACGACGGAGCCTTCTGACAAGCTAACCGTGTCGGAGGTCTCACAGGCTAGTCAAAATGTTAAGCGTAGCAAAAGAGCGGTTAACCCACCCCGAAGGTTGTCTGGTGCAGGTAAGTTACCTGATACTTCCCCAGGAGAGCCGGCAGTCCGTTTTATGTTGGGGAGTAGATGGTCAATGTTTGGCAGGGGCTGCGACTCAACAGCACCCTCCTGCTGGATCACGCTCTGCATGGAGGAGGGGGTGGTGAGACTAGACTGGAGGCTCTCTCATATACACTTGTGCACCCACACACGCGCATGCACGCACGCACGCGCACACACACACACACCAATCCGGCCAAGGCATTTAGCTGGGAAGCGACAAGGAGAAATTGATGGAGAAGAATGGAGTGCATCGATACCCACCGTGGGCTCCTCGTCCCCTTCCTCGGTGAAAAACCAGTCGTACTGCACAGAAGCAGATAGAGAGGGCGGGCTTTAAGGGCATGTCCCAGGAGAGCGTCCTCGAGGCTGAGCTCCAAGCCGCAAGGGCAGGGCACATACCTGCTGTATGAGCGTCTCCACAATCTTATACTGGTCAGGCATGTGGGTCACCATGTGGGTCATGTTGTCCTCGGATGTCCTCACCAGGGTTGGGCCGAACACGATGGCCAAATTTCGCGGTTCCATCTGGGAGACAGGTGGCAGGTGTTTGGGAGTGAGGCAAACAGCTGTTGTAGCATCACTAATCAGGCAGACTGACTTCACCTACACATGCACTCACACTCTGTCACACACACACACAGGGCACCTGCTCCCAGGTCGGGTGATCTGCTGTGCAAGCTGCCTGATTGTAATTAGGCCTGTAATTATCTAGTTATGCTTGACTGGCCTTTTTAATGGAGTACTTGCTGTGATTTGACCGATCAACATTTTTCATTCTTGTGCGACGCTCTTTGAAAGCGAGTCTCCTCAAATTATAAACTCATCTCCACATTGTTTGTGCCCCGGACATGAACCCCTAGTTCTGCACTGACTGCCTCAGCAACATAAACAGCAAATTAATCTGACTTCAGGTGAAGACAACAGTTATGAGTTACACACTTATTACTGGACACACTTAACACTTCTACTTTTAACCAGTCTACTGACAGCTATAGCACTAGGATGAGTATTTGGCAACCATGTAGCCTGGTAGAGTCAAGGAGCTACATGCAATGACAACTGGCTGACCATCAAATTGTAAAACTGTGACCTGCTGCCACTAGGGGGCAACGTTACCTTGTTTTTCTCACAGTTTTCTGCCACAGTTTTCAGGTGTGCAGAGAGGAATTTGAGGGTTTCGTAATGGTGGTCCGGTAGTTGCTGGAGCTGGAAAACATATATGCATATTGTCATATTCCCAGCAAATGCAGAAAGATTTCATCCATCACTGCTGTTACCCCTTCTACTCACCAGCCTCTTCAGCACTTTCAGTCTCTCAACTGCGTTTTCAGTTCTGTTACCTTCGATAAAATCTGCATATTTCTCTGTTAAGAACAAAAGAAAACAAACCAGCGTAGCGTTTAGCTTTGCAGTAAGACACACGCTTATGACATTATTCAAATGATAGTGAAGTTCCCCCCTTGTCCACTAGGTGGTGCTCCGTCTCCATTTCTGAATACGCTGGTGTTCTGACCGTATTCCAGAAGGAAAACATGGCCCAGAAACCTCGCAATGGCAAGATTTATATAATGTTTTCATCACGGGTACAGATAATTCTCACCGTTTGTAAACAGAGGCTCTGGAAGTTTCCGGAAGAACGATTTGAGTAAACTGCTGATGACGTTGAGGTCCTTCCATTTCTACGTGGGAAAGTGGGGAAGAGTGAGAAGAAGAGGTATCAGAGAGAAGACTGAGCAGAGAGGTGGCAATACTGGCGGGGGGGGAGGTTCGACCACTCACGTCATCCTGGATGTCGATGTCGTCCAAGCCTTTGTTGTTCAGCTCTTCTTGCATGCTGGAGATGGCAGCGTTGTTGCCTGGTACGCGGTAGATGCCCGTGTACTCCAGCCCTCGCTCCTCCACCAGTTTGCAGCACACCTCCACGATCAGGGGCACAAACTGCAGGATGGAGGATCATTAGGAAACACACGGTCATGGCTCCCAGCAGACAGACTCAGAAGTCAAAAAAAAAAAAATAACAGTAGCCATGCGTGGGTCTTACTGGGTTGGACTGAGCAGGGGGGCAGTCATCCAGCCGTACCCCGAATGTGACCCCCGCTGTGGGCTTCTTCTCGAAAGGCTTCTTCATCAGGCTGGGGATGCCCTTCCTCCAGGCACTTCTGTCCTTGGGGGGGCTGGAATCATCTGACAGAGCACAGGTAGCCATAAAGACATCCAACGTTACAGCACAAGGCAGAAAGTCCCTCCAACAGACATCAGTCATGAATGGTAATGTCGTTCTGGGTCCAAATCTCAGCTTCCAATTCAAAGACGGGTGTATACTTGACACGTCTTTTGTAAGCGCATTTCAGCTTGTCATGACTGGTCATGGTATAGCGGGCATGTCGACAATCCCTTACCTTTGTGCGGGGTCTTCCTCTCTGAGTCCTGTTTCGGGGAGAGCATGCTGGTAGCCTTGCTCTCCCCCTTCCCCCCCAGCAGTGTCTGTCTGATGCTGAGAGATTGGCGGGATGTTTTGGGGGAGGGCTCCGTCTTACCGCTGGGACAGCTGGGAGGTGCACAGGCAAATGGATGGCGTTGAAGTTGGGCCCAAACACGGCCAACAGCATGTGCCGAACGGGGCCCAAATGGCTCTGCTTACCTCATCATAGTGTATTCCTTTATCTTCTTGCTGATGAGATCCCGGCTCGTAACACCTGCGCTCTACAAGAGGTAATAAAACTAGGAGTCACTGCAGCTGTCCACAGACACCTTCCATAAACATTTTAAGAAACTTTCCTGGGCCTTGACACCAAAACAAAACAAGCTACAAAGCAAAACAAAACGACAAAGTCCTCCCTAGTTTAACCCCCTGGAAACAACACGGTTCTTTAACTGGCTCCACCCTTAACTCCAGTAACCCCACCCTCAGACTCGCCCACCTCTTCATCCAGACTCTGGTTTTCCTGGATGACGCGAATCCAGGACAGCATGTCCTCTCGGTCCTCCGCCTGGAAAAGGTACTCGCAGTCGGAGGTGGTGAGCCGCAGCACATTTTTGCGCTTGGTGTCGCTGTAGGAGATGTCAATCAGACAGGCCTTGACGCTGATTGGCTGCTGCTCACTATCACTCGCCGAAGACGCCTGGGCCACCCCCTCCTTCCTGTCCTTGTAGAGGTAGAGGGCGTGGCCTCGCAGCACTGCATACATCTGCTTCCAGGTCCGGACGCCGCCGCCCACCCGCTGCCATGGAAATAAAGAAATGAAGAGAATTGGAGATAGATGAAATGAGGCAGAGTGACAGAGTAATAGAAGACAGAGGAAGAGAAAAGGAGTGAGAAGAATGAGAAGGGTGAGCCCAGACCAAGAGGACAGGTGGTGAGAGCAGGGTTGGAATAAAATGGGCCTAAAGACCCCAGAGTTCCTCTCAGAAAATGGTCAGATTTGGATGGGAACAGCAGTCATGCTCCAGCTGGCCTGCCCTGATATGCTCCTCACACCTATTTCTGGAGCTTCAGCAGCTCCCCACACAACGTGCCGCTGCAAAAGTCGCAGGCAGCTGGTGGACCTGGTGCTCCGGTGGGTACCACAGTTCGGTGGATCATACACGCTAGTGGATACCAGGCCATCTGGCAGCCGGGAAATGCAACAGAATGGGATGATAAATGCCTATAGCTAACAGCCATCTCCCACTCACGGCCGTGTCAGGAGCTGGGGCGGGGGGGGCAGATCGGTCAGGGTGTGTGGAAGAATCAGGGTACCCAAGGAATCGCCTATTCAGCTGACAATGAGATGGATGCAAGCCAACTTCCACAATGAGAGATCCGGCGGACGTCCCAGCTGCCCTTCGACATCTGGAGGAGCATCGTGTGAGAGGGCCAGGCCGCCTGACAGCGTGGTAAGACTCTAGCCAACAGCAATGTGGTACCCCTTACCACTACTGCAGCTCCAAGTTCAGAACAGGAGCTCAAGGCCAAGCTCACCATCGTTCTTCATTCCTACGCAAGAATTTCCAGTGAGGGCTGGGGGGATGCACCCGACAAACGTCTAAGATAAAGGAAGGCCCAGTTTCTCTCTGAGTGGCCATTTATCTTACTGCCAGAATGTCACCGTAGAGAGGACACACGGCGATCTATGAAGGACCCGTGTACACCAGGACCTTCTGCCAAGGAACTGCCCCACTTAGGGAAGTTTAGAGAGGCAGACTGGGGGAGGGTGCTCTGTGTAGGCCATCAACACACAGGAATCTGATTAGTCTGCTGTGCTACTAAGTGCGGACTAATTAAGACACCCGTTTGACATTTATTGAAAAATAAAGCTGAACGAGCAACATGAGAAAAGGGACAAAATTCAGGAAACACCGATTCATCCAGGTATAAGGATATAAGGAATAAGACATAAAATGCGATCGCAGAGCACCAGTCATCAGACAGACAAGACAAGCAGAGCCTCAATCACAAAGCCTGCATCACAGACATGACAAGCGGAGGCATGATAACAGATGCGATCCATGTCTGGAGACAAACATTTGAAAGTGGGAGTGCTCATGTGAGAGCGGGAATCATCACATGAGAGCGGAAGTGATCACGTGAGAAAGTACCTTGCTCTTATCCATTGTGAGCTGCCGGAAGTGTAGCCATCCCTCTTTGGAAGAATCGCTGAATATGTCTGAGGAAGAATCTCGCCTGGATCCGGAATCTTCTGAGGACTTGTACCCATCCAGAGCTTTAGCCTAAGGAACAGCAGCTTAGATACCCAGTACGCAAACGTGAACTGGCCAACAAAGGCCACATACAACCTTAGTTAAGAAGCGTGAAGACAGTTTTGGTTGTTAATGCTGTCTACATGCTGCCCTTAATGGTGCCAGGCCCAGACTTATTTTGTCATGGGGCTGACCTGTAAGCTGTACCAGTCCAAAGCCCATCTGTGCCCTAAATACCAGTAGGCGAACGGAGGAGACAGGAGCCCTACCTTCTTGAGGCCTCTGAAGGCGGGAATGTGCTTGCTCGAGGACCGCCTGGCAGGCAGGGACAAAACCAGGAAGGTTAGGGTTGATAAGCCACGCCAAGGGGGATGAGGGGAGAGTTTGAGGAAGAAACAGCAGATGCGGTGACTGGACACTTACGGCCGCCCTTCTTCCCTGTAGTTGTCCAGACCCTCATCAAAGGACTTGGACCTCTCTGTTTTGCTGCCCGATTCCTCCTGGATGTTTCTGAGTGGCGAGCCCTGATAACACCAGCTATGGCATCACGGGGGTCAGGAGTGGCTGTATATATGCGGACAGGCACAGAGGGGC
>JAODKC010000082.1:5876835-5905002 GCA_026777985.1 Mormyrops attenuatus
CCCCCCGCCCCCCCCCCCCCCCCCCCCCCCCCCCCCCCCCCCCCCCCCCCCCCCCCCCCCCCCCCCCCGCCATACCTGGGTCATGGGACAGCTGGCGTCGAATGAGCGGGGACGGGGTGGCCGGACTGGGTGAGGTTGACGGCGAGGGGGCGGAGACAGAAATGACAGCGGAAGCGGGAATGTGTGCGGCGCCGTGGTCGGCAGTGGGGCTAGAGGGCTCATCTGGAAACACACGACAGATGGGAGTCAAACATCTCGAGGCACCACCGCACAGAGAGGCACTGATAAACCACCAGGCCAAGTGCGTGAAGACAGAATCAGGATGTCAGTACAGAACGTCAGTTCAATGTTCCACTACAAAAGATTACCTCTGAAGATGGCATAAACTGGAAAACTTGGAAGAGAGCCTTACAGCTACATAAGGGTGGAGCCGTTAATCTACATTCTGATACTGGGCCACACAAAACAGATGGATAAGTAACTGGTTAAACAAACAAGCCCGCTGTCTCCCAGCCCTTTCTATAGACCGAGTCATCCCAGACATCAGGTGATAGGTGGAGCCAAGTTGTCAGGAACGGGTCCAAAGTTCGCCTGCAAGTCAAGTGAGGTATCAGGTACGTTGCCTGCATAAAAACTCAGGCAGCAACATTTTACTCTGGTCCAATTCAGAAACTGGAAAGGGGCAGTGGAAAAACAGCCTTTCCTACGACCTGGAGCAGCAGAAATTAAACGCACGACGCTGTTAGTGACCAGCTTACGGCAGCAACTGAACAAAAGTTAACATGCAAACAGAAGGTCCCAGGGGCCCACTCACGAGGGCCGCCATCAACGAGGACGAGTTTTTTTGGAAACGTCCCCTTTTCCAAGAGGAGGAAAAGTTCTGGGTTGCGTGTCCCGTTCAGACGAGTATCTGAGACTGTGCCGCTGAGGGGGCTTGTGGCTATAATTAAAGTAGCTGCCCTAGTTTCCCACCCCCCAACTGCTCGCTCTGGAAGGAGGTAGGAGTCCAGGAGAGCGCCACTGCAGTCCGCACACTCATCCAGCCAATACTGCAGGGGCTGGTAACCCAAGGCACTTCTGCAGCTCTCCAGGGTCGACCAGGGTGCCATGTTGGGGCTGCCTCCCTTATCCCTCTAAGTAATTATGACATGTTGGGATTTCATTACCTTGCACTTTCACCCAAAGTCAATCAATTTCTCTTACGTATTCATCTTTATATGCTACTGGAATGACTGAGGTTAAGTGCAATCCTGAAAGGTACTACAGCAATGTCCCTTCTCCAGCTTAAACTAGCATCGGCTGCTCGACGTTCAGCCAGAAAGTAGGATGAATTTCACACGCCCACGTCTCCACCACACGGTCCAAAAAAACAAAAGCCGCCACAAGCGTCAGAACTGCCGCCTTCCTCTGCCCGCGAGTCAGACGGTCCTGAAGACCCAGATGCTTGACCTGAGGTATGGTCACGTTCATCCTTAGTTTTGCGCCTGAGGTGATGAAAAACTGCCTTGACCTTCAAATTGGTTACTGGACCAAAACCAGAGGGGGCGGGGGCACAGAAATGCCCCCACCAGGACTGTCAGGGACTGCCCACTGACCCTGGAGTAGAGGGAAGAACTCCAATGGTTCCAATCTGCCACAAGGTGCAGCTGGTGACGTCTAGGTGGCGGCGACTGAAATACTGCCAATTGGATACCAAGCAACAGCAACAGCCTCTCTCGTTAACCCACCATAGGTCATCAGAGATCTGACATCTACTGAAGAGGCCATTATCAACCAGAACGGCCTTGAGGAAGCACAGGGCCACATTCATAGCACACCCCTTATTAGGTCTTATTCATGGCTCTGTCTCCAACGTGTCCCAGGTCACACTTCTGTATATGCATGTGTATTGTGACCCATGACTATCATGATGGAAAAGTATCTGGGGTCTACATTTAAATGCTTCCAGGGCTTTTGGGGTTTTAAGTTGCATGTAATCAAAAAAAAAAGGAAAAAGATGACGGAACAGTGCACAGAGTTTGTAACCAACACCCTAAACACAAGCCTAACGTCACTGCTCAAAGGTGACAGCTGAATAAGTCACTCCACTATTTCTAACACTTTTCTTAAACACAGAATTATAGCTGAATTAAGGCCCCACCAGTTAATATTAATTAACCTAACCATACACCTCGCAAATGACGGTAATGTAGGGGATCTTGGATCAAGTGATGAGATCAAATGAAGAACTTAATCACTCTTAAATCGATCACTCATGGGCAATAAAGTATTAAAAACAGCCGAAAAAAAAAAACACACAGCCTAATGTTAACAGCCACTAACAATTAAAAGAAATGGTTTGAAACTGAAATGACATACTGTAAATGTACAAGAGCACTCCACATGGGGGCGGGGGATCATAAACCAGCCGGCGACATAAAGACTGTAAAGACAAACTGTGTAAAGCCGGGCCAAGGAAGTGCTTTAGCATATTTTTGCAGTCTTTTTGGGTTTTGATTAAAAGGACACACATGCCGAGCCACCCACAACAGAACCTCCAGGACCTTTAGATATTTGTACGTTTACCTTGTTTCATGATCCTGATCTCAAATGTCCACCCATTTCCCATATATGCTTACACCTCCCAGCTACTTCCATCAGTCATGCTGCCATCTACCAATCATTCCTTAAAACCAGCCCACCCCACGCCTTGCTGTTCCACAGTTTCCATGGTGACCAACACGTACCTATGAAGGGAATGGCGTCGAGTGACTTCTCGAGACTGCTGGAGTCACTCTGCTGCTGCTCGTCCAGCCTCTTCAGTTGGACCTCTCGCCTGGCGTCGTTGGGTAGCCAGCAGGTGACACCGGCCGCAGCATCGCCGTCCGGCTCACTCACTGCTAAGAGGTAGGAATGATGACGGAGGGGCTGTACCCCGGGTCTCCCCAAGGCTGGCTTCTCCCTCAAGACCACTGGGTCCCGCGCTCCTTCCACACCTAGGATCTGTGGGGGCTTGACCATGTCCGGCGGTCCGGACGGTCCGAAGTGGGTAGCACCGTTGCTGGAGGGGGCGTGGCCAGATGGCTGCCTAAGTGCTGGGGACTTAGAGGAGACTGAGCAGGAGGCAGTCCGGGACACAAGCTCTGGCTCCCTTCCTGGAACCCGCAGGCTCTCAGTGCGGGACCGCTGCTGGCTAGGGTGGCCCAAGACACCAGCAGTGACTGCTCTCTGTACGGCTGAGCCCCTCTCAGCCAGCCACGGCATCCTGTCCACAACGGAGGACAAGAGGGGTTCTGGGCCTTTAGGAAAGTGTGGCACCATGGGAACTTGGCGAAAACTGCTCCCTGAATAGGCAGTGAGAGACCTGTGAACAGGAACTCGCATGGAGAGGGAGGACCTGCCCACCCGGACCCCTTCAGGGTGCTGGATCTTCATTTCCTCCTTGATGACTCTCCCATAGCCCCGCCGCTCCACTGGCTCCAGGTAGTCAAAGGAACGTGTTCTAGCCTTGGGCTCCCCCTGTTGGCTGGAGGGGAAGCCATCCTGGGAGGCGCTACGTGGCCAGTTGCCTGTGCGAGCAGCGAGCTCAGCTGCACCCAGGCGGTCATGTGATACGCTACGTGGGGGATGCACCCCAGGGGGGCCTGGGTACGCCCGGTCATGGGACGTGCTACGACGTCGGAACCCCTGCCCGCGAGGTGCCGGCTGAGGCCGCTCACCAGGCCCCCGGGAAGCTGCCCGCAGGCAGTCCAGCCGCTCCTGGATGGTCCGCGAACCATAGGCATGCAGCCGTTTGTGGTCGATGTACTCCTTGTAAGTTTTGTAGGTCCGCCAGTCGATGTTCTGGTGCGAGGCAGAGGAGGTGGAGGAGCGCGCTTGGGGGGCGTAGGCATTGAGATGAGGAGAAAAAGGGTCTGCGCGTCCGTCTGGTCGCCCAGGGTAGCTGGCAAGACCGCCAGCGGGAAGATCGGTCCTCCGGCAAGGAGTGAACTGACTTGCCGGGGACGACATTGTCAGGTGCCGGGGGTTATTTGGGGCAGGGTCCAGGCCAGGCAGGCAGAAGTCCGTCCTGTGAGATGGACCTAGGTGGCCTATACGTGACCCATAGCTTGAGAGCTCAGCATTAGTGCTCTGTAGGGTCGGTGGCGGGACTGTGACCTCCCTGCAGTAGCCCAAGTCCAGCTGGGCATCTGTAGACGTCCCCAATGGGACCCCGTGGGCCACAGTGACGTCCGGAGCCTGGGCCATGGCTGGGACTCTAGTGTCTATGCGGGGGTAGCATGCGAGTGGGGGGTCAGGGATCTGGTGAGCATGTCCACTGTACGCATCGCTGCCTTTCAGGTATGCATCCTGCGAGTATGCCTGGAAGAGAGAGGGAACACCCGTAAGCCCACGGACCTGACAGCGAGCTCCAATTTCATGAAACAAACTCAAATCATTTTGGGAGATGGCAGCACGTCACAATCATGCGGTGAAATGAACATACTGCAGACTCAAAAACGTAAATAATCAACCCAGTCACACCTCACAGCAAGAACAGCGGACCTTCTACGGGAATATCGATTTCCAACAAAGAGGCGGATTCGCTTCCCACGATAGTAGGCTGTATTGGGTGACCATTTCCCACCAAGGAAGCAACAGGTCCCCGACCCCCCCCTTCCCGCCGCCGACTGTCGGACCTCATACCTGCCTTGCCAGCAATCGGGTCCGCGGGCACACGAAAGGTGTGAGGGCCGGCCGGCCAGCGCTCAGAGCCAGGCTGGCAAAAGACACCTCGGTGATCATCCCAGGCCAGCTTCACGTTAATGCCAGACGCGTAATTCACAAAAACAAACAGAATGCCGAAGGCAGAGTTTCCCCGAGCTTTGGCCGCCGTGTCTGATCACCCTGTGCCACGGATACAAGCACGCCTGCTTATCAGGCCACTGGCGCTAGACCCGCCTTAGAGCTACCTTGGCATGGCTAGAAAGATCTGAGGGCAAAGGACAGAAGGCGAGAACTGAAAGAAAGAAAAAAAACGGGCGAGGTGGATCCAACCGTGCTGAACACTCGTGTCGGCTGTAAAACAGGTGATATGGACAGAGGTGTGAGGCAGACAGACGTGAGGGGAACACAGAAAGATGAACAGACAGATGGACAGAGATGGGGCACATAGAATGGGGGAGGAGCACAGCGGCAGCAACGATGTCGCGGTTTCGCTTGTTTGTCTTACCAGAGCCAGATGGACATCGCTGGGAAACTGCGACGCAGCCAGAGGTGTGGAGGACAGGAAAGGAAGAGAGGAGAGAGAGAATGAAGCGAGGAACAGCAGTGGCTTATCCTACCATCCTGATGCTGGTACAACAAGTGAAAAGGCGTTTGTGAGACAGCTGCTGCGGGGTGGGGGGGGGGGCAATGCAGGGAGAGATACCGCGTTACTGCTGTTGCCGGCAGAGGACCCGCGGCTCTGCACCCGCCGCCTGCATCCCGCGGTCAGTCCTGGACGCCATCGCTCTGCATCTCTGTCCAGAGCAGTTCTCCCACGCTCGCGGATGCTGTCCCGGCTCCTTGTCCCTCCCCCTCCTCTCTCTCTCTCCCCTCACCACTGAGATGACGAAGGCAGCTGCTTGATTATACATTCAGCTCAGATGACACACCCCCCCTCATTTTTCTTCCTCTCTCCCTCCCCTCCATCACCAGGAGCACAGACCGGTCGCCGCACCCACCCCTACTCCAGCCAACGTTCTTACCCCCCCGAACATCCACGAGGATATGCACGGATGAGCCGCCAACCTGACATCCCCCCTGCATACCCCAGGGGGTATCCATCCCCCCCAGTCCTGTTTCACGCACTATTAGGAGTGAGAATGACTGGTCATGATAGTGCGCGCGCGCGTGTGTGTGTGTGTGTGTGTGTGTGTGTGTGTGTGTGTGTGTGTGTGTGTGTGTGAGTGAGTGAGTGAGTGAGTGAGTGAGTGAGTGTGTGGGGAGGGGGGCGAGCAGTGGGAGGACTCATTTATAAATTTCTCTCCTCAACAAGTATTGTCCGCCTCCACAGAGGGATCACAGACATCAACATCTTTCTGAGGTTGGCGATGCAGTCGAGATACGAAAAAGAAAAATTGGTGCCCCCAAACTAGAAGCCCATGCAGGCATCTGTCTGTAACAGGTGATGGCATGAAAGGCACAGGAAGCCTGGAGAGACCTTTCACGGAGGCCCAAGGCACGCCCATAACTGTTGTTGTCGTGGAAACCAGAAAAGGAAAAAACACAAAGCGATGCCTTCCCAGTCTGCCCAGTGATAACAATGTGATGAAATGGTAAAAGCACGCTGACAGAGGGCGCTGGAGAGCAAGTTTGGCCCCTAGGGCTGACCCGGGACTTCACTTTGCCACAAAGAAGGCTGATGACTTCGCAAGAATCTAGCAAACGGGCCAACAAAGTTTACTTCCTGTAAATGTAACTGACCAGAGTTTATACTTTAGGTTAGGTTTTAACCAAGTGACAGCTACCCATCCTGTTTCTGATATGGATGAATAACAAGCTGACAAGCCACATTATAACCATTTGTGCCAAAAGTCTAGGACAAAAACTCCTTGCATCAGTCTTGTTTTGTCATGTTCCCTTGGCCAGCAGGGCTGAACTTGGTCCAAGAGGACTCCTTCACAGTTCAGACACAGAATTTTTATGGTGAAGTATTCAGGCAAGATGTCAACAATCGTGGGCAACATTACTTCTGGAAGGGGGCAAAAAACAGGTCACTCTTCCTATGACTCAACGCACCTCTTGGGGTTACAAGATGGCAGTCATATACGTAAAGGCTCGAGCTCTCTGACCAATGAAAGGTCTTATTTTTATGGGTTGACCTGCTTTATCTCATCTCTGACACACACCAACGGTCATTTAGAACTCATTGGGCCATTCACATGCATTGGTTCCGCTCCCTTCCCACCATCCCTGGCACACATTTGACTATATATACCTGATATTTTTACAGGGCTGGGCGAATGCGCCCATACTCCTTAAACCCATATAGCCAAGCCGCTCCTCTGCAGCCTCAGTCAACACACAGTCCCCATCCGCATAAGCGGTGTGCCATGGAAACCAAAAAGCATACATTCACACTGCAGTGGCCCTGTTACCAAGTGTGACATTCCACTACTGGCTGTATGTCTCCAAGAGGGCCGGGCTTGTACGTGGAAAATACCACCATGCCCTGCATAAACCCGGGTGATGTCGTTTCTGAGGAAAGGCTAACTGTTGAGGCAGAAGATTATCTCCAAAGCTTGAAGGTCCCACAGTTACAGTCGCGTGGCCCCACGTTACGGCATGAAATTCAGATGACGCTGCTGCTCTGAATACGATTTGACTTGGACAGGTGCTGAATTAGAGACCATGTCGGTGCTCCGATTCGTGAAATGAGGCCGGCTCTGTCGCGGTGGCCTTGTTAGAAGGGCTTAGGAGGATGCCTCTGATTGGTCGAGCTAAAGTTCTGCATCACACCAAAGCACAGAAGTGGGGCGGTTTCTCCGAGACACTGTTACATAACACGAGTCTAGCTGCTTCCCAGGCCAAGTGGTGCTTTTTCACACAACGGCCTAATGGCAAAGCTTTTTGTGTTTTATCACACAGTAGCGACAGCAAAAAACAGAAAAAAAACCCCTGGGGACCAAAGACTCAAAGGACAGGAGCATTTAAATTTAATTCCATTGACACTGCAGTCAAAAAAGAAAACAGCCCAGGGGTGCAGCTATTTCAGACATACAAATCCCTCATACCACTGGCAAACTGAACACCACCTCGATAAGGAGCACCATTGAGTTCATAAACATTAAGTAAACACGTCCGAGCTCAGCCCTGGGAGCCCGCAGAAACGTGGACCTTCTTTCGCGTTTCTTCTGTTGCATCTGGCTGAACAAACAAAACTCGAAACGGCAGAAGATGACAAAGAGGAAGGCGCATGCCGGAGTTAAATGGCACACTTACCAGCTGCAAAATATCTTCATCCTTTGGCATCACACAGAGGTCCAGGAAAGGGTCACTGCAGAGGGGAATGAGGTAAAAGAGATGAGAAGGGATGCCCCATCTCCACAGTACACCAGTACCCCAGTGCAATCCATTAGCCACAGAGTCCTACAGTCCCTGCCAATCTTTTTTAGATTAGATTATATTCAACTTCGTAGTCATAGTGCTGATTACAAATACAGAACCAGTGCAGTTAGCATCTAATGATGCACAAATAACATATATACAAATACAATAAATTGTAAATACATAAAATATGAATAAAAGTGGAAAATTATGCTTCTGTGCAAAATATGAATAAAGTAGTTGGTAGACTGCAGAATAAGAGTGCAGACAGGAAGTACAGCGAGAATGATTGTGCTGGGAAATATGACAAGAACTGAAGAACTGTGAAGTGAATATAGGTGAGAGAGGAGTTTATCACCAAAAAGTGTGCTTTCTAAGCTGCAGTGAACCTGGGGGAGGGGTGAGACGTAGCTTATCACAGGCTCTGTGCTTAAGGGTATAAACCAAAGCCCTGGTGCCCTGAAGAACAGACCTAGGAGAAGAACTTAACTAACTTACCTAATGACCAGCATCATGACTGTGACCTGGTACTGGCTGGTTCAATACCATGTTTACAGTGTGTGTCATGCTGTTGGGCAGGTTTCAGAGCCACATGTGTGTGCTATCCTCGTACGAATGGACGCGCGCACTCAACCGGCACTTCGATAGGTCTCCTGAATCAGTCCCGGGGGAGAAATCTGCTGGCGCATCATAAAGGAGGATAACTCAGCCTAACGGCTTTGTTAAGTACACCCCACGGTCCAGAGTAACCGATAAATAACGATGCGCTTACTGTAACAGTTCCTGCTACGGGCAGATGTACTGTCTACCGCTGAGATCTCCTCGTTCGGACCAGCACAAACAGGGTGTGTGAAGCAAAAGTGCGAGTTTGAGTGTGTGGTATTTCACAGGTACACTGACGGGTGCACCAAAGTCGGGGAGGGTACCTGTTCTGTATCAGGCCTATGACCTGCGAATAGGTCTTCCCTATGATACTCTCTCCGTTCACTTTCACTATCCGGTCCCCTGTAAAGGAAACACCAGGTTATGAGGCAGGTACAGAGAAGTAGGCATTTCTGTAGATACAATGCTGGGGTCGTGCTGGATTACTGCCTCCGGGCTGAGCTGAGGAACAGGAGTGTTATTTGCCCCATGTAAAGCCCTGTGGAGGCAGAACATCGTGCATATCTTCCGTACGGAAAGGAGGCTCCCAGCAGAGTTACTGCATTATGTAGGTCATGAAAGAAAAGGCTTTTTTGAAAAGTGAATTCTGATTTTGGGGAGCATTCGCTGGTACAACACCTCTCCCGGGAATGCTGACCTTCCAGTCGTAAGTCGAGATCATCCAGTGCCCTGAATACTCTCCCAAAGGTATCTCATCATGCAATTTCAGGATGGAAGGGGACAGAAGATTAAGTGAATGTTCAGGAGAATGCTGGTCCCATGCTGGGCAAAGATCTAAAAAGGGAGCCTGGGGTTGACTGTACCAAAGGCCACAACTCATAAAGCAAACACCAAATACCTCAGTAAATACCCAGCTCTATAAAAGGTCAGAGGACCAACCATACATGTTATGGAAACTGCTTGGAGTATGAGGGTAGAATGACTGGCTACTCCAGCCTGCTTCAAAGAGTGGGCGGGTTCAGGTGTTTTATAAATTTTTTATTTTTGTAATTTTCCTTGACTTCTAATTCTGTATTCTTACAGACCTCCTCCACTTGCACCAAGGCCTTACCTGTACAGAGTCCTGCCTCGTGGGCAGGGCCTCCAATCCGCACTAGTTTCACGAAGATAGTGTCCATTGGCTCGAGCCGGTTCCTTGGTCTCCCTGGCAACCATAGAGGAGCAATGTCAGCGACGGTCCAATGAGACGACCCCCCACAACTTTATTTTTTATTTTTTGCCAGAACCTTTAATGGCAGGGTGTCATCAGCATTTCAAATGAATGATGCCAGTGGAAAAAAAGGTAAACATTCACATGGAGCATGAAAAGGAAGACTTATGACTGAATCAAACCATTGTGCTCAAAGTCAGCGAATGAAAAATGACCAAAGTGCCCTCTGTAAACAGGAACTATGACATTTATTGCGCAGACATGACAAGTACAGAAATAATGATACTAAGTAAAAATTTTGGTCAGCAGAGAACAACAGTGAAAGTAAGAAGCTGGTACTGCAGGATATTTCGCTGCGCAGAGGCTACGCGTCCGGACTGGTGGCTGCGTTACAGCACACAAGATGACAGCCTGACGCGTTCGAGACCACCACCACCCACACACAGAGCGGCTACCAGAAAGACGCACCCCACTAGGTTCCTCCTCGTTTTCCGAACGAGCGAAACGCCGCGCCGTGTAAACTGCAGGATCTCCAGCCGGACAGAGCAGCGGCCACGGCCGGAAGGTGCGCCGCTGCGGCAGCATTCTGGCGGGAATCTAAACGTAGCCCTTTAAAACACCCTTACGTAACAATGACACGCTGCTGTACCGGTTAAGAGAGGCTACCCAAACTCCGTATTAAGAGGCATGACACATTTCTCAGTTGCCCTAGGCAACCGTTGGTCCCTGAATATGCGTGACAGAGTAAAGCTCTACAAACAAGAAGGAAAGCATCCAATCGCAGCGCTGAGTGCTCCTCATACTGGTAAGTGACAGCAATCGCTTCGGGCAGTACCTTCAGAGATTACAGAGCATTTCCATGGAAACCTAAGCCATATACCCAGGGGGAAGGGAACAAAAGCAGCTTCACATGCCTGCTGAAATACCTGCGGGGATAAGAGCGCCGCCCTGCAGGCAGGAATGGATCAAGTTCAGTGAAACACGCACACAGGAGGGTCACCACGGCTGACCCTGTATAGCTGTGAGCGGAAGAGCCCGAATCGCAAAGATTCTTGCAGAAGGTGGGGTTTGGCAAGTCCAGAGGGCCCATAGCTAAAAGCACATCGTAACTGGCAGTGAACACGTGTGCAAATTGAGTAGCATAGCTTACCTGAATGTGACGAAATTCTCAGCATGCCTGACACGGGCGTGTCCGGCCATCTGCGCTAGGTCAGTTGAGTGCTAAAAGCTTACTTCGCTTCTCAGACCCTTAGGTGACACAGCTGTATTATCTAGCGCCTTTTGCAGCAGCAGAGTGTTTATAGGCAAATCCAAAGACACACTGCAACTGAGCTGACACACCCAGACACACACTGCATCTGATGAGCCACGCTAAATATGTAACTTGACAGGTATGGCTCTGGGTATCTGTGACTGATACATGAGGGGGATCTTATCCAGCAACACTGTAGCAATGCAAATCTCAAGCCCGGCTCTGCAGCTCCCCCTTCTGAGCTTCAGCTGGACAGGACAATTACTTTCCTCCCTCTACAGGCCAAAATTAAACACTGGTGACAAAGTCCTCAGGAACGACAGCCGGCTCGGGCTGAAACTACGAGAAAATGTGGGAGGTGACAAAGTTGGGTGGGGGCGGGGGTGAACGCCAGGGGTGCAAATTAAAAAGCAGCTGACCCATCTTTGAACCTCGGTGAATGTAGATGGGAATGAGATACAGACTGTACGTGGCTGAATGGCATCAATGGTACCCAGTCAGCAAGGATGCCTACCGGCAGGTTACAGCACTTTGCTTAGCGGCCAGGCCACAGCCATGCGGAGAAGCTAAGAGGAGGAGCAGCGTTTAGGAGGCCAACGTGCGTCACAGCCAGAGCGCTCTGAGGGGTGTTCAGGAGTCCGTCACGGATCAGACCAGACGTGCCGTAAGACGTTTGGTGCACAGGGTGGAGGGTGCATTTCATTATGGAACCAAATGGGGATTAGAGAAGCTCTAGCCCCGTCCCTCCACACAGAAAGCATTGGGGGGGGGCGGGGGGGGGTGCCACCGATCAGAGTAGCACATAGCAACATAGCACCTAGCGGAAGGGCTGACACATTATACAACAACCTGACAAACGTAAGCACTGGTACGCAGCGCTCCCTCCTGTGGTGAGAAATGGGATCGCAGGCGAGACTGATTCACAGTCACACCTGACAGACCGATGCGTCTCTCCTGCTACATCACATGGCACATTAGCCTAGTATTAAACCTGCTTAAAGGATCCCATTACCTCACACCGTGCTCGCTTCTCAATGTGAAACGTGCTTATCAGAGAGGGGAGGGGGGAAAGAAATACATCATTAAATTATATGTTACACACAGCAACTCAAATGACATAATATGCAATACAGCACACTGAAAGTGCTCACATGATGTGCCTAACCATTATCGTCTGGGCTTTAGCTGATATTAGCTGAATCGAATGAAAGTGAGTAAACTAATTCCAGCAGGACATGCAGAGGGAATAGTGAGAATCACACGAAATAAGCCCCTCAGCCTAATGCCTCATCAGTCTCATACTGACCCACCGAGCATGAAGGGGTAATTCCCCTTTCTGCGCTGTTCTGAATGCCATTCCCTGGGATTTCCAGCAGAGGGAGCCAGGTGCTGGTTATTAAACACACCCCTGGCCTCTCCTCGCCAGAGCTGGCAGCACAGATCAGGACTGGAGGCAGTGAGCCTGCTGCCACATCGGTCTCCATGGAGACACACGCCCACAGCGCCGCATAACTGGTTAACACCAGTTACTGGGGCGGGGGGGTAAGATTAGCAGGAATTCACTGAAAAACAGAATGTGGAAACCAGCTGTGAAGAGAGGATGGGCCTTCGTGGTGTGGAAAGCACTGGAATGGCACCACCTGGTGGTGCATGGTCCCGAGTCCTCCAGCGATATCAGACAGAACACATGTGGTCGGATCTCGTGTGTCCGGCCTCTGACTGTCTCTATGGCACTCTCAGCGAGTCCCAGACACTACGGGAGGAGCTGCGACTTTCCCATGCATACAAAGCGCTTCATTTCTCTCCTCACCTATCGCAAGAAATCACAAGTATAGTATTGAGCCGCATAAGAACACAATTACAAATGATCATTATTATAAAGCCTGAAACCTCAACAGGTGCCCTCTATTTAAACTTCAAATGGCAACGATAAGGTCATTTAGAGTGAGATGCCAGATCAAAGTAACACACAGCACTTCCCGTATTTCTTACGGCTGATCGGACAGAATCAAAACAAAAAACAGTCGCCCAGCCATCAAAGTGAAACGCTTTACACTGACACTGAAACTGAAACTGTGCTTCCAAATGCCACGGAAAAGGGGAGTTCCGACAAGGGAACTCAAAGCCAGGAGAAAAGTAAAATGACCGCCTCAATTAAAACTTCCTTTGACATGTTAAGTGTGTCGACTGCTTCCCGCCGGGCACCTGGCAGATATACTGAGCACATGATTTCTAAACAAATACTGCGAGACGGGCGTTTTCCTTTTTAGTTTTTTTGTTTGTTTTTTTAGGGAGCAGATGAGCCAGATTTTCTTCCATCCTAGCTGTTTCCAATCAAGCATCAGATGGGAAGCCGCCAGTGTTCCCAGGACTTCCTGGGTTGGGTGCCTATTCTGTCTACAACCTACCGGTCACATCGTGTCACACAGGGGCAAAGCTGGGAAGCACCACATAAAATATTAAGAGAAAGACTGTCGGGATTCCAACAGGGGGCTCTAATCTGCCGACCAACAACAACCCTGTGAAGTTAGGGTTTAGCATGCCCTCAGGAAGGAAGGATCCCCTGTAGGTCGAAGAGAGGAATAAAAATCTAGTGATTCTGCTCGATCTGCAAACGGGGCTGGGAATTTCCCACATGTTCCAATTACTGTGGCTGGGGGACTTAAAGGAGTTTCCGGAATGAGCCGACATGCATCGCTTGGAGGCAGTCAGGTGATCACAGAGGGAACAGCATGCAGCTCTCAGATCGAGCAGCGGCCGGGCAGCCACAGGGAAAGAGGACCACAACTGTCCGGATGGTCACGGGGGGCTGCCACCAAGACGCGAAGTTAAAAACAGCTGCAGCCAATGCTACTATGTTTTGGGCTTTTATTCAAAGCGCGAGGGACTCTGCGTAACCATGGAAACCAACATCTTTGACCCAGAACGTATTCCGGCCCATTAACAGCTTTGCCGGATCTGGATTCAGGCTCCATGCATGCCAAGTGAGGAATTTGCCCCCGGCTCTGGGGGACTGTCACTTAACCCCTTCCTCCCACTGTAATTAATCTCAAACTGACCGTATGGTCATGTGGATCTTTAATTTACCATCTTTAATTTAACCGCCGGGTAATAAATGGCCCATAAATTTGGTGGGGAGAGTAACCAAGGAGGGCAGCTGATTGTGAGAACCAGCTTGCTTAGTCATACAGCGGTCAGTGTTAGAACCCTTTGTGAGGCTAAATCTTAGCACTACACCATACCCCCGGGCCTGTCATGAGAAGGGCAGAGGGTGACACTGCCCCCCAGAGGTGAGGATTTAGTGTCTATTTCTGGAAAACCTTGATAAGGACCCTCACTTCCAAATAAACTGAGATGGCCGGTTCTCCTTTTACCAGTCTGAAGTCTAAAATCTGCTGTTTTTCCAATTGTAATGAAAATGTTATTAATTGGAATTAGATCCTGCTTACGTCCATCCATTTTCTATACCACTTATCCTTTGCAGGGTCCTAGGAGTCTGGAGTAGGGCTGGCCAATGTATTGATATAAAATCATATTGTGATTATAAACTACGACTGCAGAGATTAGTCAACGTAGTCGATGATGTCAACGCTGAATATGTCGACATCAATATTTCACATTGACATTTTTTTTTAATGAAATTACCTTCATGATTTTTAAAATGCTTCAATTAATTATAACAATAATTTTCCTTTAATATCACTGCGTAATCATGGGAGCACTTATCGCTAAACAGAAAGGTGGCTTTGCACTGTGCAGAGTTTCGATGGTGTACCACAGCGGTAGTGCTATGCACGAGGACCTGAAGAGGAAAGGAACAGGAGCTATTCTGGATGATAGACAGAGTCAACAAAACCACTGTGTTGTCTATTCATGTTTATTAACTGCTTTTTAAGATCTTTTCTCCTTATAGCTGCTAAATTCATTCAGTTATCTGTCTGCCATCTTAGAATCTTCACTGAATAAGTGTTTGAGAAAAGGTTTAGACTAAAATCTGAGCTTATTCTACAATTCCAGTGTGTGTTCGTGCACGTTAGGCTTGTTGGGACCAGTGTTATTATCATTAACTAAAACTGAGATAAAAATGGATACTAAATAAAAGAAAATTTGTGAACTGAAATAAAATGAATTTTAATTACTTTAATCAGCAAAAGGTCTACCACCACACCACCAACGTCTTTTTATCTTTTTTATGCACAATATCTCCTCTTTTAAGATGTTTTGGTTGCCTAAGTGCCCTTTCCTCACTGCCACTTCACTGCTTGCTTCCATGATTTACCAAAACAGTAGAATTCTAACCAAATTTAATAAGCATAAAGATATGCCAAATTTATACAGATTTCTAACTTTTGGGGATCACAATACCTATCTCATTTATTTTAGACATACTACTAATCTGCTTATTGAACAGTGGATGAAAATGCCCGAAAAGCTGGCATCCATTATCTAAAACACTGTAATGACATACAGTTTGTTGTCAAAATAAAATTGACTTAAAAAGCAAATTTGATTTCCAGTAAGATAATTAATCGTTTAGATTAACCGAGCAATCAGTAAAATAGTCTATAGATTAATCAATAAAAATGTTAGTGGCTGCCCTATTATAAACATTCACTTAGTCAATTTGAATATTGTGAATAATACTCCTAAAACGTAAATCTGGGGTCATTATTGGCCGAGCACAGTGATTAAGGGAATTAAGAACCTCGAGGGACACTGCTGTTGAGCCATTGAGCCAGGTGCTTACCCTGAACCACTAAAGTCTCCATGTGTAATATGGTTAAAAAAGTTCTAAATCAGTTTGGATAAGAAGTCTCAGCTAGCCAGCAAAATGTAAACTCTGGTAAAATGAGGTCAAACCTGCAGCTCCTTTGTGTTTGCATTATGCACTCAGCTCACTGTGGAATGTTATGCTGATTTCACAATGTCTAAGCAGATCACAAAGTCCAGAAAAAGTCCAGATAGAGCACCCGTTCATCTCACATACACATAGACGGCGGCCGGTCGGCGGCCCATCCCCCACAGCGATGCCGTCATGCCTCTCTGACCAGCCTTTCACTCACTGTGAAACCAAACACCCACCCGGCAGTACAGCCAAGTAATGAAGGTAACCCAATCGTTACTGGCATCGACTTAAAAATTACTGGGAGGAAGGACAGGAGCTGGCTCACCTCGACGGACACAGTCTTCATCCTGAAAGGAGATGGAAGAATGAAGTAAGAATTCTGAGTTTTTTAGACTACCAAAAAGTTATGAGCAGGCAGGAATCACCCAGACATTCAAAATCCTCAGACTGCACACCCTCTCAGAACAAGTCTACGAATGGTCCTGATATGACTACACATGCAGCGAGAGACAGTGGACTGGAACGGGCTAAACCCGAAAGCATTCAGAAGCCTCAGCAACAGGTCCCGATTATTTTGCTGGTTTCTCGGTGTGGAACTCCATGTGTCCGGCGTAAGGTCCCAGGTGAATTACTCTAACATCTGGCCGTGAGAGGCTAAAAGCCTATAATGCGATTTACAGTCTGATGTTTCCGGGAGTGTTTGGTCGCCCAGACTGTGTTATTGTGGTTGGACTCCGCCTGCTGTGTTTAAGAAAATGATGTATTAATAACCATGAGCAAGAGTTGTAGCCTTTATTGCATCCCAAGAATAAAACCCAATGGTCCCATAGAAAGGGCTTTAAACACTATATATCCCATGATTCCTCAGTAGTCCCACAACACCCCTTCAGACAGACCCAGTGTGCAGTCAGAGGGTTTTAGCCAATTACAATGTCTAAGCAGATCACAAACTCAAGAAAGAGTCCGGATAGAGCCCAATTAGGCAGCCATGCGGTGGCAGTCATGTGACCCCCACGCGAGGCCCGCCCACAGCCAAGCATGCTCACCTTGAGGGAGGAGTTCACGGCTGACTCGGGTGGGTAGACGATGAAGTGCCGCAGTGTGAAGCCGAAGCCATGCGGGGTGCGTGCCAGCCGGATGGTGGTGGGCCCCCCCCACGCAAAGGGCTCCTCCTCTCCGGGAGGCGCGGCCAATGCTGAGGATGCCGAGAACTCCACCTGTCATAGGTGCAATTCGACAGTCTGTAAGGTTGCTCAAGATATTATATTACAGGCCTGTATGTGACTATTAATCACATAACATTACACAGGAGATGAATCAACACCCACAGAGTGTTGTTTGCATTCAGGGCTAGGATCGCGATGAGATCCCATTAGACACTTTTACGAAAACAGTCCATCTTTACATGGATCGAGAGGGGGGTGCTTAGCCAGTCTACAGGAGGGTGACATTACCTCCAGCATGAGCATGAGTTCAGTGTGACAGTGTGACAGTGTGAGGGCGACTCACAGTTCTTTTTAACACCCCTGTATTTTACTGGGTATACTGGGTATGTTGATAACTGTGAAAATGGTGACTCACACATGAACACAGCCAGGTCACCCCACACACATGTATGCAATCACACACACACACACACACACACACACGCTTTCCCGCGTTGTCAGGCTGAACAGACAATGATAATAAGTGTACTGGGCTCTCATACCACCTGATTCTCTTCCATTCCCAGAAAGTAACTAATTTAAAAATGAGTGTGAAAATTCCCAGATCACCTCCCATTTTCTGCCCTCTGGAGACAATAAGCCAGACCCCCCCACATAAGGAGCCAGTGAGGTCACTCACTGTCCCATATCATATCATATCCCAGAGACCTGAGCCAGCATCGCCAAGCAACATGACACGGAAAAGCAGGGGGAACTGGGAAGGCCTTCTGTGGTGCATACAACCATGCTGGCCTCGCATGCTCATACGGTTGAAAAGAAGCCGTCAGACTATGGATTGCTTCGCTATGACGACAGTCTGCTACTGGTCTTAGAAACAGAGAAGCTGAAAAAGAAACAAAAATGTTGTGGCGTGCTTCTGATCAGACCACAGCGTGACCGTGGTCCCGGTCCCAGAAGCCACATAAACAAGTGGCGATAGGAAGAGCGGGTGAAGCGTCGCGGCTGTCGACCACAACTGCGCTGGTCACTCTCTGCTGAGTATAAGGGCTACACATCCTCAAAGCCAACTCAACACCCCATCCCACCGGCATATTACATATGAAAGCCATGAGGAGAGAAGCCTTCCACCAGGAATGACATTACTCTGCAACATGGGGACTATACTCCGCAGCCTCGTTATTACCAACAAGCCGTGCCTCTCGAAAGTGATTATTTATAAACACGGTCTCATCCTAACAAAGTAGTGGGAGCGGAGTGCTGGGCGCCGGCCACATCCCTCCGGGAGGCCGCGGCAGACTGGAGGATTAATGAAGCCACGCCCAGCTCGCATGGGCTCCCTTTGTCGCCATTGTCTCGGGGATAAGCGACGGAATCCCCAGCGGAGGGAGAGTGTGCCGTCACCACGGAAACGAGCCACCACGACAACAGGGCGCTGGGAGTGGGGGCACTGGCCCTCTAGGTGCACCCCCAGCACGCCCCCCTCACGCGGCGGCCCTCAGCTCCTCAGCCATCTGCTCCTCAGAAGCAGAACCCCACTGATCTCCTTAAACGAGGCTCATTTGAGATTGAGGTCCAGGAGAGTAATAATAACCCGTTAAAAGATGTTAGCTAGTCTGCCGAGCCGCCGCACTGATATACCGACACAGAGAAGAGCAGCTTAGAACCAACTCAAAAGAGCGTTACTGATTTTCTGTCATCTGTGTCTTCATAGAAAGGAGTCAGGAGACAGGGGGCGCCAGAGATGCCCAGCCCGGCCAGTGTGACCACACGGCAGTCTGCCAGGACGCTTCAGCCACAAAGTGGGCTGTGCCAAGGGCAAGCTGGCTCGCTTTAGCATAGCAGGCTGTCATTTAAAATCATTTCTATCATTTAATCATTTAAATCATGTCATTTCTATTCATAACTAATATATTCCTTCAACTGCTATGTAATTAAGTGTAGTTCAAATTATCACTAAACAACAAGGTGGTTTATACCAGTGCTACATGGGGCACTGATACTGAAAAGGTACTGCAATATAGTATTTTCTTATGCTGTTCAGTATTACATTTCTTTAGTGCCGGTACTATTTACACTACTACAGACATCACTAATGCTATATAGCGCTAACGATAACCGTTGAATCTGAACTATGGCATTAATACGTCTGAACCACTGTTGAAACTCAAGTGCCCCATGTCAGAATTACACGCATCATGCTATATAGCAAATAGTTCCAGCGAACTAGCAAATTAGATTTATAGGCTCTAAGTGCTCTGCATAAAAAGACTTGAGGCTACTAGAATGTCCGCTAGTTAAATATGATCTCCCTAGTTTCAAGTCAGTGATTTATGCAAGGGGTCTTATAATATACTAAGTTTTTATAACATAGCAAACAGGCCATGTTAATATCATCAAACTAGCAGCTGTACCTGCAGGTTATGCTACGGCGTGTTTCAAGCAGTTAATTAATCAAGCATAACCTGCTGCGTGCAAAGTTTTTTTTATATGTTTATTGAGCAGATGAACAGAAGAAAGCAGAAGAGGCCTTTATGGGCAATTATATTACCTGTTCGTTATTTTTGCTATCATTCAAAGCAGAGACACAACACCTGACCAGACACCTCACAAAAACCCCGACACTCTCAGTGAACAACGCGCACTATCAATAAGCAAAAAATCTGCGAAAATGATCGAATGTGGGCAATTCCGGTACGGTGACCTTCACCTGCTGTACCTGCAGTCTTAAGGACAAGTTAAGACGACGCCTTAAATAATGAGATATTTATCGGTGAGGAATACATTTTGCCTTGAGCAAAGAAGCCCTCGGGGGGAAACTCCAGGAGAAAATACTGATGTAGTCGCAGAGGGAAAATAAACGGCCGGGCTTTGACCCTACGGATCCTAGAGATATCCGCCCAGTCGTTCTGAGGAACGCCAAGCTCGACCTGCTAAGGGGGTTGGCGGGGGTTTTTCCTCTGAACAATTGGCCGTTGCGATCCTGCCGATATAGTCTGCAGTTTCTCCTACAAAACAGGAACTGAGGCTCGGCCATGTGGAAGCGTGTGAGGAAGCCAAGACTGTAGAAGTCATCAGCTTCTAATGGACCGTCTTGCTTTCCAAAGTGACCCCCGGGCAAAACAAACACTGCGAGACTCAAGTCAAGTCAAGTGGACTTTGTCATATCGTACATATACTGGTGTACAGTTGAGGCGCTAAATAACATTCCTGCAGGACAATGAGGCGACACAGAAACAGCAGTGAGAGAGGGGGAGGGTTTCCCAATACTTGCAATATGTGCAAAACACAGGACAGTGCAAGGTGAAGGAGTGCATGGGAGCAGGGACCATGACCAAACAGTCACCTGCTCGAGACTCAGCCGGCTGCAGCTGCCTCACCTCAAGGCAATGTTCAGGACCAGGTTTTAATATTGCCTTAAACCCTTTGGATTCAGCATTTGGGCTGCACAACTTCACAATGGATACAAATAGAGGGATTCTCTATCTCGTAGCAGAGTTATGCTCCTACAGGGTTTACTTTGACCTGTACCGTGGTCCAATACTAGGAACAGAAAATATGAAAATGCCAAATTATAAAAATAAGACCCCTGCACAGGGGGGAAAAAAGCAAAATGTGGAGGTAAGCCTGGGAAGGACGTTGAGAAACAGACTAGCTGTCCTGACAACAGTCACAATGCCTGACAGGCATTAGAGGCAGGGCGCTTTGCCCCAGCCAATTTCACACCGTCACACCCCCCTCCCCCACCAACGCCGTGCATGTCCCGGCTGGTAAAATTAGCTGTTTATCATATGGCCCTGAAACCAAAAACTGTTCAAACAGAAATGCCTGATCATTATGGGGTGTGACCTCACCTCGTGTCTGGAATCGGTGTTGACGGCCTGGCGTACGGCAGTCTGCGAATCGCGAGGCCTGACGGCAGGGAGGTGAGGACTGCGCCGTAACGAGGCTGTAGCGGGAACGGGGGGGCTTTGAAACGGCCAGCCCAAGGAGACAGCCCAATAGGGGTTTTTGAGGACCCAAATGAAGCAAAACAAGATCTACGGTCACCTACCCCCTGACCGCTCCCTCATGCACTCCTATGAACTTCAGGCACAGGCACCCAAGATGCACACTACGTACAGAGATGGGAGTTACATCCGAAAATGCCCACACGACACAAAGTGACGGTGCAAAAAGGCGATGCTCAGAGCTGCCGTTCAAATTCAGTGGTGGGGGTGAGGGTGCTGCTCAGTGCACTTTCATTTTCAAAACAATTTACCCAGGATGGAGGTCGACTGATTATATGCTCAAGCGGTAAGCCTGGGCTGACATGTCGATTCCTGCCCCCCTGTTTGCTCAAGAGAACTCACTGGAAACGTCTGATATTTATTCTCCATCTATAATTCATCGCATCACGCTGATCGCAGAAGCCGATAACACGCCCTCTACAGATGCTCTCCACGTCCACGGCACCCTAAAAAGCTGAACGGCATCACTAACACACAGCCACGACCGTGCCTGAGACCGGGGCTGGGGGCATGTCTGATATACCGGAGATTGAGTCATGCTGTGACAGGAAATCAACAGCGGTGTTGGGGAGGGCAGGTGGCACCCCAGGCCGGCCTGCAGCTCAGGAAGGCGACGGACAGCCGTGCACGTTGGTGAAACACGCCTCCGTGGAAACTGGCCGTCTTTGTTCATGTAAGCACAGCCCAGGGCGCGTTCAGCTGTGGCGCCTCCGCCCCAGTGCGGAGCGCCAAAGGGTGTGGCCTTCTCACGCATACGCTCTCACTCACGCCTTGCAGCGCCGCGCCCGGCTATAATCTCACAACAAAGTCGCCTCCCGGCTGCGATTCGGCGGCCCTCAGCTGGGGCCCCGGGTGACCCATCTGCGACGACGAGGGTGTCGCGGCTTCCCCACAAACCCCCAGACATCCTCCCAGAGCTACGCGGGCGGTCGGCTAAGCCCCGGCAATGAGCACAGTGCCAGGGAGGAAAGATCTTCCCCTTCGCTGCCCCCCGTCACCCTCCAGTTCTGGCCTTTCCCAGCATTCCTCAGGCATTACTGATACAAGCCCAGCATGGACAGTGGCTGATTTATGGCAAGCTGTTCTGCAGCGACTGCTTTTGTACAGTTCCCACAAGCCCTGCGCCCCACCCTCGGCCATTTCATTACAGCCGCACGCCGCCCGCCGGGTGGAGGGCCGCGTCAGCCCCCCCCCCCCCCCCATCTCTGTATGACTTCCCCTTTTCGGCACAGTTTAAAGGGTCAGCAAAGTCAGTTTTCCTCGCCGACATTTTCGGCGTGCCGTTCCACGCAAAAACAGAAGAGTGGCTTGTCAGATCAGCATTAAGTAGAATACAGGGAAAGACCTCAAAGCAGGACTGTAGTTCTACAGGAGGACTTACATTGGCAACAGCTGTACCATTTGCCCCTCAGGAGCAGTGCTACGGTTTGTTCCTGTGGTCCAAAGACTCACAATTCAGGTAATCCGTTGACTCAAATACACTAAACATCCTACTCTGTGTGTGTGTGTGCGTGCGTGCGTGTGTGTGTGTATAGATCATGTCCCAGACCAGATTTGCTTACACTGAAAAGTAATGGATGGTTACAAGGAAAACTGGAGGTTGAGTAAAAAAGCTAGTCTTCTGCCCTTTGTACTTGCAGGAACCTAAACACTTCCAGACCGCCTGCACACACGTGTATGACAGACCTCCAGTTCAGTAGTAGGCCACTGTTGAGGTCAGAACAACTCCATGGAGTTGTTACCCCCCCGCCCGTTCCCAATCACACTCTCAAAATACAGACAGACTCAATACCAGCATCCCAAACTGACATGAGTTTCTGATGAGACACTGTGAAAAGTGAGCTTAGTTCTTGATGCTGGTGGTGAAGATATGCCTCCTTCTGTCGTTCAGATCTGACAGTTGAAGGACGAAGCGAGGTGACAGCTATTAAAGCATGAAGCTACATGAGATCATTCCAGGAAATATACAAATCCTTGCCCGGACCTAACATATGTCTGTCGGTATCTGCTAGAGACACGGCATTCTGAGGTGGAGTCACTTGCCCTTTCTGTAAAAGAGCAGCGTGACCCATGCGACTGCAAAATCAAAGCACTTGGATCACGTGGGCTGGTATTCTGGAGCTTACTGAGAAGCCATGGAGCTGCTCATTCTGCTGCCAAGCAAACAGCCAAAGGCTTGGCTCAAGCCCATTTGCCTGTGTGAACCCAGCATGTGCAAACCAGGAGCAATCAGAAGCATGGGACTTTCCGACTGACAACTGCGCCGAGCCAATTGGAATGCAGGCACACTGGGGAGATCCCGAAGGCCCGCCTCCACAGCGGTGGGTCCGCAGTGTCGTGTCGGGCACCGTGGAGATGAGCATATTTTTTGGATAAGCAGCTAAAAAGACCTTTGAAGTCCAGCACAGAGAAATTCAAAGCAAAGCACGTGGCTCTGCTACGGTTCCTCATACCAGAGTCCATGGCCCCTGCACGTCTGGCGCAAGCCGCGCTGGCTAAGCAAACTCTGAAGCAAATGCTTACAAACACACAGTCCTCTTCTCCACTTGAGCTCCAAAACAAAGTTCTCTGTTAGTTGGGGAATTCCACACGGCTATGTCAATGTCCGCCAAACATTAATTTACATCAAAACAGAACACAAGAAAAAACGGGAAGCTAGAACTGAGACAGGCTCATATCACGGCACCAGAAACTCTGCATGCATGTTTTTCCCATGTCGCATGGGTCTCCTCCTGCAGGCCAAAGACCTGCATTTAGGCTCACTAAATTCCCTGCAGCGCCCAAGTGTGCATGTGTATGTGCCACTGAAGATGTACCCCTGCCTCCATGCCCCCCTGCTACCCTGTAAAGAGGAGGTTGAAAGATGGGTGGAAACGCTAATGCTCCACTTTGAGCTCTCAATCACACTCTCCTGAGCTTTCTGCTCTCTCACACCGAGTCACAGAGAAGGGCTAGGCTACAAACACAAAGGCCGGCTGGAAATAAATTTACTGAAGCAAAACTGCCTGGGATTTGTCCGGAATTCCCACCCACACGTGGAAGCTCAGGGCAACATGGCCTGCAAAAAAGCAATCAGGCCTGGGAGGGACCCGCGACGACTTTCCACCCATTCGCCCACCTTGGGCTCACTCCTATCAGAGGAAATTTAATGACCAGCTGAAATTACCCCAGCAGTGACCAGCATGTTGCCCTGCATGTTGATTTAATCAACCTCACCCCACAACATATTTGTACACCAGAGGCCAGAAGAGCAGTCACAGTGCCCTCCATTCAATAAGAAAAAAGAGGAAACCACATAAGATAAGTTCAAAAAGTTACAGGGGCTGGAGTGGCCAAGGAGCGAACTTAGATACTGCTACTCCATGACCTTTTGCTTAAAACTACGGCCTGCATTTTTTGGGACATTGCCAGCCAAGCTAAACTCGAGACAAGTTCATCGTGTAACAAACCAATAAACTTCACCCCAAAAAGTCAGAAAAGAGAAGTGGTCAGATTCACTCGGCCCCCCCACACTGCTGCACGTTTGGGACGGCGCCAGTCAAACTAAACTCGAGACACATTCACCTTCTAACAAATCAAGAGACCAAAGCCCCGAACACATTCGGAGAGGAGAAGCATTCAGATCCATTCGGTATTCCCGCACTGCTGCAAGTTTGAGGGTGGGTCAGCAGGAAATTCTACAGCAGAGAGGCCTCATCTTTGGCAGGAACGGAGACTTTAAAAAAAAAAAACCCAACAAACAGCAGATGGACACAATATGCTGTAACAGTGACTTTTAAGTGGTTCGCATTAACTATTCCTGCAACCTGCTTGTTTGCATGCGACGCTAAAGCGCATTTCAAGGAGACTGCGGTATGTATAACAGAGATAAGTAAACATACATACAGACACACGCAGTGTCTTTCATGCTACAAGAATACCTGCTGGGGGGGAAGATTTGTCCCCAGTCGCTGGAGAAAGCCTGTAACAAAGTCCATCTGGAATACCACTTTTATGGAAGAGCATGCTCGCTATTTAAAGGTGCCTGTATAACAGGAAGCACAGTAACAAACATCAGTTCGAGTGTTCAGGGAGGAATTCACACCTTTACTGGACCCGCTTGTGAGAGAGAAAACAGGAAACATCTCTCCTCCTCTCTCACCACCTTTTTGACTCAATACTGGAAAAACACTGGACTCCACACAATTAGAGGACTCTGTGTGATTATGGCTGCATTTCCCTGAGTCCCAAACAAGGCTCACTGGGTTCCACGTTAACTTTTAAGCCATTTGACGAAAGAGGATTCAGGCACACTCCAGCTGTAAATGTGGCAGTTGCCCCAAAGCAGAGAGCAGAAGTTAGCCCTGCTCTAAATCTGACTGGGGGATCCTCTGCATGCATGCAATCGTCAATGTAGGGCTGGGCGATACGACCTCAAATCAATATCACGATTAATCGAACATTTTACCTTGACAACGATTAACGATCGATTATTTTGTTTCTGTTTTCATTCTTTTGTTCTTTTTTTTTGTCCTCATTTCATTGACAAGGTTCGTACTGTAAATATGCTCAACTATTAAAGCTGGAATATTTTTTCTAATGAAAGACTATTTTTATTATTTATAATGAATGAAGGAAACACACAGATGAACCATTTATGGTTATTCATTGAATATTTTGAACAACTGAAATTAAAGCACAAATCGCTTGAAATGAAAATGTCTTGTGAAAAAGCTCACACTTTAGTTTTAATGTAAAAAGCAAGTCCCCTAAAAAAGTAGAAAATAGTTTGGATTTCTTGCAAGCAAAATAAACCGTTTAGTGATCACTGTAAGAGATTTTTTTTCATTTTCTTTAAGCCTCCAGCAGATTTCTATCTAATTGACATTTGTATATTTTTTACATTAATACAAAGTGATAAAATGGACAGCGTCACTATTTACTGAATTTTATTAACTCTTTCAAAATACAGTACAGCTTTTCAAATTACAGTACTGCTTGATTTAAATTGCTGTGTATAAAAACTGTGTATAATTCAAATTCAAATACACTATAATATAGTACAGTACTGTACAGAAAATATATAATTGTAGTTTCGCTACTGCATCTCGGTGGCTAGTTTTTGGCGGTTCGTCATAAGCTTTGATGAGTCTATATTCGTAACTGAGAGAAAATTACTTTTTTCCCCGTAATGTTTTATGTGCATGCACCATTAGCCTCAGGTAGCTAGCCTGAAGCAGAGGAATTACCGCAAGACAAAGTGGCCAAGCAAAAAAAAGAATTACATAATTTTCATTTTTTTCCGTATATTATGTATTAAAAAATACATTGTTAATTTAAGTAAACTACTCAATTATTATAAACAAATTTTTTAAACATTATTTGTAAAGGAATAATTTGTCCCAAGCTTTTTGATCCATGTACGCAACTGATCACTATAAGCAGTTTCCACTGCACAGACGCTCCTCTACTTACGAACGAGTAATGTTCAGAACAGCCATTCATAACTTGAAATGTTCGTAAGTCGTTATTCAACATCATTTTTAAGGGTATACGGAAGTACAAAGAACTAGGATGCTGGGAGTATGCATGCCACACTGCTGCGCAGCCGGAGTGGCAACCAGAAGTTGTACTAGGTGGAATTGGTGCGCAGGGAAAAAAAAATTATGTTGTGGACAAGAAACGAGAGCCCAATGAACACAATTTTGACTCACGGTACTCTTCGTTCATATGTCTGAAAGTTCATAAGTTCAAAAGTTCGTAAATAGAGAAGCATCTTTATTTAAAATGTTGCTAGTGCTGAAGCTGATTGGTGGCATTACCTTTGGTAGCTGAAACTTTTTTTTTGCGGTGGTTTACATTTGACCTCATTTTGTTTGGTGTCCTCTTCACTAAAACTACAATGTTTCCAAATGACAGACAGAGCATTATTCTTTGTTACAAGCTGCTGGAGTTGCTCAGTCGGCTCAGTGTTTGAGTTCTCCATGTAGCTTTCATGGCGCAGACTGGATGGCGAAGTCACATGACAGCACACGCAATAGTATGTTTTTAAGGAGACAGTACATGAACACACACTGGGGAAAGTATTAACAGATTTTTATGCATTAACAGAATTTAAAAAACTGACATGGGTAAAATTACCTCGATTAGAGGTTCTGATTGTCAGTTTGATTCATTTTCGATCAGCTGCCCAGCCCCACGTCAAAGCAATGCTACTTCATGTAGTGAAGCATGTCGTGTGTGTGTGTGTGTGTGTGTGTGTGTGTGTGTGTGTGTGTGTGTGTGTGTGTGTGTGTGTGTGAATAATGTCATTAAGCATGTACAGAAATGTGCTTCCAATAAATCCACTCCAGAGCAGGACCTAGGCTTCCACTGTTCTTCATAGCTGAATAATCCCACCCGGTGAATTTCAACTATCAGGCAATGTAGCGCATGCTAGCCAAGGACAGGAGGGGTCAATGTGGACATGAAAGAAAACTAGAGAGCCCTGATGAAGACACAATTAGAAGAACAAAAGCTAGTCACGAAGGCAGCTGGTAAAGGTTAAAATATTTTTAAATTGTGGGAAAAAAAAAAAAAAGATTCAGCCCAGGAAACCGGGAAACAAACTTGTGTTTCATCCTTATTCTGTATTCCTTGTGCCTGGGAGTATCGGGACTAAATTTCCAGTAACCTGACTAGCCGAATCTACTGTACGCTTCAATTACTGTATGCTACTTTTTATTTCTTATAAAACCAGGTCCATTCTTAGGGTGTACAGGTGAAATGGTAAAATAATGCTCTTCTGGGGAGCAAAAATAATGCATCCCCAACTATGGTTGCCCAGCAGAGAATACCTGCAGCAACAGCGAGACAGGCACACCGTGGAGTCCAAACAGCACTCCAGGGAAGCAAAACAGCCCATCTGGCCAAACCCAAAACCAGGAACCTAAGATCCCCAGGGACCGCCCCCCCCCAAATGGTGTGGCAGGCACGGGGGGGGGGCGCCCCCCCCCCCGGGGGGGGGGGGGGGGGGGGGGGGGGGGGGGGGGCGGCCCGGGCGCCGGCGCCGGGGC
>JAODKC010000082.1:5915060-5930438 GCA_026777985.1 Mormyrops attenuatus
ACCTCCTCCCAACCCGAAAGCCACCTGTTGTTCAGATTCCAGAGCCATTGTTACCAGATCGTCGTGGTCAGGGCCCCAGACAATGCTTTCAGGTCTGGTCAGTTTCTCTTTCGGCCGTTTTCCTCTCCAGCCCCCACTGCAGTTCCTAGTTGAAGCTGGTGCTCACATTAGCCTACGCTTGAATCTGGCCTGGTTCGGAGGAATGAGGAATCGTCCCTTCCGTGACCTATATCGGTCAAAATACGAGGCGGTGACCTGTTCCTCTTCTCATATGGCAATGAGGCCTTTTTTGGATAATTGGCTCCTGGGACTTTGTGACCATCACCTTAAAGCTCAGGTGATGTTTTCTGGCGCATGTGACCGTGAACCTCCCAAGAGGTAGGCCCGGGAAACGCCAGCCACAGAAGCTGGGAAAGAGTTTATTCAGGGCTTAGTACAAGGACATTCACTGCTACTTTTTTTTGCACATTTTCCAGCCCCTGCTGCAGGCCAAGAATTAATCATAAACGTATAATTATAAAACAATTCAATTAATTCCTCAGATCCATGTATAAAAACACACCTGAGTGACAATACACCTTTCAGAGCCAATCTCTGGTGAGTTTCCTTGAGATGTTTAAATTGTAATACTATTAAATCACCAAACTAATCATCCTGATTATCCTTGGATCTGATTCATCTTTTTGAGTTTACTTCGCTCGTTTTCATTTGTAAGAAACACTATGCATTCTAAGACGTGAACAGCCATGAGACGTACGGCGACTGTCATCTGAAAAAGCTAACCAATACTGTGGTATGTGGCCAGTGACTTCTACAGTGCTTTTTTCATTCGCTGAAATACCCGTCATGCACAGAAGGGCTCCTGTGAGCCTCTGATACAAACTTACATTGCTTAAATATTTGGGAAGACTAGTGTAACTGAGTTTCACTAAAGCCTCAGCCTGTCAGGCTCATGCGAAGACTTCAGTCGTAATTCACACCAGAGGCAGTCAGTCCATAGAGGTAGAGTTAATGAATTCTCAAGGACAATAACAAATAAACCTATTGTCGACTTGAAGAGAAGATGCGCCTAGCTCTCTCCCATCCACATCGACGGCGCTGCAGTGGAGAGGAACTCCAGCTTCAAACTTCACAGAAGACGTCTCATGGCCCAACAACTCCGCAGCACTGATCAAGAAAGTACAGCGGAAGCTGCATGTCCTGTGCACGCTAAGGAAAGTCAGCTTGGACCAGCAGTTACTGGTATTTCATGCTGTTGCTCTATTGAAAGCATCTTAACCTATGATGTCACCACCGGGCTTGGTAGCTGCACTGCGAGACAGAATTTCTCTGTAGCGAATCTTCATTACCGGCACTGTACTACCTTCCCCGCAAGACATTCATAACTCTTCCTGTTGCCACAGAACCACAGCCATCCTCAGTGACCCAACACACCTTGGACACCATTTGTGCACCATCCGGTGGAAGGTACTGGGCAGTCAAAGTCCACCCTGCCAGGGTTAGGAACCGGCTTCTCCGCCCCTCTGCACAGCGTCACCGTATATGGCCTGTCCATTTGTATCCTGTATATTTATGGACTATTCTGTATTATGTAATCTTCAGTTTTTATTTGCACCATTTGAAAAGCTGCTATTCCAGTCTCCTTATACTTTACAATGACCATAAAGAATTTAATCTTGAATCTGAATGAGGCAGTCTCTCCTTTATTATTTTTGAGATTAAATTATAAGACAAGTAACTTTGAAATAACTCATCACTAAAATTTTACTGTCATCTTAAAATACATTTTCTTACTTCTTTGGGGGGAAAAAACTATTGTAAAGTTGTGCAATATATTATCTTCTTACATCCTCGGTTTTTTTTTTTCCCCACCACCAGCTGCCACAGATTCACACCCGCAAGAGCTTGTGAAGGATTCACAAAAGCATCACCTTTGCGCAATCTGGCGGGAGAGATCAGAAAGCGGCACTGGGGCCATAATGAGAGACAGCCAAGGATTCTTAAGAGAATGATTACCATCCCAAAAGGAAATGGCAAGATTGTCATTTGTTAACCTCAATATTTAATTGATAAATTTCCGATTGCTAAACCTTCATGACGAACAGTCCTTCCATTGTTTCAATCCATTGTTTACCAGAGACTAAAAACAGATACCTCCAAATTCAGGATATGAAAGTCCCCTAACACATTTCTTTCCACATGCATAGATGTGCCACGTATCAAGTCTTGTCATACTGGTAGTGTCCTGGAATTTAATTATATCTAAAACTACAGGCTATTTCTAGCATCCCCCACAGAAATAATCATCAGCTTGGCATTAAATATTCTGATAAGGAATGTGTGTCACTGAAGCCATCTAAGGAGCAGGGATTTTAAAAGAATTCTACCCGACCTTTAATTTCAAGACATTAGCTTTTCTAATAGCCTGTAAGGTCAAAGGTCACCAAGCCAGCATTAGGTAAAGTCCAGGCAAACAGAAAATCAGTCTGCCCCTGAAAAGCACACAAACGGCGGCATTTTCTCCCCGAGCAGGCGGCTTGTATGCGTGGAATGTGCCTCGCAGGCAGAAGCCCAGCGGCGCACTGGAGAGCGACGTGTGACGTCTGGCTGGACAGAAACGCAGAGGGAGTAAACTGAGCCGGCCACCGCGACCGCTGCCGATCCGAGTCCCGCGGCAGCCAAGGTGACGTGATGCCGCGCCCGTCTCCTTTACGTTTACACAGAGATGACATCATCCAGGGCAACACACCTTCTCGCCTGTTAGCACACGGCTGAATAACCAGCACACACACAACGGGATTAAAAAAAAAATACACGGTTATGTTTATTAGCCCGAACATGTCATTGTAGCACAGAAAAACCACAACATTTAGACGTCTAGCAGCCTGAACATTATAAGCAAGTAAGATAAAATATAATCCCCATCACAGTATCCAAGGTTATTAAGCTTTGGCACAGTGAGAGACCGTTTGCGACGGAGGGCTGTCCCCCCCCCCCCGATTCAAAGAAAAGTCAGCTTCACCTTCACCCCCCTTTCTCCAGTATCAGCGCCGAACTGCATGAAAACCCCCCTTTGTTTCTCAGCAAGATGTGTCAGGGTGTACAGAAAAGAAACCTGTGACATCATCTACCTAAAAAATAATATAAAAAGTGTATAAAACATTCTGAGCTGTTAATGTGGTTTCCCATTAAGAAGACATTCATACGTGATGGAAACAGCTTTTTGAATTAACTTTTACAAGTAGCAACTTATTATTATTATTACTCTGTGTATTGACTACTTTTTAACCTGTTTCAACTCGTTTACTTGTCTACACTATCTGCACTTTGTCGTGTTTTGCACTGCATGTTTACCTACACTTTACCTAACTTGCTGCTGTATGCAAAAGAATCCCCAATAATGTCCATCTTATCTTATCTTAATATTAAACAGTTTGTGTTAGAAAATTTTCCTACAAAAACCAGACCACATAGACTGGGAACAAGAGAATAACCAAGGCTCAGAAAATTCTGGAATGTAACAAAACTAAGAACCAAATGTAAGACATATTTTAAACATCACAATATAACATCCCATGGCATTCATTAAACTTTACCTCCTAAAGTTGGATGCAATCAGACAAAAGCGTCCAGATAAGTACATTTGCACAGTTGCGTTAATTGTAAATGGCTGCATACGTATCATCACTGCCAGCAAGGGCGAAATCCTCGTGTTTGTTCCCGGAGGCCTCGTGTGGAGCATAGAAAGCACAGGACAGGGAATAGCAGAGTACAGGTGAAGGCACTTAGTGTCAGACAGTTAGTCGTAACAGTGGAATTGTTGACGAGGGCTTCTGGGAAGGCATGAGATTCAGATCTTGTATTTTTTCTTTCCAGTGTCACTGATTACACATATGTGCTGAAAGCAAATGGGTACAGCTGGTCAAAAGCTGCGGTTCAGAAGCACCGATCGACAAGTAAATCAAAGATCAGGGGGACCTCACACCGCGCACGTGCCCCGTTCTTCAAAAACATATTTTTAAAGTTGCACTCTGGGCCGGATCAAGGCAAAAGCGAACTGGGCAGTTGTATTCATATATGTATACAGACACTCCCCAGGTTATGATGGTTTGTCTATTACGATATTTTGATTTTACGATGGGTAAACGGTTTTTCACTTTCAGCACATTATTCAATAAATTACATGAGATATTCAACACTTTTTTTTTTATAAATGAGGCTTTGTGTTAATGATCTTGCCGAACTGTAGGCTAATGTAAGTGTTCTAAGCATGTTTAAGGTAGGCTAGGCCGGGCTATGATGTTTGTTAGGTTAGGTGTGCTGTATTAAAATGCATTTTTGTGTTACAATATCTTCGCCTTAGGATAGGTTTGTCAGAACGTAACCCCATCATAACCCAGGGAGAGGCTGTGATTTATAAATAATAATTACACAAAATGAAAAAACATTAAAAAGTTAATTAAAATATTTTTGTGCAAGCAGAAACACGGGCGGCCGTAGTTAAACACAGAATAGGCAGTTGTCCAGGGCCCTGAATTATGTGTAAAGATCATCAGTTTTCTTGGTAGGGGAGCCTAAAGCTGTTCTGAATTGTGTGTAATGCAGGCCTGAATGACGCAGCTTCAGACAAAGGGCTTAAATGAGGGCGTGTAGCTCCACAGATGCATGGGGAGAGCGCAGCCTTGTTTTCAAACTGCTCAAAGATACCCCTCACTTCACTGACAATGAGTCGGTAAACTTACACTGAGGTCTCGGAAATACTCGTTGTAGTCCAGCGCATAGCCAACCACGAAGCGGTTAGGGATCTCGAATCCAACATCTCGCAGCACATGAAAGAAAGGAAAAAGAGCAAATAAGAGTTAACACACCATGCTGACGATACAAACAAGCAACAGATCGCAGTATCATGGACCAGCACCATGGTGTTAATGATGTGAAGCGTAACAATAATACTACTGAGCCAATCATATGGGCCGGGCACTTTCCTGAAGAGTTTCCTGAAGTTTGCTATACTTTTTACAACCTCTAGGTTAAACTTGAGCTGAATTAAGGAAACATGGCATACCACAGCTGGGCATACTGCGGTATTCTGCTCTGTGAATTTTTTCGTTAAGATTTCAAAACTCCGGAACAGTGTTGCTTTTGAAAATACCGTCAAAACACCCTGGACTGCAGCAGAGTGTCTGGACGGTATGAGGGTATGAAAAATTAAGTACCGCCCATGCCTAGTATGGGGCAACAACTCGTTGGCGGCTGTGATTGGCTGCAGGGGTGGGCACATACAGTCAGGGATGGTCTCCATTCCACTGGGGATCCTCTTCACCAGCAAACTGGAACAGGAAACAGAAACATAGCAGGCGTCAGAACCATCCTGGTGCCCATCTCTACACCTGCTGGTCGTACCTGAGGGGGTGCCGTGGGGAACAGGGAGCGTGACTCACCCAGTCACCTTCACCATCTTGGGCTGGAAGACCTCAATGTGCTTCAGGAGAGCCTTCATGGTCTTGCCTGTATCAACTATACCCTGTCAGACAGCAGTAAAGACCTGAAACTGGGTCTAGCCCAACAAAAACATCTAAATGGTATCCAGATAATCAATGGACTTTTGCCACTATCTTGGTTAAAGACAGAAGAACACAGACCATACTAAAGAATGACACGTCTCTGTAGTCACTCCAGAATCACAGGCACCTAACAAATACGTTTTCTAAAACACCTAGAATGACAGTATATTTCTTGCCATCTGTCTACACCAATGGCTCCATCTAATCAAGAAAACAATTAAAAATGTTGACCTACTTCTAATCTTCTCCTCAATTAACTTGCAGTCATGTGAATCAAAGTGACAGACAATGTATTAAAAGTCAGCAAGTAATTATCCTTAATTATCGAGCACGGTTAAAAATGTTTGATAACAGACTGACTTCTCCTTTTTTCAGACAAACACGGCTAAGAGGAAATGGGCTCTTTCTTTTTTTAATGATTAAACCCGCTGCATCCTGCCACATTTAAGCAAAGAAGCATGACTGGGCACAGACGTGTGGGAGCGATACCGCTGACTCACCTCCACGATGAGGATATTCTTCATCGCATGTGAAAACAGGAGGGAAAAGTCACACTGATTAGGAATGAAGCTGCAACTCATCCAGATTCATCATGCTGCAAAAACAAGAGTCTCCCAGACCTGGGGTCACCTGGCTTGGGTTCATTCTCATCATCGCTCCCTTTAGCTGGTGGCCGGCTTGAGCCCCCACTCAAAGGTTCCCTCTGTCCCTCCTGCTCTCTCTCTCACATACACACAGAGTGGCGGCGTTTACCACCACTTAAACCATGCATTTGTGTGGAGCCCCCTGTTGGTCACAAACAGTCACTACACTAGATGCTATATAAACATATTTATTTAGGAGATGCTTTAGCAGTGTGTTCTGCTGACCACCTAGCTACAGTCTACTCACTGGCTATTTATTTACTTTTTTTAAACATCTGGATGGGGGGGGAGAGGGGCCCCAATGTGACTTTTTGAGTGGGCCCCCAGAAACACAAACTCGCCCTTGTAAACACACTGCTCTGTATTCCTCATTAGTGCTTAGCAGGCCTTAATGGTGCACGACAGTGTTCAGACACCTTCTCATAAATGAATCTGCCTGCCACTGGTGAGGTTTCTGTCCACTGCAACTGGGACACCTGCTGGTGAGGTCCTGGTGCATCAGGACCAGCCATCTGCCTGTAAGGTTCCATTCCTCACCATGACATCGTGCCTCACTGCGAAGTGTGTCGTGATAATGAAACTGGGGTATCAAAATGACTCACAGGCATCTGCTGAAGTGCAAGACTCATATATTGTCAAAGTTTAACATACTTTGTTTTCCTCTCTATATCTTGGCTTCGGAGTGTCTTTCCTACCTACCCCTGACTTGATTTTGGAGTGTAAAATGTCAGGTGACGAGGATTTAAAGCAGTGAATGTGCAGTCAAATCCCTGCATGGAGGACTGACTTTGTTGTTTATCTGCTGATAGTCAACATAACTGAGATGCAACATCTAATCGTACGTCGGCTGAGGAACAGAACCCAGAGGTCCTATTAGGAGAGACACAGGACCTTCCAAAACATCTGCTGGGATTCCACCTAGACCGCCATTAGGGCTGCCTGCATAAGATTACAAGTTGCCAAATGGGGTTCGAACCTACGAGCTCTCAGGTTTTACATGGAATGTGTGTAAAGGTATGTTCTTCACTACAGGAGTATCAGGCCACAGGTAGGTCCAGGGGCGTCAGATGGGCATGGATTCCCTAGCAGACTCAGAGCGCCCAGCACTTAAAGTTATATGTAAAACTGGGCGGATGTCCACGGTGACATTTTGTTAGGGCGCCCAGAATTTCTAGGCATGGTCTGGGTAGGTCCCTGCTGGATTTTCCGGAGGCCTGAAATCCTGTGCGGTGATTCAAAGCCACAAGGCGCTGTGACAGTTTAACAATGACTCACTCAGCCGAAAAGTAAATTACAACAAACAGGCCGATAGTACAGAACATGCAGTTACAGGCGATTGAGGTTTACTCAGCCAAGCCTCTGAACAGACTTAAATCCCTGAGTCACTCTCACCTCGCTGCTGCAACACCCCCACCCCCATGCTCATCTGTTATCTTACCCCCACGCCTCCCTCCCTTGGTGGTCATCAGACATGGTGCGACTCCTAGCGACTCCCATTTAGGGACGTTGAGATGTCACGCCGGTGGCACTCCCTATCCCTCCCCCGTGACCACTGACATCATCGTCGTCAACTTTCAGCAGCCCAATCATCAGACTTAGAAATAAATAGCAAAGTCTACGGCAGGATTTCATTCAATAGGTCCTGGTGCAAAGTACCACTAATTACTGATTAGATTTACACTCCGATAAACCTGCTTGTTAATACCAACAACTTGCTCCTACAAACAGAGAATCACGTGACTCAATACATATCAGTCAGGCGGGGTGGATAGATTTGGTTACTGTCGACAGAACCTTAGAGTGGGCAATACACATGGCCTACGAGCTTCTGAATGAATGATGACTTTTGGTGGCGGCAGCTCAGAAAAAAGCCTTAGAAACAAAAACACAGTAGAGTGTCTCATGTCTACAGAGGATGGTGTAATAAACAAAAAGGTCCAGTGAGTGTCATTTTGTTGGGCAATCCTGTTAACCAGAGTGGTCAAAGGTGAATGACCACACACGCTAAAGCCATCCATGTCTTGAAAAATTCAATTCTTTAGGCCAGTGTTTACCAGCCTAGGGACCCTTAGACAGTCCATATTTTTGCTCCCTCCCAGCTCCCTATACCCTGTACCGGTCATTCGGCCTCCTTGATTGGATGGGATCTGGGATGGAGCAAAAATGTGGATTGTCGGGGGGGTCCCCGAGGACTGGGTAGGGAAACGCTGCTCCAGGCAAAAGCAAATCCTACCCCTGCAGTATTGAAGAGCCACTGAGTGTAATCTGTGCTTGGATCAGGCATTGGATGAAAAACTGCCCTCTGGTGGTCATAGAAAATCCAACAGGAACAAAACTTTAATTGTGCTTCAGGATACAGAACAACGGTCTAATTAAAAACAAAAACAGGGACAAAAACTCACACCACGGAACTGTTCCTTGCTGATTATTGAGATTTCAGACTTTGCCCACCCAGGGTACAGAAAGAAGCCCTGGGTTTAGAATGACTGCAGCCAGGACCGGCTGTTGTACCCCTGAGCAGGTGTGAGGCGTCCCACTGAAGTATCTCTCAGCTGTCTGCGTGGGTGAGGACGTACCTTCCCGTGTAACGTAGAAAGGTCTTCTGCTCCCACTATGTGAAGGTCCTCTGTTGACTGATCGTTCTGAAACAGGAGAAGTCATACTATGATGCTCACATCACCTTCCCAGGCTCCATTCCACGTAGCTGAAAGCGTATGAGTGTGTCTCTGTTGGTTGGAGCCACCCAGTATGGGTGTAGCACATTCCTTAGGCCCGCCACATTCTCCACAATGACCGTCTTATGCTCACATTACTGAATACACTTCAGAGGCAGGTAGATGGGAGACCTCTCTCTAATCCTCATACTGTTCAAGATGCCCTACAGGCAGTCACATGATTCCCATGCCTCTCCCCCATCGTCACATGACCTTCCAGCACCTGACAGTGTGGCGGCCTTGTGACCATCACAAAAATATAATGAAGGCGATTCACTTTCAAAATGGTTTTTCCAACCACTCAAGCAGTCCTAAATGCATGCATCAAAGACAACGGATGACTGTTGCTCTGCATGTGGGAACATTCAAGCAGAACTTCACAAAAACACCAATGCCAGTCATCTATCCATCTATTTGTCCGTCCAGCCATCCATCCACTCATCTTGCTCAGGGTCACTTACAATTATGTGTTCAGTATTTTTTTGTTCCTTAGGGGAATGAATCAGAACTGATTTGCCTACATATTACCTCAATCATGTAATTCGCATAATAAAGCCTCACCAGACAAACAGACTAACAAGATCAACAAAGTCTTTCACTTCCCGTAAAACTACCAAACAAGCTACCCTCGTTCCAGCCGCACCCTGCACCAAGCGCTCGACCAAACAGAGGAGCGACACGTTTCCTCAGGCCTGCTTTCGCTCCAACAGGCAGAAACATAAGCTGCAGACAGCTCATCAACGACTGGCAGGTACCTGCAAAACACTAAGGGAATACCCGTTATGGCTGGCTCCGTTCTACTATACCAATGTCGCCCCCTGCTGACAGAAATCAGAAATGCACCCTTAAGTTAAAACAGAAGACGAAGCAACAAAAGTGGGGAATTTGTTTCTACGCACAACATCATCATCGCCCGCATCCTATGAGATCTAGGCGACGTGTCCATTTCCCTTCACACATATAAAATAATTTCACACATGTTCCAGTTCCCAAACAAGATGGCAGAGAAAGATGATTCCAAGTCAAGTCACATCCTGATGACGCAGGACAGGTGTCGTCTGTAACATGCCGCAGGGGCCACGACCCACTCAGGAGCCGGGGGGGTTAGCAGCCAATATGGAAGGCATGAGAACCGGCAGGCCTGAAGATCCCTCAAACCATGGCGGGAGAAGTTGACAAGAGCCAGTTCTTATTATGCCTGGTTCTTTTCCTGCTCCTGTTCACATGTTCAAACACGCAAAGTCAGAACAGCATTCTTAGCTCCAAAGAGGAATTGCAATACCATTATTAAACAGTATCCATCCTCTGTTTACAATGACATGAAGAGTAATCCGGTCACCAATGTACTTTCTCAGGAACAAGGAGAGCCATTTAAAAAAGGCAGCTTAATAAAACACCCGAGTTTATTTGGAGATTTTGATACGACAGTTATCTGGTCCTTGGCTCAAGCTGTAACAGCAGGCTGGCAGATATTTGAGCGGAACATGAAAAAGTGAACTGCAACAAAGTATGATCTGAGTCTAAGCTGTTAAAAATGTTAGGCTCAAATTATGGTGTAGTTTTGAAATATAACCCCAGTAAGATTTCAGAACAAACTTCTTTCCAGATGAACACCTACTGATCTGACACAATGACAGCCATGAACATTCCTGTGTAGCTCACCTTGTGTTCTTCCTGCAGTAAAAGTGTGTCCACCGGCTTTGGAAAAGTTTTGGCAAACTCTACAGGTGAGTCGTGTGTGTGTGTGTGTGTATGGTTATTATATATTAAGATTTTGCCCAAAGATATTGGTATAAACGTGTGTGTGTGTGGGTTATGTATATATTACACTATGGGGACCAAATGTCCCCACAATGTGATAAAAATCTGTTATTCTGACCTCGTGGGGACATTTTTTCAGTCCCCACTAGGGAAAATCCAATTTTATAAAAAAAAATCTTTGACTGTAATCAAAAAGTAAAAATGCCAAAAGTCTTGTGTTTTGTTTGGTTACTTATGATTAAGGTTAAGGCTGGTTAAGGGTTAAGGTTGTCATATCTGGGATTAAGGTTTTGGCCATAGAAATGAATGGACGGTCGTCACAAAGTGTTTGTGTGTGTTTGTACGTGCCCCCACCAGGTAGCTGTGCAGACGGATGAAAGCCACCCTCATAGGCAGGGATTTCTCAGAGGTGCGGTTCAGGGCCTTGATGAACTCCACCAGGTCCGAGCAGAACTGGTAGCCTCCCTTGAGGACGCAGAGCAACACGATGTCATGGTGGCCCAGGTCGTCCATTATGGAACATGCCAGACGCTCTATCCTGCACACAGTGTGTGAATGACCACCCATGCTTAACCTGACAGCGTTCAGATGTTACAGCTTAACCCGCCAAGAACATTTTACTGTTTTCCATAATTATCCAAAAACGTTTTCTGGGTACTGACATTAAAAGAATCCTAAGTTAATTCATTTTTTTTGTTCAAATACTTCTATTGCTGTGTATAAAAAAAACAAAATAAATGATCAGTTATGTCAGAGGTCTATGGGGGGTACCTATCCATGATGATGCCGTGAGGAATGTAGACACATTCCAGATCCTCAGAGGAGTAATGCTCCGGATAGGAAAACAGCTCTAGAGGATAGCCCGGCCAATCATCTGGGATCTAGAAATAAGACAGCCAATCAGCACATTGCCAGTAATGTTGGTATACTGAAAATCTAACAGGATAATTATATCTATTTTTTCACACGTCATCCTGAAATTATTTTATAGATTCCATTTAATTTCGGCTGTAAATTAATTAATTTAATTTAGTTTTGCCCTCTTGTATATTGACGTTGTATGATAATAGTAAAGTGTTGCGGAGGTATATAGTTGGTACGCTGGCTCATGTTAAACGTGCAGAAAGTTTTAAATGACAGCCCGAAGTACTGTAACTGGGTTTGATTATACGATTCCTGGTGATGTAAGTGTTTTACTCAAAATGTTGCTTCAGTGCTTAATGCATCTCCTTATATGCGTATCACTAATGTGTTTCATTTTTGCCAATGCCATTAGCTGTGAAACAGTTTAGAGAAAAACATCGTCCTGCTACGCGAAACATCGGATTTAGCAATAATTCGCCTTATAATCACCACGCTCCGGTTATTGAGACGTTGACCGCGCGCTCTGCAATACCGGCATCAAATCTAAAGCAGTTTACCACGATGCCTCCGCTCTTTCCCACAAGTTGCGATGCACCTCCGTCTGCCATGTTGGGATCCCACGATTCCCAGCGAGTCTTCGTCGCTTCTGAAGCGCTCCCCGAGTAGGAGGGGCGTAACGCCTCCAGAAAGCGCTGAAAAGCCGCATTACTGGAACCCAAACATGACCACTAGGGGGAGTAGTATTTGACACAATGGGCGTACAGCAGGGGTCTCAAACTCCAGTCCTGGCGGTCCGGAGCCCTGCACAGTTTTTGGTTTACCCTCATTAAAGACACCTGACTCAACTACTTACCTAATTACCACACAGCTCTTGAGTTGAATCGTTTCTGTTGAAACAGGGAAAGAACTAAGTTAAGCAGGGCTCTGGCCCGCCAGGACTGCAGTTTGAGAACCCTGGCGTACAGCATATAAAAGGGAATTGCTTAGGGCCAGTTGGGGTTATCTATCTAGCATTGTTTTGAATGACTGTTACATTTTTATATAACACTTTTCAAGACAGCCAAAGCACTTTACAGAACCAATGGGGGGCCACTTCAACCCCCACTGTGTAGCCCCCACCTGGATGATGCGACAGCAGCCATTCTGCATCGGTATGCTCACCACCGAGTAGCTAAGGTGGTGAAGGGGAAGCAGAGAATTCACCAGTTAGATATAGGGGGGCAGATCTGATAGGGCCACAGTGGGCAGTTTTACCCAGAACATGAGGGTGCCACCCCCACTCTTTCAAAAGCTGCCCAGGGGTCTTTTATGGCCTCAGAGAGTCAGGACCTCAGGTTTACGTCTCATCCGAAGGATGGCACCATTTTTACAGCACAGAGGCCCCATTACTGCACTGGGGTCCACACTGACCACAGGATGGGCTAACCTGTTGGCCACACCTCTTCCAGCAGCAACCCAGCATTCCTAGTCAGTCTCCCATCCATGTACTGGACAGGCCCAAACCCACTTAGCTTCAGGATTAACAGGTATAAACTGGCTGTTTATACATACATCCATAAACTCACAAATATGTACTGGTGATATCGCAGTGCAAGTTTATGGAGGGTCGGACCACCACTGCTTTACAGGTGAGATTCAACCAGTTAATGGTAGACATGCTGCCATTACATTAGACTGGGGTTTGAGTATTTCACTCTAACAGGTCAGTTGGTTAAAGCAATGAGTTCAGGAAACAAATCAATTAACCAAGTAGATTCAAATCTCTGCATGTCCGAAGAATTGTTCTTGGTTGATAAAATACATTTCAGATCAGATTTGTTTATGGCATTAATGTAGTTGCCAACCTCTGCTATGAACAGTGTTGTGTGATTTCCAGTATTATGGGCTGTTAAACATGAACCGTACATTATGTAAGAGGATCACTGTCAAATCAGTGATTGAATAAATCTTACAGAGCTGTGCGTTTAAATAATATATTAGGTATACTTTTTGGTTATTAGGTATACTTTTTCTGTTATCAGAATCCAACGCAAACAATAGGCTTAAAGCTTCCGTAAATCTTTGACCTCAAAGGAAACAAGAGGTTTACCCCTCGTTTTCTGACACAGTAGCTACAGTCCAAACACAAGTGACGCCACTCTTGCCCACTTTTTAATGAAATCGGTGTAACTGCTAGAGTAGTGACATTTAAACAGTTTGGCAACACAGGAGCAGAAAAAAGCCATCTTGGCTGGACACTACCTTATTTTTCAGCACTGCAGGGAAACTAATTAAACTGTCAGAGCAGAGCAGCCTCAGAACGGGCTGCCCGGAGATACGGCAGCTGTGGGGCAGGGGGGGGAGCTCAAAGCAGCGTTTGTTTCCAAGCTTTGTTGTGGTGTAGTGCAGCCGTTCCATCAATCCTAGTTGTCAACAACTGTCAGTTGTTCTTGATCGCTCTGTTTTTCAACTCCAGAAAGTGTGCAGCGATGTGTGTGTGTGTATATATATGTGTTCGTGACCAGGCCATGGAGGCAGTGTGTGTGAATGGATACCTGATGATCAGAGAGGACTCAGGGTGGTGACTGGAGCAGCTGAGTATCCTCACCTTTAAAGCTGATCCTGGCGATGAGTCCATCCATGAAGAAGAACCATCTATCTAAACACAAAGTTTCCCACACGTATTATATTAAAATATATCAGTCCTTGCCGATGTGGCGTCCTAAGTGAGCATCACCGCTAGCGCCCCCTGTCTGAGGCAAAGTGAAATTGACTGGCAAGTCAGGGCCCTCTCAGAAGTTGGCGCACTATAGGATTGCCTGGCACTGATACATAGGCTACTGAGACATATTAGTAATCTATTACAATAAGCAGAACTCCGCAAATCTCTGCACATATACCTCCCTACTAACACGTCTCACCTGCCCTGTTATTACAGAGATGCTGCAGAATATCTGCTCCAAAAGGTGTGATTACTTCCTTTGACAACATGACAGAACCATCCTTAAAGAGACATTAAAATAAAATATCACAGCTGCCTACATGGGCTTATTTATACATGCTCACATAAAATATGGTGGGGATTATAGCTTACACACAGGTTTAGCGTGAAAGGAAGTAGCATAAAATGTTGTTACGTCTCTAGGTGTGTGGAGTTTAACTCAAGGGAGGTGATGCTAAGATTATATATTGGTAAGACACCACCTAGAATGTTCTGTGCAGGTTTAATCACCATGCCTTAAAAAGGACATTGCTGCCTTGGAAAGGGTTCAACGTAGGGCTACAAGAATGATTCCTGGTCTTAGAGGAATGTCTTATATATGAGGAGAGGTTAGCTGAGCCGAATCTGTTTAGCCTCGAGCAAAGGATACTAAGGGGGGGACATGATCCAGGTATATAAGATTCTAACAGGTCTGGATGCTGTTCAGCCAAATAGTTACTTTAATATTAGTTCAAATACAGGAACTCGTGGCCATAGGTGGAAATTAGCAGGAGAACATTTTAAACTGGATTTGAGAAAGCACTTCTTTGCACAGCATGTTGTTAGAGTATGGAATAGTCTTCCTGTTAGTGTAGTGCAAGCTAAAACCTTGGGTTCCTTTAAATCAGAGCTATAGATAAAATTTTAACAACTCTGAGCTATGAGTTGAATTCTCCCCAAATGAGCTTGATGGGCCAAATGGCCTCCTCTCGTTTGTAAATTTCTTATGTTCTTGTACCTCAGAGTCAAACAAGTAGCCCTGCCACCCTCAATCATTTCACCATGTCGTCCTTATGTGTACACTCTCAGAAAAAAGGGTACAAATTTGTACCTTTGCTTGTCACTGGGGCTGTACCCTCAAGGGTCTGCCA
>JAODKC010000082.1:5955563-6006050 GCA_026777985.1 Mormyrops attenuatus
CAGCTGATAACAGACCCCTTTATCTTGGAGGGGGCATCCTTAACCCATCTTAGTAGGAAGCGATGGCTTTTTGAAAATGGGTTTTTTACTGATAGTGTTTAATGTGCACTGCGTGTAACTCATACAGCGTAATGATTCGAAAAGTGGGAAGGTGAAAAGGATATGGATGGGGCGGGATGGCTGTAGGCAGTGTCTCGGAGTAGGCCATTTGTGGGGGGGGAGGGGTAGTGATCCACAGTGAAGAGCAGCTCTGGGATCGGCCAGTCAGGCCTGAATAACATGTATCACATGATCTGGTACCTCCTAACTGAGGTTCCCATCATGACCTTGGTGAGCCACCATGCACGGCCACATATATGTACCTGTGACATGCAATAGGCCCGCCTACCCAGAATCCCGCTGGACGCGCCAGCCACAGGCCACCAGGGATCATTACTTACCTCCATTAGCTGAGTTAGTCTGTTAGCGGGAGGGACCGAAGCGGATCCTGAAGAGTCTGTCATAGCGGATGAAATGGGCTTCCCAGCAGCCTTATTAACTTGCTTTTTAGAACCAGACCGTCTTTTTCCATAACGTTAAATATTCCAATATTTAATATCTACCCTGTAAAACCAGAGCAAAAAAAAAATTAACAAAATGAACGAGGAAAATCATATTAACATTTTTCCAGTGTGAAGTCAGGCATGCCTGCTCTTCTTCTCCAACCTGAGGGGGGCGGTGGTGAGTCTTTTTTTAGCCAGGTGTCGCCACAGTCTAAGGAAGGATGCCATTTGCATAAAAAGATTTTATTGGTATTCAGGGTAAAATATGCGCTTATTTGCACTTATAAGTCCTATCAGGCTGTTAGTCTGTTTATCATGCATATTTCATTACCTATATCCTGCAGTGGTGTTTACCACCACTTAAACCATGCATTTGCATGGGGCCCCTGAGGTGTGGGGGCCCTCTGCTGGCCACAAACGATCATTATACTGGGGGTAGGGAAACCGCAAAGTGACTTTAGGAGTAGGGTCTACTCTACAGCTGCGAAACGATAAACCTGATCCTTTTTAATTTGCCATACAGTTTTTGGTTGAAAATAATTTTCTCACGTAATGGCTGCAGAAGATCCTCAAAGTTGATTCTCCGCTATCATAGTGATTTTAAACTCACTATAATCCAGAGATCCAGTAAAAATGGTGAGCCCATTTTGATCATGTGCAGATTAAGTCGCTCCAGAAAAATGGATCAGTATGTCAGATTCTATTAGCATAGGCGTGTGCAGAGATTTCATAAGCAGTAATGTGGCCTGCAGCAGGGCGACAGAGGAAGTATTAAAGGACTGTAACTGACTGGTAGTAGGACCATTACAGGGGAATCACAGGCACAGGTCACATGACCATTTACTAGAGTACAGTGATTGAGCACAAGTCACATGACCAAGTGGACTTGACGTTCACGATGGGGGGTTCTGCACTGAAGCATAACACTGTTGCAGTCAGACCAGTCCCTTTACTGCCGAAATACTCAACCCCACAGGGAGCGAGAAGGCCCAGGGGGCCTCGACAAGCCCCCAGGCGGAGGGGATGTCCGAGGGGGTGCTGGAGGGGGCTGGTCGGTGCCTGCCTTGCCGCGAGGGCTGCACACACTGCAAGGACGACACGCCGTGCCTGGTGCAGGAGGACAGTGCCCTACGCCTGGCCGCCGTCTCCTTCCAGGGGCTCTGCATGGGCATCGCCATCGTCAGCATGCTGCTGGTCTACCACTTCCGCCGCAGCAAGGTGAGCATTCAGGTGTCTCTCAATACCAAGAGCGCAAAGATCGTACTTGTAGTCTTGGCAAGAGCGGCCTTACCTCTTGCCTCCCAAGAATCATGGGGTTGGTCTCATTTGGTGAGGATGCAACTGATGTATCCTTGATATTTGTGGCTGGACAAGACCATCGTTTCGGGATTTTTACCATCCTCCGTACTTAAGTTCTTGAGTAGTGGAACTGGTCTTCAGCAATGGTAGATGACGTAAAACGGGTATGTGAAAACACAAGTACGGTCAAGTGAGCATATTAAGAAACACCCTTCCTGTCCGAACAGGAAATCCCCGGGAGGGCCACCAGGATGGCCTGCGAGAGTGTGGTCAGCTCGAATCAAAGTCAAAGGCTTTTATTTGTCAAGTGCGTGATGAACGGATTCAGCCATGCACTGAAATGACTTATGGCACGGCTCGCGTAATCATTACCCACGGATAGACGCGGATAAAAGTTAAAAACACGTAAGCATAAAATGTCTGAAAACTGCTCCCGGCCCTGACAAATATACATTGCATATTCTCAAGTTGCAAAGTGAGGCAGGTGAATGGCAGGAGAACAGACAGATTTTCAATAAACAGCAGGTATAAAATGTAGTACAAACACATTTTTTCCCGGATTATGCTTATTTTATAGTTATTAATCTTTATATATTTATTTTCTTTATTAAAGACTTAGAAAACATACATCAAATTATTGGAAAGGAAATATAGGACATGACAGAAAATAATAAATATAATAAATATAATAATAATAATAACAGTTATTATTATTATTATTATTATTATTATTATTATTATTATTATTATTATTATAAAGAATACAATAACAGAACCATTACGCGATATCATGTAGGATGTATGTGTGCTTATTTTATTATACTGGATAAATTTTAAAGGGGTATTTATTATGACCCTAACGTGACTCAAACGCACTGCTTTCTGATCTGGAGTCAGATATGCCACCATTTGCATGACGAGGTCTGCCAGCTGTGTGCACTCTTATATGGAAAGGGCAAAATAACAAAAACAGGCCCTCACTGATATGTAATTAAACCCGGGATTAAACCCAGAAGGGTACGCCGATACGCGTCAGAAGGTTAGGCCATACGGGGTTGTCCTTCTCCCCCTCCAGAGTCGCCCATCCGGGGCTCCCTAATCCCTGCCTTTCTGGTAGCGGGCAGCAGCAGTCTGTGTCCTTGTCGGTTTAAGCCTCCTGCGTTTGCATCGAGGCGGAAAGGCAGAAGACGAGCCAAGCACAGAGCTCGAGAGCTTAAGTGCCCAGAACTTGCTCATGGGGATTTTGACAGGCAGCAAGTCTCTCTCAGCGCGTCGGTGCGTTCCCCGTGTTCCGGCATGCTCTTTTCTTGTCGGCATTTCTTGCTGGGTCGCTCGCCGTTGTTTTCCCGGCGTGTGCAGGCAAGGCTGCTGGAGGCGGCCTCTTTCTGAGGCGGCTTTGGACGGGGATGCCGTTACATGCGGAGGGATTAGGAGGAGCCAGACGTTACTGGGTGAATGCATGGGCGTAACAAACACATTACATCATCAGGAATAAAATAAAGAAGGTCTGTGGAAGCCCCTCTCCAATCCTCCGTAGCTCTCCCCTGCATTTCCTCAGCAGATTATGAAGAACATCTCTCAAAATTACTTCAAAACAATAATATTATCACACAGTTTTTCCCTAGATTTATTTCTTCTTCAAAATCCTTTCCTCGATGTTGATGATCTACATTGAAAAGGTGGGGCTATATTTGTTTATGAGGAACATTGAATAAAAGGTCAACTTTCACTTAAACACTGATCTGCCTGTATTCTTGGACCTAAATATCAATATTTGTTGTTTAATAGCCATGTCTACAGAGCGTAATAGTAACATTTTACTGCCATAAGCTAAAGCATCCATCTTCTGAGGTGTGAGACCTTTTAACACCCATGAGGTAAATAAATGTTAGAGGGCAGACTCTGTGTGATCTGTTACTTCTGTGCTGGCGGTGAGTGACATCAAACAGCTGGGAATTTCTTCCACAAGCTGCCCAGTACTTGATGTGTGGTTTATCCCATGAAGTGTGGACAGATTCAAAGCTGCCTTTGCTCGATCAAACGGTAACCCCCCCCCCCAAACCTCTTCCCTCAGAGAATCAAAGCTTCAGGTCTGGTTCTTCTGGAAGCCATCCTTTCTGGATCTCTGGTCCTCTACTTCCCGGTGAGTTACGGGTCTGGCCTCTCCGTGGGGGTGTCCTGTGGTGGGAGGGTGCGCACGGAATGGCGGCACGACTCTGCATGTGCACTAATAAGTCATGTGACACATTGTCAATGCGCTAGTAGTGTTGAACTACAAGGCTTCTAAACACAGAAGCCACACTGATCTCGTTGCCCGATGAATCCTCTCTTTACTGCCTCACAGATGATAATTTTTTTAACCATACATGCTTTTGATTGGGAACTCAGATTCTGCACTGGTCTCCTCACCCAATGAAGTCTCTTCTTTTCACAGCCTCGTGTAACATCGCTGTCCAACGGAAAATGCAAATCTCCAAAAATACCTTATTTCAGGAACATGAAATAAAACATTTTCTCAGAAACTACTTTACAGACTAAAACTAAAACATGGAGACATCCTTAGCACCACAAATGGTTTTATATTCACAATTAATAATGATATTAGCTAGCTAACTGTCTACCTACCAATGTTAAGTTTTTAAAATTAGCCATATAAAGTACCAAACGACCATTCAAACGACCATCATGAATACATAAGTAGTACAAACATGGTTAAATAGATGACTTCATAAAACATCTTTTCTTTGGTGAAATAGATGTCAAACACTATCAGTAGGCAGAAGAGAATGGGTGTATTCCATCTATATTAAAAAGTCACAATGGTCAAAAAGTGGACAAACAGTTATAATATGTTTTGCTTCTTTTTTTTAACCTTACATGCTTTTGATTGGTGAATTCAGAATCTACACTGGTCTCCTCTTCCAATCAAATCTATTCTATTCACAGCCTCGCATATGTTTTTTTTTTTTTTAAATAAAAAAAAAAGTTTACATGAATTCAGAAGCTGCACTGGATCGAATTAAATGCTGTAAACCTGGGAAAATGGAATCCTTCCCATACTATCGCATTCAAATTCCTGACACGCTTCATGCACCATCAGCTGCTAGGCAGAGGCAGACAGCCGTAATGATGACTAGGTGGGTTCTGCTTGAGTCTCCTCAGACAGGCTGTCAGTCTTCAGTCAGAAAGGAAACTTACTATTCCATTGAACTGAGCCAAAATTATGACCTTGGTCGAATGTCGCTTTGACTTCCACCCCTGGACTGGGTGGTTTTATGCGGTCAGCTGAGATTTGCAGTCCTTGCATTCCTGTGTAGGAGGTCAACCACGATTCACACATCTTTTAGATCCCGACTTCGGTGCAGCCTCACGCTTTGACAATAAACTCCTAAAAAATGTATGAGTCTCTAGCCCTGAAGAGTGAATGTTCTGCCCTTTCAACACCTGAACGGCTGATCTTCACTCCGAAGGACCCGCAGTCGAGATAAAACCTCGGTGGATTCAGAAACACAGGACTTCCAATAACCTGATCCTGAAGCACCTCAAAATAAGTTTTGCTGGCCAAAGGCTTTCCTAGGCCTTACAATGTTTGATCACAGGTTTACATTACGGTTAGGGTTGATAACTGCAACGTTCCAGTCAAAAATCCAATTCCATGACTACTAGGTTCCCTACCCTTCTGTTGTAAGTGAGGTTTGTGGGCCACACTGCAGCATATTTGCATGTTACGCATCAAATAACTTCTATATAATTCCCGCAGACTAGCAGAACACAGTTTCCAGTTGAGTTGTGTTCACAGATTGATGGCTCCACTCACTTTCCTTCCAAATGCCACCGCGGGAGATTTTTGCAGATTCCTACGTAGGATCCTACCGCGGTCTTTAGTTATAAATTAGTCATCAGCGTTATGCTGGAGTAGATATTCGTCGTCAAACCCTCGAAATGCGAGTATATAGTGATCGGGGGCAGAATACCCCTCAATTATGTAAGGCCAGGCAAACAGTCACCGTGTAGGAGGATGATAAGCACTGGGTTTTTATATTACGATTTTTTTAAAACATTTGGTGCCGTTTACGTGAGGTTGTGGCCACACATCGATTTTTTCAATCCTTCGTCGCGCAATTAATTTTTTCTGCCACCGCATTCAATAAGAGGTTCTCTCATCACGCGCACTCTTTGTTTCATCGCTGCACCGCTAAGCTCACCGAGAGAGCACAGGAAAAAAAAACGTTAGGCCTGTTTTTATGAGCCGTTAGCCAGCAGAGGATATGCTAATTAGCGTTCGACGCTCGCCCGACTCCGTGCCAGCCGTGTGTCATGAGCGTTCTGCTCTGCTGAGCTCTCCAGGCCCGGAACATACTAATTGCGTACCGGACACCTCGTCGTGATGATTTCATCCCATGGCTGTCGGCCTGGCCTGCGAGATGCTGCCGTCTCCCGGGGTTTGGTCTGGGGTTCTGGAATAGACGCCGGGAAAGGCCCGGAAGCAGACGGACTCATTAACGGCGACTTGGTGCTGTGACAGAGCGGTACAACGCACAGCCTAGCGGCTGGGGAAGGACGTGGCAGGAGGCTAACTTTCCGGACCTCTGCTATCATGAAGGGGCCCGCGGGAGTCACGGATGTGATGGGTCATTCTCAAATTTACCACAACGCAAGAGGAGAAAGTCAAATTCTTCAGCACACAGATGCCTATTACTTTATTATTTCAACAGTCTCTATTTTTGGTGAAAACGATCATTTTTATGTAATGTTGTTTGAGGGGCCATGGACGCCAACCGGAAAGACGACGTGTAAAAAACGACAAATGACTGAAGAAGGTTAAAGGAGGAGGAGGAGAGAGAGGAAGGGGTCTGGGGGAGGAGATGGGTGAGAACGTGGAGAGCACTGGTGTGTGCGTAAGAAGCTCACATGATTCAAATGTGGAGGCACGATGATTCAAAGAGAAGACAAAAAAATGCAATAAAATATGCAAATATAAAAATATTGACAACCTCAGTTTAATTATGGTTGATATGTTATCAGAAAAAAAAATGCAAGCAAAAAAATTTCTCTCAGCAAAATGACCTGTATAAAGCTTGATTGGCACATATGCTGATCCGGGTGTGAGCAGGTGTGATTCATACTTCTGAATGGGCAGCGTTTGCATCGCCCGCTTGTCCTTTAGGGTCATGAGTCCAGGGAACCATGTGACCCTGGTACCAGCTTCATTTTTGCTTTTCTCAATGTTTCCTTGTAGCTGTGTGGTTGGAATTGGGCTGTACTATGGTGGGATGACTCCGCTCCCACCCCCGGCCCCCCCCAACCAGGGAGCTCATTGTGTAACACAGCTAGACATAGATGTGTGACCTGGGCACTGTTCAGGTACCTGCCCATATGCCAGGGGTTCTCACATTTTTTGGTAAGAGGATTTATCAGATTTTTGTTCAAAGTCAGAGTTCTGGATCAATTTTCAATAACAAGACAGCATTTCATGAACTGTTATGAGTTAACAATAAGTTTTGACACAGACATCAAAATGTCACAAAACGGGGAACTTAACGTAAAGACAATTGGTGATTTTTTACGTTATCCATTGATTCATTGGGTGTATTATTGGTCCAAGTTATCTCGCGCTTCTGTCCACATCCGGATAATTATTTGGAACTTGACATTATTTAAACTACATTTATTCCTTTGGTGGGAGGTGCCTGTGAGTATAGTTGGTTTCTTCTGGCATCACCTTGGATTAATGCTGACATGAGGTAAACAGGGCAGCATTGTGACATCACACACCCACGTAGCTTTGAATTCCTGCCCTGGGTCTGAGTGTGTGTGGGTGTATATGTGTGTGTGTGGAGTTTGCATGCTCTCACTGTAATTGTGGGGATCAAGCGGACTGTTATCCCTAAACACCTTTCACTTTGGGTTCCTCGTGATGGCCAGGCATCCCATCCAGGCTATCCATGGCTCCAGACTCGGCCCGAACCTACATTGGATTTGTTTCTAGGAAAGCGGATTGGTAAATAAATTTTCCCGCGGGCCTCACTTCCATGAACATCACCAGTTGTTTATGTGCTCCTAATGATTTATTAGAACTCACAGAAAACTTTGCTGCTCTGGAATTTTCCTTAATGGTCTCCAGTCAGAAGGAAGAGGGGGAAAAATGGTCATTACGTGTGTCTCTTTCCCCAGGATTAATTAAAGGCATATTTAACACGCTGTCTGTCTTCCGTAACACCCCTCCGTCTAAGTGACAGCCTGCATCTTCTCTTGGACCCGGGCCCAGCTGCTTATCGATCGAGGGAAGGATCGGTCACGCTGGCCAGCATCTGGGAGTCGCTCCCCCAGGAACGACATCCACTTCCTCCTTCATTCCCGGAACTTTTCGCCAAGCTCAGCCATCCGAACGACTAGTCACCACCTGGATCTGTTCCATCTGTTTATCTGTGTGTCTTCAAGACAAACTTTAGCAGCATGTTATTGTCACTAGGGGTGTTACCTGATATCGAACACCGAACACTTTGCAGATAGCATATTCTGGATTCTGCTGCAGAAGATCATTACTGGAAAACACCGGCACCTCCGTGGGCGTAACAAAAGAAAGTCAACTTTTTGATCCCAAATTTTTCCAGGAAGCAAGTCACAATTCACTGTTTTTTTTACCCTATCATTATTTCCTCAATCGGTAGCTGACATCTTAAAGAATGACATCATGGTTAGGGACGTTTGTGTAATATTTTTTTGTATTTTGATTGGATTAGGGAGCAGATCCTGATTCTAAGTATGCAAAAGGTCTTACTTTAACGTAATGTTATTCTTTTATTTTTAGGTGATGATATTGTACTTCCAGCCGAACATTTTCCTCTGCATTCTCATGAGATGGGCTCGACTTCTGGGATTCGCTACCGTTTACGGGACCGTGATTCTCAAATTGTACCGGTACGTCTCCATGCATCTGTCGGCAGGTTGGAGGGGAGTCGGCTAGCGATAATTTTCATCATAAATATCGTACATCGGAGGCAGAGATAAGCCCCAGGAGACCCAATTAAGCGTGAGCTCAGAGAATGATTACAAAAGCTTCTGCTTTAATTATTGAATAATAATTCTCGAAGCGGAATAAAACCTTTCTATCAAGCCCAGAATGGTGGATCCTATTACAGATCGGGTTGTTTATGTGATATGTTAAAAAGGGTCACGCGTACTGAACATTTATAACAATAGCTGACTATCATCCTTTGGAAATGAGAGAGAGCGTCTTAAAAAAATCGTGAGGTGTAATATTACTAAGGAGAATAAACGTCAACTGGAATGCATAACCGAGCACCATGGCTGTTTTAACCTAAATATTCTGGGCACAGCTGAGATTTATATTTAAAGAACTTGTCTCGTGACCTAAATGTTCTGGCCGTGGCTCTAGCCTAACGTTCTTACGTTCGGGGTGCCGCAGGGTTCTGAAGGTGTTCCTGTCTCGGACCGCCCAGAGGATCCCCTACATGACCAGCTGGAGGGTCCTTCGCTTGCTGGGGATCATCCTGCTCGTCGTGTGCTGGTTCCTGGTGGCCTGGACCCTGGCCGCCTTCCAAAACATGGACCGGGGCCAGTCCTTGATCGACGCGGGCCTGACGCCTGATGGCCAGCAGTTCAGCCTTTGCCTGCTGGACCGCTGGGACTACATGATGGCCGTCGGTGGGTCATTGCTATCTCCCCGCCGGTAGCGATAGAACGTTCCGGAAAAGTCTCATCGATCTTGTTGGACGTCAAAGTCTCCATTTAATTTTCGGTGTTCACAGGAACACGCCATCCACAGAGCCCGACTGTCAAAAAGAAAAATGCTTGATTTGCAGTGGTGTAACCCAACATACTGACTGCACCAGAGGCAGTTAGGAAAGCGTCCAGTGACTCGAAAGACGCAGCACCAGTGAGCAAGGGGATTTCTCCTGAGCCGGGGTGGTGACAGTGTGGTGACAGTGTGGTGTCTAAACAGAGCAGGCAGCTCTGTCTTAGAGCAAACGGTAAATGATAGTGTCTAAGCCAGGCAGAGACGGAGGGGCTCCAGAGGGGGCTTCGGAGGGGGCTTCAGATGAAGGCTTCTGAGAGGGTTCCAGAAGGGGTTTCAGAGAGTGCTTCAGAGGGTGCTAAAGAAGGGGCTCCTGGGGGGGGGTTTCCAGAGGGGCCGTCAGCGGAGGCTCGGTGCCTGATGTTTAACCCTCAAAGTGGATGTTATGGAAACCTCAAGACAATAACAAACAGAAAATGTAAAATCAGCACAAGTACAATGGGAGTCCGTGGGAAGACCCACATGCAGCTCGGCCTGAGCTGTTTGTGAATGTGTGTGCAAAAAGGATCTACCCCCCCACACACACACCCCCTGGGACAGCTTCTCGGTTGCTGTGAGCCAAACTATAGCAGTTATTACAGAAGGCTGAAATAGTTTACAGTGAGTGTCGAATGGATCTGCATTTGCGCGTTCAACCAGGTACTGAAATGCTCCAGGAAGTCGGTAAAATACCAGCTTGTAGGAATGTATGAGCACAATATGAAAGTGACCATATGGTGTATTCATTTACTTCGGAAGTCGGAGCTGGGAATGGTGTCACACCTGAGTTAACCCTGTTCCAGGACAACAAGTTGGAAAGCCATTTAGCAATACCAGTTCTAGCAAGGTTCATTGTTAACCATTGTTAGCAATACCAGTTGATAACGATGGATTACACTGTATTTTGCACATACAGACACAGTAGCAACACGTCCACAGATAGAAGATGGACAGTACTGGGTGTACAACTCATTTAATGAAACACAAGTGCTAATAAACAGTATATAACTAGAGCTGTCACTTCTGTTGATAAAGGGAGCAGCCATCTTGAATTCTGAGGTCGGGATTGCAGAGGTTCCCTCGACTTTACGAGTCATAACTCTGACTTCAGGGCGTATTCCAGTAGAAATTTCTGACTAGGGACTCAGAAATTCTGACTTCCCAGTTGAAATGAAACACAGTATTGTTTCACAAAGGAACGCTTGCTAGCTGGCTGCTGTCCTCTGTCTGCTTTCCCCTGAACAGCTGAGCTGGTCTTCCTGCTGTGGGGTGTCTATCTCTGCTATGCCGTTCGGACCGTTCCCTCCGCCTTCCACGAGCCGCGCTACATGGCCGTAGCCATCTACAACGAGCTCACCGTCTCCGGAATATTCCATGTCATCCGGTAAGCCGCATGAGAATTGCATTAAGTTCTTTAGGCCTCACTAAAGAATGAAAGAAAAACATAAAAGAATATAGACCCTTTTAAATTTTTAAATATGTGTGCTGTTTACTCTGTTTTCTATGGTAACAGTAACAGTAAACAAGAGTAACAGTAAAGATGGTAGCTTGTCGGCCCGTAGAGAGAAACAGGCATTAAATAAAAGTTACCATTATTAGGAATGGAATACTCAACACTATCAGTAGCCACAGAGACTGACCCCATTTTTCTTGAGGGCAGGGGGGTGGAGGGACAGAGAGATAATTTGATTTAATTCTAAGCTTTGGTTAAAAAATAAAACAAAATTTGAAGGCACAACTCTCTTTTCTGAGACATGGATACAAGCTTCATTGTGCCGGCAACCTCTGACCTCTGACTCGTGTCTCACCTTTGAACTGTACATCCTGAAGTGAGCTTCTTCATCCTTCAGCCCAAAAGTAACTGTAATGGTATTGCTACATTGTAAAATTCACAGTGTAAAACGCCTCGTCGACTCATAACATCATAACAGCATAATTGGTTTCCCTGCTACATCAAACAGCTTTGCAATGAGGCTCTGCCACAATTTATACTAGAGGAGATCCAAGACACTTTCACCCTCTGACTGAATCTTTCAAATTCAATGGAGAGCAAGTTTCTCAGAGCTGCTTCGGAAGTTCTAAAAGTTGCCATCTGTGAACTTCAAAGCAAAACGGCAGTGTTTCTTCTGGACTGTCCAATCCCATCCCGCATCTCCTACTCCACGCACCATGCCAATGATAAACACTGGCACACTTCTCTTCCAACGTATTCTCTGTTATCTGCCCGTCTCTCTGCACAGGCCTTCTCAGTCTGACACACCTGAGGACAGTGCTACGACCTCAGTCCCGTAGGCAACTGCTGGTCGAACCCAGAGCAGGACAAGAATCCAGCCATGTCGTACCAACAGTTTTTGATCTCTGGATCTCATTTCCACGTGCAGTTGTTATGGTGCCATCAGGGGCAGTTTGTTGTTTCTGGGACCTCATTGAGAAAGTCACTTTGGGGCCCCAGTGTAATGATTGTTTGTGACCACCAGGGGGCCCCCAGACCTCAGGGGCCCCATGCAAATGCATGGTTTCAGTAGTGACAAACACCGCTGCTGGGTCACTGAGTGGAGTACCTTTGTCCTGTTAGTGGTGCCATGTGGTTTAATTACGTACCTTCATGCTTTGCTCTCCTGCACTTGGGCACAGTTTGTTACTAGAACAGCAGGTTGCTTTGATATTAACGGTGCCTTACTTTGCCTCTAATTGCACCCTAACAAACCATAGCAGCTGATAAGAGCTATAATGGAGGAAAGCGTTAACTCACTCCTCTGTGCCCTCATATACCTTGCATAAGCACTTTCTGAAGGGGCTGTCTTCCTGCTGGCCTTATTCAGGGAAACGCCGAGCTTAATTGCTTGTAGAAAAACCTTTCATGCTTCACCAGGAAACCCAAAAAAATGTAATTATGAATACTGCTGTGGTCCTTGTCCTATTAAGCTAATGCTACAACTTTAAATGCTTGTGATTTTACAGCAGTGCAGCTCTATACAGGGAACATCCTGAACTTCATATTCTCAGACTTGTTATTTTGAACTAATTTGCATTTTCTCATCCCCTTACTCAGTTCGGGGCTCATTATAGCTAAACAGTTCACATGTGAACCTGATATGGTCCGTCGGACTGGCGCCACACGGTAGTACGCTCACCGCGGGCACCGTAAAGAAGGGCGTAACTTCATTAAACCGAAGCGCCGAGCTGACACTGTGATTCCGAGCCGGCACTCCCAGCCCATCGAAGTCCGACCTCAGATGAACCTATCTCTATCTGCAGGTTTATGTTGGCGCCGGCGCTGCACCCAGACTGGATGTTGATGCTTTTCTTCACTCACACGCAGCTGACTGTGACTGTGACCCTGGGACTGCTACTTGTACCCAAGGTAACTCCAAAATAAAAGTTTTACACGACAGATTCAGTACTCAGCGGTAGAGCTTTCCAACGGCAACCCTCCCAATTTGGGCCCAAACCAACGTTGTTGCTAACAGTAATTTAATTTGACATGATTGGGAAATTAAGGAGAGTCTTTAATCTGGGTGTTACAGGAGTTTAATCGCGTGGGTCGCTCAATCAACGGCTCGATTGAGCCTAATTAATTAAGAGCTCCGCTGGACTGAAAACCAGCATGGTTAGTGGGCTGGGGTGGGTTTAAAAAACACCTCTCAGGATTCACGGCCTGACCAAGATGTGTACAGAAGCGGTAGCATGTGAGGCATCGTTTTATACCCACTCTCTCATTTATGGTGTTCTGTCCACTGCCACCACATCACAATTAATCACCCGGAGAAATGTAATTACTCTGGGTGCCCTGGGCGGACACACTTGCCATCGACTTAATGGGGGTAAACGTTGTCTTAAAATAATGGCAGTCGATTAAAACCCTTCGATCTGCCCTTCCAGTTCCTGTTCGCAGGCGCCCACACGAGGGACGACATCGCCACGGAGGCCTATGAAGACGAGCTGGACATGGGCCGGTCCGGGTCCTACCTCAACAGCAGCATCACATCGGCGTGGAGCGAGCACAGCCTGGATCCCGAGGACATCCGTGTATGTGTACGGCGTGCTTATTTCACCGCACTTCACACAACATCCTGAACTTGAGACCTCTCTAAACCGGCGTGTCACTAAGTGGCGGCTTTAATTCTTTGTTTGATACGTGTTGCTCTGAATTAGGAGGAGCTGAAGAAGCTATACGCTCAGCTTGAGATCTACAAGAGGAAGAAGATGCTGGCCAACAACCCACATCTGCAGAAGAAGAGGAGCTCCAAGAAGGGACTGGGTCGCTCCCTCATGAGGCGCATCACGGAGATCCCGGAGACTGTGAGCCGGCAGTGCAGTCGGGACGAGAAAGACCCAGGGGATCATGGGAGTAAAAGGAACAGCCTCTGTACGCTCAGGCGAAACCCCTTTGACCCCTCCCACTCCAGCAAGTCCAAGGAAGACTCGCTGAGAAACAAAGTCTTCTCCCTTAAGAAGTCACATAGTTACGACCACGTCCGGGACCAGAACGAAGAGCCAAACAGCACTGCCAGTGACCAAATGGAGGTTTCCACTATGGAGAACTCATTGTTGGATACACTGATGGGCAAGAAGCTGGGGAAGAAGTCCCCAGAGAAGGCTGAGGGTGAGTCTACAGAATCAGTACCCCTGGTATGTAAATCTGCCAGTGCACATAACCTGACCCTGGACAAGAAGCCTGTGCATCTCAGGACGTCCATGCTACAGAAATCCCTGAGCGTCATCACAAGTGCCAAGGAAAAAACTCTCGGGCTCACAGGAAAAACACAGACCACAGAGGATGGCGGGAAGAAAGGTGTAAGCAAGAACAAAGACAACAAGGTGTTGTCGGAGATAAATGAATCAGCGGAGTGCTACCCCAAAATGATCATCAGCCAGTCAGTGGAGTACCGTCAGACCGCCAATAAGATCGGTATCATGAAGCACCCGGTAAGTGGGAGCCAGCCGTCCATTTGCTCTGAGTCGGGAAGGTCTAAGGAGCTGTATGACCTTTCTGAAGTCTGCCCTTGGGAAGTGGAGGACCTTCCAACTCCCTCTGAAAACAAAGTCCAGAAACATGTATCCATTGCTCCAGAAGAGACAACTACCATCCATGGGAGTGGAACCAAGGGGAAACTGCATCAAAAGTTGAAAGTCATGGATCATTCCCCCTCAAATAGCAAACGTTCCAGCCAGAAGATGCCAGAGAAGTCAGCGGCGACCTCCAGGGAGGAGGTTATTGAGAGCCGTGGGCTGAGGAAGGGGATGAAGCCTCCTGCTCTGCTTAGCCTCACTGGGAGTGCCCCGCAAAGTGCAGATGTGTGCCCCTGGGACCTTGAAGAACCACGGGCTAAAGCTGAGACCGCAAGATCTCCAGATATAATCAGGCGCAAGAAAAGTGTCACGCCAACAGAAGGAAAAGGAAAGACCCTCCATTCAGATCACTCCAAATCCACTGGAAGCCTTTTGCAGTCATCCACTATGAGAGCAGACATCTGCCCCTGGGATTTTGACGGTCCTCCATCCCCTGATTCTGAAAAGGCTCCCAGTCCACCTCACGTCACAAAGGGGAAGGACTCGCATTCGAAAAGAAAAGGGACACCTTCCTCCAAAACTTCAGAGAGGGACAAGGAGAAATCAAAAGACAAGGATGATGAGAAACGCAGGTCCAAGAGCAAGGATAAAGGTTCCTCCAGCAGATCTACAGAGAAACGTCGCATCAGCCAGTCAAAAGTGGGGGGAGGCTGTGTCTCGGACGTGGAATGCACCCGTGACTCACCAGTGTCCGAGAGGCGGAGGAGCTCCACAAATGGGCAGACTTCTGCTAAGAGCAAGAGTGACTTTTGCCCATGGGACTTCGAGGACACATTCCATAATAAAGAAGAGGACAGCAGCCCGACCACTGGGAAACAAAATACTCTGCACTCTAAACCGGTGGCAGCAGATGGCACCAAGGTGGCCGACGTGTGCCCATGGGACTTTGATGACACAGTGTCGGAGAAAAATGCATGACACTGAAAAGGAAGAGACTTCTCTGTATTGAGTTCTCAATGTACTTTTTCTAAACACGATACCAAACCCTCTCATTTTTAATGAACTTAAGGTGATGAAAAAAGAGGGGATTTCGCACATGTTGCCTTTTTCCAGTTTTGTCTTTGTTCTTTCCTCAAATTTTTATCAAAGAAAAAGGAGAAAATTGTGTACCAAGATGCATTCCAAATTCGTACTCCGTCTGTGCTGAATTGTAACGATGTATTCTGATAATTATGCAACTCAGTCACTTTATATGCGTGGTAGAAAATCTTGACTCATCACACCTAGTGCACATTGTCAACGCCGGACCCTTCGCGGTGCAGCCATCCGCATCTCTGAGTTAATGAATTGTGGGAAACTCACATTGCATCCTCTGGATCAGTTGGACAAGAGATTTTTGGTGCTGCGACCAAGACAGCGATCAAGATATGACACAAAACCCAGTTTTCACCCATCATTGTGCAATTCTGTTTCACAATCAAATGTGTGACAGGAACAACGTGGAACACAGATGCACAATAAACTGGAAGCAACATAAAATTGTACATACTAATACCTCTCATTTGGAAAAATAAAATCTGTTGAAGTAACTGTCAAAATATTCAATGGATTGTCTGCAGATGTACGAGATTGCTTGTGCCAGGTTATTGCAGATTACTGTTCCATCACTCCATTTCACTCAAATCTTTCACCATGAGACAAAAAGCTCAGTTTGTCTGAAGGCCTCTCAACCAGGCTCTTTGTTCATTGTTTTTTAAGCATGATGTACTGGTCTTTCAGGTCATTTGTGTCTGAAGAGCATGTGTGTAGCTGAAGTTTGGAGAAGACGCAAGTGTGGTGAATGAATGTTAAGGAAACATCCTGTCAGATTCGACCCCTGCTGGGGTTGCTTTTGTACCTCCTTCTGAAGTTGCTGACTCTTGGTTGTCTGTGTGCTTATTGGTTAGTTTATCGGTTGCCCATGTAGAGGGGGCTCCAGGGCCATGGCTTTGACTTTCACCCCACTCTACTTGCATGGATTTCGCATGCTCGCCCCATGTTTCAATCGCTTTATCCTGGCTATTTCGTTCTTTCTTCCACTGTCCAAAGATAGGTGGTTCAGATGTTTCCAAATGACCCTTTATTGGCCTGAAATCCCATCCATTGTTTACCCTTACCTCTTGCTGTGACCATGCATCAGATAAGCTGTCGTGTAAGGTGCTTAAGGATCGTCAGGGGTGCCGTGAAGGGGGGAAATTAGAATGATTCCCTGAGTAACAGGGGCCCTAAAAGATTCAGAAGATAATTGGATTGGTTTGAGTTGGGGGCCCAGTATGAAATGCTTTTATGGGGCCTGGAATCTTTAGCGGTTGCCCCTGGGGATGATTAACCCCTCGTGTTCAGAGTGGTTTATCTGCAGTGTAAAAAAGTATATTTCAATGTAAAAAAAAAAAAAAAAAGAAAAACTTTCCTGCAAAAAGTATCATAGAACTATTCATGTCCATGGAATATAATATGAAGCTTTAAAAATATTACATACATTGTTGTAACTAATGTAATATTTCTATTTGAACCAATACTGGTCCTCTAGTTGGGCTTTGATGTTACTTTGCATTAGAATAAATTCTGTGGTCTTTGTTACATTCTTCTGAAAGTGAAGCCGGTGCATAAGTGTCTGTGCTTGTTTTTTATTCCACATAAATAATATTGACAGATGATATTTCAAACACGGAACTTCTCCAGGTTTTGCCTTGTTTACTAGTTAAGATTTTGCAGGAGAATCAAAACATTTGTTCTTTTATTGAAAACACAGAACAGAGATCTCATACTATACTGGGATGGCTCAGTGGGCACCATCATCACCTCGCATCCTCTCGGCTTGAGGTTTTGAATCCCGTCTCTGCTTTGTGTTTGCGTGCAGCTTACATTTTGGGCAGTTTCCTTTCACAGTCCACAGACATGTACTTAGGCTAACTGGCATCTCTTAATTGCCTGTCAAGTGCGAGTATATTGTATGTACTTTGTTATGGACTAGCATCCTGTCCAGGGTGATCACCCCACCTTGATAAGCTTCAGCCTCCTCTGGAAACCCTAAAATGGATGGATGGATGGATGGATAGCGTTCTAGCCTTATTAATTTGCTGGCCTGTGTGCAGACAGATGAACAGATGTGCTGTGTTTTCACTGCCTATTTTTAAGGTTCCGTTTTGAAAGTTAACGCAGAACAGCATGACATCAAACTTGTTTGGCTAAAGCGATGACCTTCAAGGTCTCACGCCCCCTGCTGTCGCCTGATGCTCCGTAGCTGTATAGCACACCCGCACTCTGATTTGAAAGCACATCACTGTACGTGACGTTAATGAAAATGGAATTGCACCGGCTCGAGGGCATGGTGCACCGTGTCTTAACGTCGGTGACTCAAACCTGATGTACGTCATCAAACAGCCAGCACACGTGTTCCATCTTGGGTGCGGGGGGGGGGACATCTTTGAATAGCGCCTGTGACACGTGGATGTCAACTTCCACTGTATCCGACTGCTTGGCCACGGATTGCGCTGCCGTGATTCGTTTCGCTCCGTGCGATGCCAGCCTGATTCCAGGCGGCCCCCGGCAACCGTATCCCATGGTTACCTTTGAGAGGGAGACAATCAGTCACCTGCAAGCCGCCTCGCAGAGTTTACAACCCTGCATGGCATCACCTCATTCTGACTCACGCTTAGCCCCCCAGCGCTGGCAGTATACTATATGTAAGAGACCAGCATATCGGGAGTGTCACATGCCGAGACCCTCTGCTGTGATTGGCTGTAGGCAGCTAATGGGAATCGAAGCGCATGAAAAGCCCGCAGAGGGCCGGAACTGACCACGGGAGCTGGTCATATGACTTCAAGCAGATCTCGGATGGTTTGGGGTCAACCTGATGTCACTGCTCATCACATAGGATGACGCTTTTGTAACGCAGAGTTATGATTCTTTGAATATGCAGGTAAAGCTTAGGGTTGATCAGTCTGCACATGTCCCTAAAACTCTAGCAGTATTGAAACCCAGAAACAAACATGGATTGCACTGGTAGAGGTATAAGCAGGTGCAGCCTGACTGGGGCCCACAAAATCGGGGGGGGGGGCATCGAGGGCCAATGGGCCCTTCACATGAAGGATCAGGAGGCTGTTGATTTAATCGTTTAATCGTTTAAGTTATCTAAGCATGTTACTTGGCATTATGAAATGCTGGAAACAAAATGACATGTATGTTTTACCTTTAATCCGTCTCGCTCAGAGTGTTTGTAAATTCCCCTTTTGTCTGATAAGGCTATGAAGGTCATATCTCATACCTCAAGGACATGTCACAAAGATACAGGGCACATCTGTAAGATTTAAGCATTACAGGTCTTGTTTGCGTGCATGGACATGTGTCCAGAACTGAGAAGCCCCCCCCCCCCAAAAAAAAATCTCGCACTGGGGCCCATTATAAGAAGCTTATGCCACTGCTATATTGGGCCACATCTTAAGATCTATTTTTAACCCCCAAAAACCCATTTGAACTGACACAAAGATGCAATCTCTGGTCTCTCACTGACTGTTGACACACAGAGCTGGTGCGGCTTCCGTCTTTCTTTGCGCTCTCCTTTTTGGATTTCCCGCTTTTTTTCCCGATTTTCAGCTCCCACTGTGCCCATCGACATCACACAATGCTATCGTTATCTACTGCATGGCAACAACTAGTAGGACTAATGTATCACTGCCCTTCTGGAACTTTGGTATTTGGACTGTTATAAATTGTATAGTGAAACTGTACCTAAACGACGGTATCTGATGCTTGTTATGATAATACTCTATGACGGGCTACTGCATCCACATGGAATTATTTGGTAGAATTGTGTTATATTGTGATAGCATGCAAATTTAACACCCTCCATGCAATAAATATTTCTATAAAATTGAGCAAACAGATCTATTGAGCCATTTTCTTCCACATGTAATAAATTCACTTCTCATTCTTTTCGAATCTACGTACAGAGTGTTGTCATATCTGAGGAAAGAAATTCCCCACAGTTAGCCGATAACAGATATCTGACGTATATTTCAACAAACTGAATCTCTGGAGGTTGAATCTTGAATCAGAATTTGAGATGAACGAGAAGGGACAGCTGGAGAAACAAGCAGTTTTGGGTCACAGATTGCATGGATTATGTGGTGGATGTAAATATTACTGCTCTGGGAATCACAATAAGGGTGATGCAACTTTAAGGTACATTCAAGCTCCTGAGAAACTTACTGTCAAGTTTTTTTTGGTCAGCTACAAATAGTATGAATGCTTTAAAAGCATTTAAACTTCCACTTTGACACATACTGGCTCACTTACATTCATTAATTCGTTTCCACTGACAACATGAAATCTCATTTGTTCTGATTCAAAAAAAAGCTGCAAGTCTTTTGTCAAGTAAATTGAAAAATAATACTGGAGCATTTAACATTTGTTTTGCATAATACTTTGACCTGTATGCAGAAACTAAGGCCAGCCTCCCGTACAAATAAATGCAGTCCAGACTCTCAGTCACCCACAGAGATCTATCAGAACTCCATCTGGGACCTGAGTCATTAAAACAAAACAGCAAATATCCTTGGGAGGAGGAAAGTGTCAAAGAGAAGGGACATTGAGAGAAAGAGTTGCATTAACTTCAACTCTTGACTTTCAACTACATGGCTGAGGTCACACAAAGTTATACCATAGGGCATAGGTGGACAGTTCAGGTCCAGAAAGTAAAAATCCACCAAGATCCACCAAGTGGTTGGTTGAGACAAAATCTTGGTCTGGATTTTTACTTTCTGGACCTGAACTATAAACCTCTGCACTGGAGAACATCAAGAAGGAAATATCCAAGGCTTTGATGGCAAGATATGGTTCAAAGACCATGTAGTGTGTTAGGACAGACATTGCAGAATCTGTTTGAGTCTCTTTGACCCAAGACTTCTCTATTGATACGCAGAGTTGTGTAATTCAGGTTCAGAGAGTAAAAATCCAGACCAACCAGTTTCAACCAACCAGTTGTGCATAAAGAGTCAGTCACAGAGCATTCAACTGGTTGGTTGAAACAAAATCCCGGTCTGGACTTTTACTCTCTGGACCTGAATTACCCAACTCTGTTGATACGTCACGTGAACATCTGTGCACAACGTAGACTCAGGTGTAGAGTACGAATAATCAACCAGAGGTATAGCGTAGCCCACACAGTGGGGATAGTAACTTCGGGGGGTAATCCCAGGAAATGCACATGTATCCAGTCTGCAAATTAAACCATCCCGCCTACCAAGAGGCCATTACTCCTGGCCTTTTCCCTCTCCTACCCACCGGCCATCTAAATAGCCCCGATATTCACTGAGATTAATGGAGCTCTGTTGGGTTTCATTAAGAGGGTTACCCATAAGCTCAGCCCTGGTTATCTCTTGCCACAGCACAACGCTAAACCCGTATCCTGCCTAATAGTAACAACATATGATAAAAACCGTATTTTCACTAGATGGCCACATAAACGCTAGGTCTGTTACTGTCTGGGGAGCGATTATTACAGTAAGCGCAAACCTACTGCCGCTTTGGTTTATTGAAAAGGATGTGGATGATCATGTGTGGTGAAACGGCTGGGTTGCCAATGCTGCCACCCTGTGGGCACAAGGCAAAAACACAAGGAAAATGTAAAGGCATCGGGTGGTGGAACATGACTGCGTGGGATGGAACTTCCATGATAACACCTACAGAAAAGATGTCCCTAAAGAATAGGGTGAAAACGTAGATGGTGTTATGGCGTACATCGCTTCTTTTTTCTTTACCTCCGGGATTTTTTTCCTGCATCCTGCTTTCCTGTTTTTTTTTTTTTTCTTGCAGGAAGATTCCCAGGCATATTCATAGCGCGTATGTTTTCCAGTACAACTGCTGAAACATAACTTTGATACGGTCCCATTCTGGTTGCAAAGACGGTTATTTTTGTTCTCATACAAGACTGTAATTTATTGCGGTTTGGGTAGGCAGACCTGCTTACGGCATAACCAGTCTTAAATAATTCAGCGTGCTTTTGGTCCGCATGCGGAAACGCTGTTAAAAGGTCAGGTTCACCCCTACAGCTTAATGTATTTTTATATCCAATCCGTGGAAATGTAGCTCTCAAAATGCGTACACGAGAATCCGATTACTATCAAAGCATGTAAAATAAAGGAATGATTGTATAATAATCATAACTGTAGCATAATCTCAATGAAGATGGTGGGTATAGGTTACTTGTAGAGACTTGCATGTTGCGTGGGTTTTCCGAAGACGCGTTTTTTTGCGTGATTAGATGAGCGTGTCTGTGTGCCACGGATCTCTTCTCCTTTTTATTTTTTTGCTGAATCCATAAATAACTCATGCATCATGTTGGTACAGCGAGTTTACAGTCTCAGTGATTATCCTGTATCCAGAAGCTGGCAAAGCGACACCGACATTATATTACAGCCGGCCTGAGCTGAGAGTGTCCGTATCCAGATGTAAACGGTCCATTCATAAAATAAAGGACGGACTCTGCCTGTGTCCTGCCAGGAGGAGAAAGATTGCCAAGTGGAAAGAAGTTAAATGCAGGACAGTCGGCTGCGACTGTATTATAAGCCATGTTTAATTTCCGGGGATCAAAATGAAGGTGGTCATCAACATCTGGCCCGCGGTGCAAACCACATTAAGAGAAGGTGATTTATCCTCTGCTTGTTCAATGGATCCCAACGTGTATGTTTCACAAAACACACCGAGGTGCTTATGTAAAGAATTCATTTATTAAATGGCCCATGGTGTCGGCTGCTAAGAGCAGACGCTGGATTTATAGACCTAGATAACGGGGGACATGATGGAGATGCTCTCCGGGAGCCGCCCAGCTTCACGTTGACGTAAGCGGTCCGGAGCTGGGCTGGGCGGGGCGGCTTGGGCTGGTGTCCCGGGCCAGTGCTGAAGGGAGCAGCGATACCAAGCCGCAGTGTGTCGGACATCACGCCAACATGGGAAACGTCCAGGTGAGTACTGATCCCTCCCCTGGGGGTGGTCTCCCCAAATCTGCGGGTAATTTATATCCGACATTTGTGTGAGCGAACTTACTATGAGATAAACGTTACAATGAGAAATGCGCAGTCGTCTGCACCGAAAACATCGGCCGCCACGGTTAGTGTACGGCGCCACCTTGAAATAGGACATGCTTTTTAAAAGTGAAATTAAGAAGCGGATCGATTGCCGAAGTAATACATTTTCTTTCTCAAAAGTTTTCTGCGTGCTAGTACAAAAAAGTGACTTATATAGGCTAGCATAATATAATTCATGACCCTCCAATACTTGCAGTCATCTTGTTTTATTATTATTATATTATTATTGTTATTATTCTTTATTCGTTATTATTTAAAGAACAATAATTTGCATTATACAATGAGTGGGAGGAAAACGGCCCCACCCGTATGGAAGTTGCCGGAATCCAGCCGAATCAATAGCGCCGCATTGTGGCGCACGGCGGCCGGCGCGTGCGGGCGGGGCGGAGGCGGCGGCGCACAGAGCGTCCATTCTGCATCTCGGCTCTAAATAAAACTGCAGTGCGGGGAGTCGGCATTTCCGCCCTTTTAAATACCAGCGTGTAGTAAACCGGTGTCCTTGAATCCTTTAACGGGCGCTTATTTCATTTCTAATATTTACATTTTATAGTCTCTGCATATTTCACCAAAACCCCTTCCTTTCTCTCAACATCCTAGCCAACAGTAGTACCATATCCCGATTTCGACGTGGTCGCGGATATTAAAGCAATACGCAAAGCCTGCAAGGGTCTGGGTAAGTCTGACGCTCAGGGTCCTGTGGGGCGGGGCGGATCCATTGCCCCTACGGGATGCAACGTCCGTACGTGTCTTACTGGTGATAAATCTGTCATCCGTTTCACTACAAAAGCAGTGTTGTTTGGTTAAGTGCAGTGCTTTTACAATCTTCAGATGACATGAAAAACAAATATCTGTTTTATCAAGTGTAATTGATGAATTGATGGGCTGGCTTTGAGAACACAGCTAGGTACCCCTTGTCTGTAAGGGGGGACAGCTTATCAAATGTAGAGTAGGTCAGCATGCATTATTTATATTTACTTTTATTCAGAGGCTTTGATAACAATTTCAGTTGTTACGCTAATACCGCAAGCTACACACTTTTGCTTTCTTTTTACCCAGGTGACTGGCTTTTTTTCCAGCTTCTGAAATCTGTGCCTCTGATCTTTAGGGACAGACGAAGATGCCATAATCGACATCCTGGCCAACCGCTCTGCGGCTCAACGAATGGAAATCAAACAAGCGTATTTTGACAAGTACGACGATGTGAGTCATTTTACGTGCTTCACTGCATGGATCACCAATGACACTGTCCTTTACCCTAAATAAATTATACGGTGAAAAAAAGTTGTACCAAAGACGGACATTTTTTTAATACACTGTATTACACACACAGACACACAGGTAGGTGTGGTATTACTTGTGTCTAGTGATGGACAAGATGTCACTTCATGAACCATTTGTTGTATTTTTTGACCCCACTAGATGGTGCTCATGGTTTGCTTTGGGGCATGCTTTGTGCCCTTTTTTGAACAGATCCCCATCTAGCGGGGTCAAAAATACAGCCAATGGTTCATGAAGTGTCATTTTGTCCATCACTACTGGTGTCTGATTGGCTAGAGCTGGAAATGGAATGGAGTGATCATGTGACCTGTCGCCATGGCTCCAGGAGCTGGAGGAGGTCCTGAAGAAGGAGCTCTCTGGCAGTTTTGAGAAGGCCATCATCGCCATGCTGGACCCTCCTCACGTCTATGCTGCCAAGGAGCTCAGGAGGGCCATGAAAGGGGCTGGTACAGACGAGGACGTGCTGGTTGAGATCCTGTGCACCAGCACCAATCAGGTGTCAGCTTCTAATCGCATTCAAGAAAGTGCCTGTCGTCTTAATAAGACAACAGATCGCCACATGATATTGATAAAAATGGATCTAACAGAGTGTTTCCCAACCCGGTCCTCGGGGATCCACAGACAGTCCACATGGACCGACTATGGGTCCCCAAGGACTGGATTGGGAAACACTGCTCTAAGAAGTGGGAACTCTGTTTCAAGACCCTCCAAAAACACGGCCCTGACATTTTGAACCACTGTACTCATCACCATATTTTCTGGCAGGATATTCTATGCTGTAAGGAAGCTTACTTCCAGGGTAAGTCCCCTGCTGATTAATCTGAATGCTAAGTGATTCTGGTGCCATATTTTTGCATGTAAGTGTTATACTCGGCTAAGTATGATATTTATGAAACAATTAGTCAGGTTCTTAACCAACATTTTCAGCTCAGTAGTTCCCACCTTTTATCTGACTTCTGCTGCTCAGGATGCTCATTTTTCTTCTGTGAAACCTGGGGCGATTCCATGAATTGTTAAAGAGGAGGGCATAAGAGGGGCCATCATTCATACAGGCGGGCCAACCATGTCATTAGCCAATGATATGTTTTCATTTAGTGAGTGATGGGGTGGGGCCACTCCGGGAGCCAATCAGTTTTCAGTTGAGGCCAATGCCCCTGTGGCCTCGCCCCGCCCCACCCCTGTATACCCCCATGTGTCAGTCCCACCCACCCGTCACCCTGTCTGCCATCCCAGTGCATGAGCGTGACCTGGAGTCGGACATCGATGGGGACACCAGCGGGGACGTGAGGAACCTGCTGATGGCCCTTCTGCAGGTAGAGGCTGCATCCTCACCATTACACTGACGGTCTTGTCTTCTCATTAATCTCCCTTCTTGGAGAGTGCCAAGAAGTAGCCAATTTAATTTCTGGCAGAGTCCATTAAGAGAATTAATTCCCGGCATGTGCGCCCCCGCAGGCGAACAGGGATGAAAGCTATGAGGTCAATGAGGAGCTGGCAGAGCAGGACGCCACGGCCCTTTTCGAGGTGAGGTCACGTCTGCCAGAAGCTGAGGCGTTTCCAGCACCTTTGTGCACTTCACGTCATGGATTAATCACAGCAGAGATGCCTGGGGCTCAGAGTAGCCAGACCTTTGCACCATCATATGGTCCATGAAGCTCCCTCAACTGACCCTGCACTGTATGACCATGGATGGATGGGTGGGTGGGGTTTGTCTATTTATTAATTTGTTTGTTTGTTTGATTGTGACAGTGCTCATTGGTCAACAGAACAAAAGACTGTAAACGAGTTAGCTCTGTAGACTTATTTTCGTCTGTTGTTCCTGTTCAGTACTTGAAATGGCAACCAATAATCTGAATAAAATAGCTTATCATATAAGACTTTTTTTCGAGACCCTCCCCACAAATCATCCCATTCAGTAGCAGGGTTGTGCATAATTCAGAATGTATTAATTGTGCCCCATTCCATTCATAAATTGGAATTTGAATTAAACTGGCCACACCCTATAGGACACTGAACTGGAATTTGAATTGAATTGGCCACATCCCACAGGATGCTGAATTGGAAGTTGATTTGGAATGACAGTAAGAAGCATTTAATTAATTTCGATTCAAAGAAATTCAACACAAACACACAACACAAGAATGTCATTTAATCTACCAAAGCTAGAAACCCGACGATCTACTGAAAATTCTTTTGCAGCCATAGAGTTAGAATCATTCACAAAACTAAAACTTTTCATAAAATGAAAAACATTTTCATAAACTGAAATTAAATGCAGAAATAAAAAAACACAACTATACAAAAACTACAATAATTGCTTCCAAAACTAACTGAAATATAACAACTAACGTCAAATACTTTGCGTTGTTTTTTAAGTACTATTTAGCAAATTTAATTTGTTAATTTTTGCCCTTGATGGAAATCATTCGCGGAAACATAATGAATTAGATGACCATTAATGATACCTGGAACATGTTTTGCCCATTTTGAATACATTTTGAGTGCATTGCGTTTTCATGCAGGATTTCGTAAAGATCAGACGCATAAAATAGCTCTGCAACTTCCAGTCTATCCCTAGAAACAAAATTGCTAAAACGTAACCTGACACTAAAACATACATAATGTAATATATATAACCAAATAGAAATACATCTTTAAAATAAAAATTAATAAATCCACACTGAAGCCCAAATAAAACTAAACTAGATTTCATATGAAAATTGTCAATAATATAAAAATAAAAACTAAATTAAAAAATCGAACTGTAATAATACTGATATGCACTGAATTTGTATATATACAAGTGGGTAGAATGTGCTTTATATTTTCATAACTGTAACATTGTGTATAACTTTTAGCCAGTTTCATCAATATGCATCTGTAGACCATTTTCCATGGGTACACAATAATTGTTTTTACACATTTAACCGTTTATGTGTATCGGCATTCGTTTGCGCTTTTCTTGTGAGTGTATGTGGGTTCTCAGATGGATAGGGTGGTGGTCCAATACTCATTGTTCAGAATTGCTGCATTTATTCAGATAAATCTTAAAAGGTTTTACGTATCATTTAGATTGCAACATTCCGGTCTGAATATTGTCTCAACAGTCGCAGAGAAAAATGTGATGGCGAGGTATGTGCAAGGAAGTTGTGCCAGCTCAGGAGGGCTGGTTTGGTTTGCTTTCCACTAGGCCAAAGGGTCGGCGTCCTCTGCTAAGCATGGTTGACTCAGGTATACGGTGACATCATGTAAAGTTTTAGCAGCCGATGAGGGACTAGTTTGACCTCCCATGCTGGAATAGAGTTTGGATAGTGTCTTTGGTTGGGCACTGCCCTTATCATAGCCAGCACTGAGTTTTAGGGGGGAGACACTCAATTTCTCCTATGAGAAGATCCACCACGGTACATAAAATAAGAGATATATAATTTACTCTGTATGTGGCACTTCAAATGTTACATTGTTTCATTCTGAACAGGATGGCATTTTTATAACAAAGATACAGCATATGTGGTACATGTTAAAAGGTATAATTCATACTGAAATATTAAGCTGAATTGACAGAAGCTGCCCCTGCACTATATATATGGATTTCTTTGAATTCATTTCCATTTTAATTCTACTTCCTTAAATTCAAATTCGAAATTGCAATTCTATATCCTGTTTTCAGCCTCGATTCATATTCAAATCAAATTCACAAACTAAACTAGAACTTTAGAGTCATTTCTCAATTTAATCCTGAATAGTGCACAGCCCTGTTCAGTAGGTCAGCATCTTAGCAAGTCAAGGACATGCCTTTAGATTTTTTGAATTATGCAAGATGTACTAGAATCTTCCATCCCGTGTAGCAGATCAGACCTCTTGCCCTCCTCTATGATGAAATTTAAGGTTTATACCGTCATGCATGATTCTGAAATATGTTCTGCTGCAAGCCAGGGGACTCAAAATACCCAGTGCGACAATGTATGTTCATGTTTATAAAAATGCTTACAATTCCTGGCTGTGTACAGCACCATTTCACACCATATATAAGTTAATGAAATCCACTGCATTAGCATTGTTTTAACAGGTCATTCTCACAGGTGTTAACTGTCCACATTTGTCCTGCCTTGTTATATGTGTTTTCCGTAGGCTGGGGAAGGTCGCTTTGGGACAGATGAGTCCACCTTCAGCTACATCCTGTCGCAGAGGAACTACCTGCAGCTTCAGGCCACTTTCAAGATATATGAATCGGTATTTTCCCTTCGCTATGACACCACTCATCCTTTGTTGCTCACCACTGTGTTCACACTCCATTCACTTAATATTCCACAGATTCTGGATAAAAATAAAATCAGGAAAAAGACCTGAGATATAAAAGGTGTCGCTGCACGCTGTGGATGCGTCAAACATATGTGTTCTCCATCACTTCTTCTGGGAAACTTTTCTCGGCTGGTTTCTCGGTGTGAAGCTCTAGTTACCTCTATATGCTTGGTCTTCTGCGCCGTTTCTGAAACACGAGCTGTATCATTTTATCCTGCTGTCTACTCTGTAGCTCTCGGGAACAGAGATCCTGGACACCATCAACGAGGAGGCGTCTGGGACCCTGAAGGACTGCTATGTCACTCTCGGTAGCCGTCACGCCAGCATCTCATTTTCCCATGATCCTTGGCGATCACGCCCCTTCCTGCCGCACACTTTTTGGACAAAAGCATTTCCTTGTTTTTTGGAGATTGACCCCCCTCACTGACCCCCCCCACTGACACTCTCACAGACCCCCATACTCACTAACCCCTTTACTGAGCCCTTCAGTCACCCTCCCACTGACACTCTCACAGGCCCCGTACTCACTAACCCCTTTACTGACCCCTTCAGTCACCCTCCCATTGACACTCTCACAGATCCCCGTACTCACTAACCCCTTTACTGAGCCCTTCAGTCACCCTCCCATTGACACTCTCACATACCCCCGTACTCACTAACCCCTTTACTGACCGCTTCACTCTCCCCCTCAATGACCCTCTCACTGACCCCCCCTCCCCTTGCTGACCCCCCCTCTCTTCTGGGAAATCCCTACAGTGAGGTGTGCCAAGAGCCCGCAGCTGTTTTTTGCTCGACGCCTGAATGCTGCCATGAAGGGGGCGGGAACAGACGAGGACACCCTCATCCGCATCATCGTCGGTCGGTCCGAGGTACGACGACGCCTCATCTGACAGTGTTTAAGGAAATTCTGCATTGTGGTGGTTGTACTTATAATGGTTGTACCCAATCTTAGATTGACCTGGAGACCGTCAAGGACATGTATCTCGAGAAATATGATGTGTCCCTGAAGGATGCTCTGGAATCAGAATGCGGCGGTGACTTTAAACGACTCCTCATAGCCATCCTCCATTGAAGTCTGATGGTGTGTCGCCCTCTAGTGGCAACCAACTGTCTCATTACTCCAGGATTGTGACTTATAATGCACCTGATCCACTGGCCATGAAAACACACATGAGTGAGAGTAGAATCCCCTGTTATGTTTAATTTTAAACAAATAATCCTCTTCCTTTTTTGCAAATGATAAAGATCCAGATTTCAACTTACTGTCCAAAAACTTAAAAAAAAATGTTACCATTACTTCCTGTCATTTTACTTCCTGTTTCCTGTCTGACTACCGCTGTTGTAACACAACCTTAGTGTCACAGAATTGTACACCATGCATGTGTCACTAAAGGGTGACCAAGCACTCGTTCAGATTTTCACCAGGTTATGCCAAGTTAACGGTGTTGCACAGAGCACGCTGATAACAATTTCTTCCCTGCCGACATTGCCTGTCATTTAGCAGCTAAAACTGAACGTTTTCATTCACGCCGATGACACTTTCTTACCTCATCATCTTCATACACAGTGCTATCCTGCGAAAGGCAGCTCAGCACACATTTCCCACCAGATTTTAAACTTTGTGCCATTTAATTTCAGTCTAAACAATTAATCTGTAGCAGCTGTGTACATTATATATGCAAATGGGAACACTGTTAAGGCTCTTGAAACTATGATATAACATTACATTAAGGCACTGTGGTATTTAACCTGTGTTTTTTTTATGTAATTCCTCTTTATAGTGTTTTATGCTGCAGTTTTCTGGGATCATAACACTGGCTTTTCTATTGTGATTTTTCTTGTAATATTTGTTTTTATGCAAGACATCTGATTACCGAAGTGTAATTTTACTAAGCTGCTAGTGGTGTAAATTAAACAGAAATCTTACACAGGTCTGACATAGACCGCAATCCACAGGGAGGCGCGCGCATTGCAAGTTAACAAGCATGTCTATTGGGCCAGGCTGATATTGTCTGTATCGCCAAGTATAGCCAAAGATGTAAGGATATAACAAAACAAATTAAAACCCGATAAAAAAAGCAGCTTAAGTTGCTGGGTGTTTTTGTACCTCCAGAGAATCACTATGATAATCCTGACAGATCTACAGATCTAAATTCACCTGAACCACAGGCTGACTCCATTACTTATACAGCCTCCTTTGGCGATAACATATACCACCACACACACATAAGACTGCGATTACACTCCTTAAGTAAAATAAACAATCTTAGTATCGTAGTAATTAAACTAAATAATCTTAGTTTCGACACGCTCTGGTCACTATTTTGGCTGCGCTAACCTCACCCCCCCCAGCACCCGAGGAATGTGTTTGATATGCAAAAATGTGAAGCACGTGTATCATTCAGTCACGACATGAAAAGACATGAAAAAAACAATGCCTAACTTTTGTCACTACGCATCTAAAACTGCTATTTGGGGGTGGAGGCTTTTAATATAGGAATACATTTAGTTTTTTCCTTCTTTTGCCACAATAAAGGTTATTTTCAGATCTTTTTCCTCTATGGTAACATATAATTTATCCCTAAACTGTGATGCCCGTTCCAATACCACCTTCATTTATGTTCTGCCACATTACACTTGTATAACAAATATCACATTCCCTTCTATAAAATAGTGCTGCTTTTACATAGAAGGAAGTAATAATTTCGCGGTGAATCAAGCCTTCACGAGTTTCTCGTCTCAGATGAACCTCCGTTTACACTTGGTGCCATCTTTAGGTTGTCCACCAGGGGGAGATGTTGGATTGTAACACACTGCATTGGGCGCTGTGTATTAATGGAAACGGAGCACCAGGACTGCGGCAGCTTAACCTAGAGCGCCCTCTAACAGAATAGATGGAATACTGTTGGAGGGGGCGTGGCCATCCCTGGAGGGACAATCAGGTGACTGTGGTTGTTTGTGTCGGTTTATTTCGGGATTATACTGGAAGTGTTCTGATTTTTTGACCCAGTAAATCTAGCCTGACCCTGATACCTGTCCAGACTCCTTACAATTTTGTTCCACTACACGCACCTGAGTCTAATATTTTTTTCTTACTTTTTTTATGTCCCCAACCTGTGCTGATGCTGTCAAGGCTCAGGGGCATATTTCCCCATTATCATTACTTAAAATGTTCAAATAAATTAATCCTATAAAATTTATGTAAATGCATATTACCGCTGAAGATATTTTCATATCTAACACATGGATCTTATACAGAGCCATGAAAAACTCAAGATTCTTCTGGAGGCAGCTCATAGGGGAGGTTAATCACATCACCGAAGATGATAACCTAAAGAATTCATTAACCAGTAGCAGCCCCCAGTCTATGTCATATAAAAATATTCACGCCTATATTCCCCTGGCTAAACTTCTAAAACCCAAAAATCAATCAGTCGCTCAGGACCAGCTGAGCTTTATAGCATCGCCACCTGACGAGTCCCTGGGCTGGTAATTAATCGCCATGGAAACACAACAGCGTGCCCAAACTCCTGGGTTGGTGTGCCGCTTCCATTTCTTAGTATACGGGTGCTTTGAGAGACCTTCTGCATGTTTAAAATGTTTTCTTCTCTCCCAGTGACCCTGCACTGGATACGTGTTTGGAGGATGACTGGATGAATGTTTGTGAATGATCGCAAATGAATTTTCTACACATTTTCTAGACACGGTATATTCTCCCAAGTATTAACCTTTCCTAGAGCGGGTTTGGGGTACTATCAGAAAAGGTTATTGTAAGAATCCTGTCAAACAGGGCTGGTGATGAACTGAGGAAGCCCAAACACGACCAAGAGATCATGGTGCTTCTGCTGTGCACCACTGACGTGACACAGACGGTGAGGCGAACCCCGACCGCCCAAGGCCCTCTTTTCTCCTGCAGGATAATAAAATGCTAATTTTCCCAAACCACACCCCAAGGTGCATGAACGCATTTCATACCAGACAAATACTACCATTATACAAGTGTGGTAACATCATCAGACAATGAGAGAATAGAGGTGCCATTTATTTGGAGAAAAACAGGAGGAGAAGAGATGCACCAGAAGGAACCCAACAGCATCTGGGGCAGTGATTGGATTACAGGACGGATAAAACTGCACCTGTCATATGTAATCACAGTATTATAGCATTTCTTTTTACAGTGTCTGTGTGAGAATCGCCTGGGACGTCAGGTACAGTGTCTGAGGTCTGAGGTCTGCACTCTGCTCCAATTTAAGCACCAAATCGGAGCCAGCACTCTAGTATAAACACACCCACCCGGACACAGTGTCTTCTCACCACAAGTGGACAAATCCAAACAAAACACACGTCTTTAAATCGCCCTTAGTAAGCATATCCTGCCGGAGACTGCTATACTCGCCGGGACAGCCCCTGCCCCCTGCGCTGCAATTCCAGGGCTATCCTCCAGGGGTCACTGCATCCCAACACTGGACTTCACTAAATTTCCACACAAATATAAAGGTTTTAAACCAGGAAACAATATTAAATATAATCAAGAAAACAACACATCAACAACTAAAACATAACAAAAGCATCAAAGTACATATATTCATTTAAAATATAGAGCAATAAAAATACATCCATATTGGTTTTTTGCTGTTATTCTGCAGTAGGCTGTCTGGTTTAAAGGGTTCATGGCACTAGGACTTACAGAATCACTTCATTTCGGCTGTAAACTTCTAGAATCTTCTCTAGACAACCTGGGTATAAATGGGAAGGGGAGGGGGTCACAGCATATCTGTCTTTTCTGGGGTTAAGTGCTTAAAGCCACGTTCTGTATGAGAAGATGGAGAAGCAGGAGATCCAGCCAGATCCAAGGCTGCGGCCACCTGTCTGACCTGCTGCTCGGGGCATCTTTGAGCTGGGAGAGCGACTGCACCCGCCCCGCTGGGATTAAACCGAACCCAGCACCAAGGGGAGCCAGATTCAAGGCAGGGAGAGAGGAAGCAGTGACATTCAGCAATGGATCTCATAGGCGACCTGCGTGTCGAACAGCAAGCCCTGGTTCAGGAAGGTCCCGTCAGGGTCGGCCTCCTCACCCTCAGTCACCCCTCTCAGCTGCCCCCCTGCAGCAATCTCTGCCGCCTGGTCTTGGGGGGCCTGCTGACCATCGGGGAGGACCGGCCGGCTGCGGTTCAGCACGTACATCTCGTGGCCACGTTCGTCACGGTATTCCTCTAACTGGGCAAAGGTGGTGGGCCCGTCTGAATAGTCATTGATGTAGAGGACGCTCTCCTCCAGGGGGCGCCTGAGGCGCCGCTTCTGTTGGCTGTAGATCATGGCCACCAGCAGCAGGGCGGTGAGGGCCAGCAGGGAGATGCCCACACCGATAGCGGCCTGCGTGGCCACGCCCAGTGCGCCGAAATCCATGCTCTCCAGATCGTAGAGCGACTCTGGACTCACGCCCCCTGCTGCATAGGAGGAGCGAGAGCGATGGCCCCAGTAGGAGGAGGACGAGGAAGGGGATGGTGCAGAGGACAGGTTGACGGAAAGGTGAAAGGTAACCCTGGCCACTCCCCCTGGGTTGGAGGCCTCGCACTCGTAGCGGCCGGCGTGTGCCACTGTAACGTTGCTGAGGAAGAGCATCCCGCTGCCTGTGTCGGGGTCAAAGCGCTCCCCTTCATCGAGGGGCCCGCCCGTCCCGACGGCCCCACCCACCCAGCTGACCGGCTGGGCTGTGGTGGCACCCCCCGGAGCCCCTGTTCCTGGCATTGGCACCTCCTGCACCAGCCCCTGGGGTGTGAGATGTGTGCGGCCCCGCGCCGCCTTCCTCCAGCTGACCTGCGGCTGGGGGTAGCCGACAGCTCGGCAGGACACGCGCAGGCTGTCCCCCAGCGGCACCGTCAGCCGGCTGGGCTCCAGCTGCACGCTGGGCGGGATGCACACCAGGCTGTTGGGCGGCACCTCGTAGAGGCCGCGGCGTGACAGGCGCGGAGGCTCGGCGCACACCAGGCGGCGCTCGGCCAAGCTCAGCAGACGCTGGCCCTCCTCGTCCATCCAGCCGCGCAGCCAGTGGAGGGCGCAGTCACAGCGCCACGGGTTGTCTGAGGTGGGGGATTGGGGCATGGGGGAGGAGTGTGGTGGAAGGTTCCGGAAAGAGGAAGGAAGGAAGTGAGAATCGATCAATTAAATCTATCTATCTATCTATCTATCTGGATTGAGCCATTCTCAACAGACAACATACAGACCCTGTGAGATACAGTAAATGACTAACCCTGTAGGACACGCCCCCTCTGGTGGCCCCGCCCCTCACCTGTGATACGCAGAACCTGTAGGCTGACCAGGGGTTTGAGCGTGGCCTGGCTCAGGGTACTCAGGCTATTTCTGCTGAGGTCCAGTAGTGCCAGGGAGCCCAGACCCAGCATTGCCTGCTCCCCCAGCACCTCCAAGCTGTTGTCCTGCAGATGCAGCTCCTGGAGGCGCTGAAGAGGTGGAGGAAGTGATGTCATTTTAATTCCAGTCTACAATTGGACCCAGCCACTTATGAAACCCCACCCCCCAGTCTCCCCAGGCTGCTCCTCCATGCTACTATCCCCCATGCGCCACCTGAAGGCCGCGGAAGGTGAAGTCCTGCAGCCGCGTGATCTGGTTCCCAGCCAGGTAGAGGACACGCAGGTGTGACAGGCCTTCAAGCACGTCGGCGCTCAGCAGGTGGATGCGGTTGCCGTTGAGCGCCAGCTCCAACAGCCGGCCCTGGCTGCGGAAGGCGCCCGGCTCCAACACCGAGATGCCATTGTTCTGGAGGTACAGGTACAGCAGACTGCCGAGCTGGGACAGGTCATGCTGATGCACCTGGTCAATGGCGTTGTCCTGAAGGAATACAGTCTGTACGTGGCGGGGGAGGGGCAGGTTAGTGTCAGGCGTGTATCTGCCTGACCCACTCACATGTGTTGCGGGATGTCCACCAAAATGCAGGCCACACATGACAGGAAATCCACGGCTACCCAAAGATTTTCTGAATCAGGGACAGAAGCTGCTAGGGTCGAATCCCCATTCAACCACTAGGGGGCAGAGGGGAGGTTGCTAAGCTTTTGTTAAAATGCATGACAGTGGGGTCAGACCCTTACAAGTGATCCAAAGATCAGCTTAAATCTACCATGAAGCTTTACATTATAGTGTCCCCCTGTGCGTCTGACATTTAACAACATTGAACAACATCCGATGTAGCCTAATGACCACTGGTCTCTTTCACAAGGATCAGGCAAGTAAAAGAGCCACACTGGTGATCTGCATGGGGGTGGATGCGGCCAGTGGATCGATCCATATGGGTGTCCCTGTGTTAATATTTAAGAAATATAAGCACGTAACCCTCTGACCTAAAGAGTGATGGGTGCTTCATTAGAGGTGAATAGAAGGCCCTGATAAAACGACTTGGGATCCCTGGATGAATTAAACATGGGCTCTAAGAGTTAGACGTGATGCACTAAAGCCTGAGGTTTGCCAAGGACCAAATGCTCCTGGCTGGTGCTGGTTGATGTCGCTGACAGACCTCAGTCATGGCTGTAGAGCCATCAAACCCAAAGTGTATAATGAAAGCATTCAATGCACTGGCATATCCTATAAGCAGACTGAGGAAAATACACTAAATACTGTAAATTCAAATGCTCAGTGGGGCTTTGCAGTTTCAGCCCTTGCTTAATTTGAGCACACTCCCCAAGTAGCTGGCCTGCTCTAGCCTGCTGGCAATTCAGTCAGATTTTTTACACCATCTGATTGGATAATGAAAAGCCTATCAGAAGTGTGGCCGGATTGTGACTCCTCAGGTGAAGCAAGACTCTGATTGGACTACGACATGGGAGCCAGACCTGTGTACTGGGTGGTACACCCTCAGGGATGTCACGTAGCCTGATGGAGCCGCACTCCACGGTCAAGCTGTAGCAGCGGCAGCGACTAGGGCAGGCCTGCGCCATCAGGGCCAGGAGACCGAGGAGAAAGAGGGAGATGTGGGGAGGAGCCATGATGGCCATGCTAGGTTCCTGGGAGGGGAGAAACAGAAAACAGAGAGACAAGGTGGAGAAACAGGAAACAGAGAAACACGGCAGGAAACTGGAGACAAGACAGGGAAGCAGGAGATAGAGAAACATGGCAGGGAAACAGAAAACATTGAGGCATGGTGGGGAAACAGGAAACAGAGAGCCATGGTGGAGAAACAGGAAACAGAGAGGCATGGCGGGGAAACAGGAAACAGAGAGGCATGGCAGGGAAACAGAAAACAGAGAGGCATGGCGGGGAAACAGGAAACAGAGAGGCATGGTGGGGAAGCAGGAAACAGAGAGGCATGGCGGGGAAACAGAAAACAGAGAGGCATGGAGGGGAAACAGGAAACAGAGAGGCATGGCGGGGAAACAGGAAACAGAGAGGCATGGCGAGGAAACAGGAAACAGAGAGGCATCGTGGGGAAACAGGAAACAGAGAGGCATAGTGAGGAAACAGGAAACAGAGAGATGTGGTGGAGGAAATTGGCAAATTAAGGTCACAGACTAGATCTTATGAAAAAGTGTAATTAATATTTCATTGAATGCACTCCATGCAAGGTATATATCAGACACGCACTTTAAAAATGCAAGAAGCCATTACCTGTGTACTCAAGGCTGTTAATTAAGAGCAGGACAGTTACCTGGCTCACCTGTGTAGGGTAGGGGGAGGAATGGAGTAAAAATGTGGACTGGCCCAAGAGCCATTGACGTGAGGGATTTGACACTCACCATGTAGCTGGCCTGCTCATGCCTGTTGGCAAAGCATCGCCCCCTACAGACCCGAGGGCAGAAATAGAAGAAGAGTCTTCGTGGGACACAGAGCAGATGGAGCAATCTGCCCCCCGCTCTGGGCCAACAGGACACCTTACACTGCTCCAGGGTCTGTAGACCGTTTAATATTGCACCATAACAGCTGACAGAATCGCAACATACAAACGCCGTGGGCACAGAATCTGCTCCACACAACAGAAGCGTCTCTGTCTGGTCGGGAGGACCGTCACTCACCATGTTCACAGGACAGTGAGGCCAAGACGGACCAAGGTCACCAAAAACGAAAACATCTATATCTGATAAGGTGCTTTCGAATCAGAGAGTGATGGGTGTGTTAAGGTTCTGGGTGCTTACAGCTTGGAGGCACAAGGCTCCTCTAATTCAGTAAACATCTGACTGAAGATTCCCAGGCGTCTGATAGCGTGATTATCTTTGTTTTCACTGTTGGTGAAGTAAAGGACACACAGCACTGAGCTTTGTGACTTTTAAACGCCCTCAGACACAGAGGAAAACATACACAAACTTTCCCATGTGACTGAAAAGGGAGTCTAAGCTGATCTGGGGGGAGCGATGTGTGGCTCGGGCCAATGTGCCTGTGTTCAGAAGGTCGTCAGTTTGAATCCCAGGCTCTCTGCTCCAGGGAAGCAGGGGATGAATGGCCTGGCCCTGAGCTCAGACCCCAAGCTTTACTGTCACATCAATATGTGTGTGTCTGTGCCTTTAAGGGAGCTTGATGGGATTTGCAAAAAAAGAAATACATTTCAATGTATCCTGTTCTTGTACAATTGGCAAATACAGCATCATTTCATGTCAGAGTGCTCTGCTCAACACTGACTCTACACCCCAGAGCTCCTGGTGGCGTATAATCCTGTGAGAAATGAACGGTAACCCCTTAAATCACCCTGAAGCGTGGCCCTGTATACTGTGTGCAGAATTATTAGGTGTTTTTACCTTGTATCTTGTCTTCCGACCAATAGTTTCAGTCAAAATTAATCTCCAATTAAGAATGGACTGCTAAAAAATGGAGCGTGCTCAATGTGAATACTTACTGTTGGAGGAAAACAGGAAAATGCAGATACTTCCTTGTGCAGAATTATTAAGCAAATTATTATTACTATTAAAATGGGCCAATAAAGGACCTTACTGAGAACGGGGGAAAAAAACTAATTAGCAGAATGCCAGTCAGAGGGAAGCAAAATAATCAAAACTGCTGAACTGCCAAACTTTTAAAACGTGATCACTGTACTATTGAGTGTTTTGTGGCTAACAGCCAAAGTTGGAAGACGTGTGTGTAGCGAAGAAGACACAAATTAACTGCCAAAGATATGTGCCAAATTACAGGGGAAATTTTTAAAAACTGAAATCTGAATGGAATTTCTGTAAATACTATGTCAGGGGTGGCCAGTCTTATCCAGCTGTTGGTTATGTGGGTTTCCATTGCAAATCCCTAATTAGATTACTAATTAGAGTCCTCACACCTGGGTTTGAGTAGCTGACCTAAAGGTTATCCCAAAAGCCTGTATACACACTGGCCCTTTGCGGATAAGACTGCCCACCTCCAACCTAGGTGCAGTGTGCTGTGTGGTATACGAAGGTCACAAAGGCTGAAACATGACCTCAACACAATGGAGAAACAGAGAATGGAGAACCAGACGGATGGGCCAGTGGATGGACCCCATCTTCAAGCACCAACGAGGTGCTGGAGGAGTGATGGTGTGGGCTGCAATTATCAATGATGAACTTCTTAGACCTTTCCAACTTGCAGATGGTATAAAAATGAACCACAAGATCTACTGCCAGTTTCTAGAAGACACCTTCTTCAAAGTCAGCAGCTTTCAAAAAGGTTATGATATTCATGCAGGACGGTGCCCCTTCCCATGTGTCAACGTATTCCATAGATCGGCCAAGAAAGGCTTGTAAAGTGAATGAATTATGACCCACCCCCCTTCATCGCCTGACTGAATCCCCGCTGAGAACTACTGGGCCTTATTAAGGTGTGAGATTAACCAATGTAGCAGGCAGTACACTTCTCAGAGCAGCATCGGGGCGGCTGTCCAACCTGCCTCAGCCAATATAGGACATGATCAAATCAAAAACTTGACTCATTCAATGGACAACAGGGTCAAGATGGTCACGGAGAAGAAAGTGGCTATACAGGATATTAAACTTGGTCAAGTGGATTGTACAGAAAAGCCAATACTGTGTTATTCCTAATTTAGATTAAAAAATGTTTTTTATTATTATCTCTGCTGATGGTGAAGAGAGAAAGGTCCACTTGATTGGCCAATAATTGTGCACACTGACAAGTATTTTCCTTTTATTCTTGTTTATGGCAGATTAATGTAACATTTTATCTCAAAATAAATTTACTTGAAGCAAAAGAAAACTTCTGAATTCACTTTTATAACTCCGCTAAAGGAAAAATATTTGCCTAAATAATTCTGCACCCATAAATAAAGGCTCCCGATGCATTGGTGGCATTAACCTTGCCCTGGAAGTATGTCTGTTTAACCCTTTTTGAAATCAAGCCTGTTAAGATAGTACAGATTCCACACAGATTGCTGTGTTGGGATAATGCATTTCTGAATGGCTTACATCCATCCATCAATCCATCTCAGGGCAGGCGCTCGCACACACTGTAACACAGAGTGGCCAGGTCACCTAACCACCATGTTATGGGCTATTAAACTTAAGACTTAAATTAATGCTAGCAGCCATCTCCCATCTGTTCTTTTAAAAATAAAATTGCACAGACCCCTTGAATCATTTTTTTTCTGGGGGACCAGAAACACATGAAATGTACATTTATGGTGGACTTATAAGATGCATAAGTGTTAGAAAACATCTGGTATGATAAAGGAGAGAAGGTGTGCTGCAGGAGAAGGACGAGTGGTTTAACACAGACAGGAACGGTGTGTGTGCAAAGTGCTGTTATGTAAGCGACCCTGACTTAATGTCATTCAGCTAGCCAGCCCTTTGAAAGTGCCATTAGAGTCATTGCTTCTCCTCACCTGTAGGGGGCGAGACCACTCTGTCCCAGATCCCAGTTCTGCAAGCTCCATCAGAAATATCCCTTGACACAAATCTCAAGTGAAGTTCTGTGTGTGGTTAGGAAGCCCAACCGTTTAAACACAGATTCAGAACGGACCCGACTGAATAACGGGCTGTTATCCTGGCCGTCTGCTACCAGGAAGCTGCAAGACTATTTAGAGCCTCAGGGCGAGGTCAAAGGTCAATGGGCTGAATCATGTGACCATCCTGGCAGTCTGCCACCTGTGCGACACACACATCTTCATCTGTTTCTCTGTAATGAGAAATGCCTGTTTATAGACTTACCTTACCAAGCACCTGTTTATGCTTGTATGTGTCCTGCAATGGACTGCATTTTGTTTAAGGTGTACCCCAGCCTTGGTCTGTGCTGCCTCGGAGAGGTACCAGGCACCCTGCAAACCTGTCCAGGACACGAATAATGTATGTATGTATGTATGTATGGATGGATGGATGGATGAGTGTCTTTCTGCTGCTTAGTACCTTAATAACACAGATAATCATTGCTTTATTAACAAAGGAACCTGTACAAGACTGTGGAAGCTTTAGGAGAAATAACATATCGTGCATCTTTATTTTTATTTCATTGTATTTTATAAGATCAACAAACTAAGAACTGCTTAAATAATTCAGATTGCAACCGTTGTTTCGGGATTCTGGGCCAGGGGTTGTTCATATGAGCGAATATAAAGAAGGCAACAACCGGGAAACTGTACTCGGTGCTCACATACACATGTCTGATCATGTCTGTTACACATTCATCAAGTACAGCAGATGTGCTCCTTGCTCATCAAGACTTACCTTAACAAGCGCCTAGCTGTTTGTAGACTTAAAGTTGCAAAAAGTTTAAAATTATTACACGTCACATATTCACGAAAGACTTTCCCTTCACAGATTACGAGATAAATTACACTTTAATAACAAATAAATGTATTTGGAAAAACACCGCGACACGATGATTGATGTCAGCAAATGCAAAAACACGGGCATCCATAATCCATCTTTCTTCCATTAATAAGTCAATCATTTCGGTTTCCTACATGCAGTATTGTACTTGTGTGTGGAGGGGGGCGAACGGCGCTATAAAGTGAAAATGCGCTCAGCTTAATGTCATATTCGTGATATTAAAGCGGCGACACGTTACCCACCTGTCAGTGAAGCAGACGGCCGATCCTCTTTTTAATCCTGGTAAAGGGGATAAAAGGGGCCCGATCGCTCAGATCCATGCATGCTGGGCTGGGAAGAGGCGCAGAAACAGACCTCCTCCGGTTGTATTTTCCATCCGGTTTAACGGATCGTAATCCCGACGAATGACACGAAATAACGCAAAATCGCGGCGCTAAACTGACTCCAGGCAGCGGACTGTCAGCAGATCGTGGGGCAGGCGGCGCTTTATTCGCCTCATCTCCTTCCCGCAGACCTCCCTCATCATGTGCCGTCCCACTCTCCTCCTTCGCCCACCCCGGTCTCTCCTCTCCCCTCCTAAATCCTGTTAAACGCCGTCTCCAATCACCAGCATTCAACACACATCGGCGTACGACCTATTTAACGTATTTTTAACGGCTGTTTTCTAATCCGATTTATGAATTGTACAACTAGTTGGCACATTTTATTTTTGTGTAATTATTACACAGACATTTTCATTTTGTCCCACTTCGTGTGGCTGCCACCCGTTGTCATGTGGGTCTGCCCCTTACAATTAATTTTAAGCACGATTGTAGGTTTTTAGCCTTTAATCGTTACTTCATATTTGTAAATAAAATGCTGAAATGAAAAACGGGGTAACCAGAAAAAAACCGACAAATCAAGGACACATTAATTTTGTTTTTATATATAAATTGGAACTCTCTCGTGATTCTGGCAACTTACTGTTTACCCGCCTTCCTGGAATTGTTCTCAAATAATTTCAGTCAAGGACAAAACCGTTTTCCCCTGAAATTCCAATCAACAAAACAAACACACGAGTTTTTATTGCCAAGGATTTTTCAGTTATGGGTTTGTGGATCATCAGTGTTCCTAGAACTGTTGCTTTGGTAAGGAGTGTTTAAACAGATGCTCAAGGCCTGCCTCTGTCTAGTTTAATGGGGACGGTAAATCCATAGGACCATTCAGGGGCAGCGACACATAGAGGTGATGCTAGGGACTCTGGGGGCCCTTGGCGAAATAACTGCATGGGTCCCTGCAACTTACCCTCCCCCCACATAGCAGAATACACAAATGAAGCAGATTTGTCATTGCAACTTACTATGCGATTTGATTGGTTCGATCTGATTGGTTTGATTGGCTCGGGGCCCCAGGCGATTGCCTGCCTTGCCGGTCCTGTAGCTATGCTTCAGGTGACACATACCTTTAATTTCGTAATTAAAGAGTCAATCCTGCACTGTATTCAGGAGCTATAGCTTGAGCTAAATATCCAACCAACCATCCATCCATCCCTTTTCCAAATACTCATCTAACCTATTCCAGGAAGCCCAGGGCAGGATAAGAGTAAATTCAGAAACTCAGATCACCGCGGGAGGGAACTGGAGTAGCAGGAAGAAACCTGCACTACACAGGTACGACACGCGGACAACACGGATGGAGATGGGATTCGAACCTCCAACCCTGGATGTGTGAGGCTGGGCTAAACAAAGACATCAGAACAGCATTAAGATGATATTAAGTGTATAATCGGCCTCTGGATTCCATTTGCCTCAGCTGTGAAGTTGTATTTTATTACTGTTTCCCTGGGAATCAAATTTGATGGCAAGAAATAAACATCGTGTCATAAAAACTGACATTGACTGAACTGAGCAGAATGCATAAGAAGTGCATGAAGGGACTCTGTCTAGTTATCTGCCTTCCTCAAAGAGCACATGACACTTGAGTGACCCTTGGGAGCTGGTGTGAATGTTAATTGGACTTTAATGCAGAACATGAGGAGATTAGAGGAAGTGGATCTGCTCTTGGAAGATCATATCCCATAATCCCACAGTGCTCCTCAGGCTCCCCGGTCTACTGCTGTGGGCACCAGGGTGACACAAGTGGCATCATGACTCCAGGGTGGGACCCAGGTGACCTTCAGTTTGAATCTAGTTGAGGCCATATTGAGTCCTCGAGATACATAGTGTGCCGTACCATCTGACCGTACCATCACTTAAACTGTTTCATTTGATAATTGCATTAATGGTGAGTTATGAAAGATTTCATGTCAAGTAAAATACCTTCTGAAATCAAGAACTCTTAAGTCGTGTGATGGAGATCATTTTCCAAGCCTGGGGAAAAATTCTGCCTTTCTAAGGTGTCCATCTTAATGAAATGATGTCATGGTGTCAGGCAGTATGAATTAACATGGACCCTATACTTCATGTCACCATGGCAATAGGAACCTTTTCATTTGTATTCTTCTGATGGGTGATCTGACTTCTTATTTGCTCTCATCATATCCATGGTTCCTCTCGCTTTGACGGGTCTTTTAATGGGAACGTGAGCCACATCACACTCTTACTGTATGCAATGAAGGCTCTTCAGGAGTTCATGCCGACTCTGATTAGTGTAATTTAGGTCAGGCAGGATGTGGGGGCATGCCGGGGAGCCCTCAGCAAACAGGAGGCCTGTGTGGAGCATTGGACTCCATGCCTGCGTGTGCACACCCAGTGCCGGTCAACCCATTAGGCGCCATGGGTGGCGCCATCTTCTGGGGGGCACTGACATAGCATGCCAATTTCACTTGTTTTAGACATGGGGTACCACACAGGCTTCGACCGATATGGCATACACACCCACACAATTTTAGAGACACACAGAACATGCAGATACAGCTACATACAGAGGATCAGCTGTTATGGGATAAGAGTATGGAGAAGAAGAGGACTTGTCTATAAAGGGCAAGCTTTCCGGAAGGTCTCGACCAACTAGGCTCTAACACTGTTTTTTTTTTTTTTGTTGCTACTATTAAAGGAAGTGCTGTTGGACCTTTGAGTGAACTAATCTTTGCTCCGGTGAAATACAATGAAGGAGCAGAAGTCTGCAAAAAACGGCTTCTTATCAGAGACAATAGTGGCTCTTCTCCCCTTTCCTACTGCACTGTCACCCCCTCAAAGTTACACCGTATCTTACACACGCACACACACACGCACACACACACACACGCACACACACACGCACGCGCACAGACACACACACACACCAAAGGGGATACATAAACAGGAGAATACAGACTCAGACACACGCAAACACACATACAGCATTAAACATAGTGCAGCTACATTGAATATCTAAATGAGCCCCTGTAAAATGAGCATGGTGATGTTATTAATGTCATTATTGTTAACAGCCACCAGGGGGCCTCTGGCAGATTCCCACCTCATCTGGTACCTGCATTTTTGCGGCTGTTGGTACATAAACCACTCAGGTTAATCTCTGGGCCTGATGAGAGCGTGGAGTCAGTCTGAGAATGTGCCACACAAGCCCTGGATCTGAGCTGTGCCGGGCCAGTCCTGCCCACAGCTGCCCTGTGCCTCCATGTCGCCCCCTGTTGGCCACAAACAGTCACAATACTAAATATTAAATAAAGCCTTCTGACTCTAGTTTTGAAACATATGAGTGGGGGCTGAGGGTCCCAAAATGACTTTTTGAGTGAGACCAAAAGAAGAAAACAAACTCAGCCCTGATCACACACCCCTACTCACTGCAGAGGCAGTACGTTTTTACCAAAGGACTCCTAAACATTGTGATACTACAGAGACACACCTTGAATTTTGTCCTACTGCTGGGTCCATCTCTTTCAGAAGCCTTTCCCAGAGGATGTAAAATGCCTTCCTATTTACAATAAGATCACAGAGATCCCACTGGTACGAAATATGGCCTCGCGTCTTACATACAGCCTTCGGGCAAGGACAGTGACCTGCTTGTTTGGATTCAGCTTGTCCTTGATGCATTTCGCAGCTACATGCCACAATTAGATTGAATGAATGAGTCTTTTGCCCCTGATTGCCTGAGATCTGATGTGCATAGATGTATAGATGGACTACGAATGAATGGGTGACTTAGGGAGCTACAAGCTTTTAAAGCCACAGCCATCTAGAGTGCAATCAGCATACTTCAAGGTGACAGGTGAAACAAAACAGGACCAGGGAAAACTTGTGTATTCATATCTGAAAGATTTTCTGTTTAAATGAAAACCCTCATCCAGTTATAGCATGTATTTTCCCATAGCTGCTTTATATCACCCGACACCAAAGACCTGGAATAGAATACAAATTATTCAAATTACAGGAAGGTGGAAAAAAACTCAACATCTAAGAGCTGTTGAAAGCCCCTGGATTTCACATGGAAGTAAGAGGATGGATCGAAGGCAGATTATAGATGTGGCATGTTTCCGAATTGAATATTCCATCAAATTTTAAAGGTGAATCTGATGTTTGTGTGCAGATGGCATGTTAAGAATCCTCAAAAGATCTCCAGCGATGCATCAACGAGATCATAGCCAGGAGCAAGACCCTAAGGCATGCAGCAGATGCATAGAGACATTAGGGGGATCGCTCTCTCTCTTTCTCTCTCTCTCTCACACACACACACACACACACACACACCCCTGATCCTGAAACCATATGCACACCAGTTATTTGATTATCTGATAACTACCTTACTGGCCACGGGGTAGGATTTAAAGAAGCCCAGCTTTTCCCTCAACTGAATAAAAATAAGATTATTGCCTTTCTACGTCTGGCTGGCATTTTACTTCTGGCGCTTTACTAGAAAAGGAGAGGTGGCGCCATCTAGTGTCATGTAGAGAGTAAGTAAGCTAAATAAGGAATATGGATGTCTGTGTCATGAACTAGGATAGTTCTGAGACAAGGGCGGGACATCCTGCAGGCAGGGAAAGGAGGTGGTGATCCACTGGCGGCTCCATAGGAACACAGGGGTTTATTAACAGAACCGAAAACACTGGGAACACTATAAAACAAACGGACCAAGAGCGGTAAAAAAAGCAAAATAGGAAACAGGACTAACTATAAAAGGTCAGGGCAACAGGGAGCAGGCAGGGAACACAATACAAAAATTAAACAACACAGGGGAACTTCTAACATTCTTAAACATACCTATTGAAATGCACATGGAATACAAGAATGACCCACTAAAGGGAACTGAACTAAAGTGGGAACATACATAAGGAAACTGAACCGGGTAATGATGCAGCAGGAGTGAGAAATTAAACAATTAACCAATCAGGGCAGAACACACAAGGACTGGCGCAAGAAAACAGGCAACAGGTGAAACGACTAATTAAATCAAGGAACGCAAACTTAACAGAGAAACTAAGAACCAGAATCTAACACTAGTGGAACAACAAAGACAGGTAAAACACAACCATGGGCACAAAGCAAAAAAACAAAACCGAACACAAGTTACAAAACACAGGAACTAGAAAACTGATACAAATGAAACACTAAAGAACACAATCGACAAAAACACAAAAACAGAGGAGGTGGAATTTGAACACGTGACAGAAGGGTTTAATAACTGCACACTCAGCTCACTGAGCCCTGTGGCAGCCTGGGAAGCAGGGGAAACACACTAAGGACATTGACAACGAGGACAGGATGGCCAGCGACACCTGCTGGCCGAACGGGGAGAAGACACAAAAGACTCGGACAGAGGGGGACAGGCTTGGGGACGCGTCTGCCTAATATTTACTGTAGCTAAACACACCCATGTGACCACATTAAAAAAACAGTATACGCTCATATTAAATATATAACATATTAAATCGTTTTAACCTAAAAGACATTCGTGCATGGGACCGGTGTCCGTGTCCGTGTGTCCCCTGAGATGGGCACCACATCGCGGGCTATTCCCTGCCTTGCTCACATAACTTTCGGGATAGGCACCGGACCCCACCCCGATTCTGCAAAAGTATAGAAAATGAACGGATGGATAATAAAACTTTATTTTCACGTTGAAAGGACACCGCGTAGCGGCCAATATACACTCCGCGTCAGAAGGTGGTGCTGCAGAGACTCACCGGTGTCGGGACACTAGGACGTGGTGCCGAAGAAGGAGGCTTGCGGCAGCCGGACCGGCAGACGGAATCAAAGGAGCGTGTGAGTAGCTTTGGGGAAGCGTGTGTGTACATCTCTAAACAGCTCCCCACGGATGATTATTATATTACTATAATTATACCATCATCATTATATTATCGTGTTATATCATTTTTGTCACCGCGACCATTTCTTAGCTCAGGTGCTGAATCACGGTCCGCGTTCTCTACGCGAATCTCCGAATTTTCTTAATTTTCCGATATCGGTAAACGCTCGGATGCGTAATCCGGCGAGCTGCAGTGTGTCTGTCGGGTTGCCAGTGCTGCGATCCGTATATGCCAGGCTTTTCGACATGTGTTCTGACAATTTCGGCGTGTTTTGTCATTCAATCATACCCACCAAAACGTCCCTCCGATTGCTATTGCGCATGTGCACATGCTAACTACTTGATTTTCGTTTCTAAACCTTGCAGAAATTGTAAGCATGGTATATTTCCCTTAAGCTTTTATGGTTAATTCATTTTTTCCCCACTGCATTGTATAAAGCCATATTACTGTTGAATAATTTACTGTTAAACTCTGCCTTTTACTATATTCATACTTTTAGTAATAAAGGCCACTTTGTGCTTGAACTGCCATGGTTTTTATGGTTATAGTGAATTTAACTTTTTAAGCCGTTATACAGAGACCAGTTATTTTCTATTTCTTAAGATACACGGCATATGTTTTTATTGGTAATTCGTGCTATTAAAATATCCTATCTGTTAGGCTACGTATTAAACTGGTAGTATGTTCTAATACGGTAGCGTGATTCGATCGATATTACTATTAGTAAGCGCTACGGTAGGGTCCTGGGACGCATGCGGTACCGGTGCGTCATCCGCCTAGAAGCAAAGGGTTTACCGGGCCGGATATCGGCAACACGGGAAACCTAACTCGCTCGTTTCCCCCCCAGCGATTAAAAGAGACGATTTGGGGGGGGGGGATCTGGTCTAAAACGGCACACAAGGCATAGAGCCACTGTGTCCAGGGGCGTAGTAACCGACAGAGAGGATGTGTACCCCGGATATTTAATTTAGCTTCATTCGTCTCACCTACAAATAAACCTTTACCTTCATATTGAGTCGCGTCCCACCCCTGCGCCCTTTGGTGTGTCAGGCATTACTACGCATGATCTGACATTTCCCTTTGATCTTCATTCTATATGCGTGTGCTTGCGCGTGAGAGTCCAGTTATTGTTATGTGTTAAATCGTACGTTAACTGTTACCGCGCACTGCTGTTGGCACGTGGCATCGCGCAGGGACACCGCGTTAATGCCCACCCATCTCCCTTTCAGACCAATGCTGCTGTGGGTGCTGTCCGGACTCCTGCTGCTGTTCTGCAGCCTGGACGTCTGGTACTTCCTCCGGGGGGCTGTAACAGTGCTGCGCGCCTGGCTCCAAGGTCCCGTCTGGGACATCCTGGCTGAGCAGAGCGTTAGCGGCCGGGTGCTCCTCCAGGACGTCGACTTCATGGGCCACATGAACAACGGCAGGTACCTGCGGGAGTGTGACTTTGCCCGGTTCGCACACTACACGCGGAATGGCCTTATGAAGGGAACGCGGGCTCTGGGGGCCAACATGGTGGTGGGGGCCTCTACCATACGCCACCGGCGCTCCCTGCGGCTGGGCGAGGCCTTCGAGCTGCGCAGCCGCATCGTGAGCTGGGACGATAAGGCCTTTTTTGTGGAGCAGCGGTTCATCTCCTGCGCAGACGGCTTCGTCGCTGCAGTCATGTTCTGTAGGCAGAACGTCCTGCGCAGCAGCCCAGACAAGGTCCTGCAGTTCCTGTGCAAGAGGAAGGTGAGAGGCTCCGGAGGGCCACCAGGCCCCGGGTTCAAACCTGCATCTCGCTGACCCCTGCGTGTACCTGTCTGTGCAGGTGGAGTGTCCAGAGCTTCCAGAAGACCTGCAGCATTGGATCAACTACATCAAATCCAGCAGCGAGGTCCTGAGGGCGGAGAATGACCAGGAGAAAAGCAAATGATGGGGGACAGGCTGGGGGACGCGTCTGCCTAATATTTACTGTAGCTAAACACACCCATGTGACCAAAATCTGTTATTACCTGTCTGGAAGTTTGAGACATTGAGTCATGCAACCATAGCTGGAGAAAAAAAATAATATATATTAAAAAACCCAACAGCTGTGTGAGAAAATGGCACAACAGCTCATTAGTGCCCTGCATGATGACCCCCCCCCAAGAAATCAGCTCTGTGTAATACTTCATGTTCAGGTGGGGGTTAATTGATTTTTCTAATAAGATGAACCCAAGTACTGAAGAGCCACCGACATCCGTTAGATCAAACGCATATCTGTCCGTATAGTGCGGCACATTTGTGACCCCGCTTGGTGTTTAGCTGTAGCTACACTTTTATTGTAAGATGCCAAAGTTGGCCTGTTTAACTGTGATGCCGAAGAATTACCCACAAGGCACTTTGTCACCTCTCTGTTCACAGTGGTACTGTACTGAATGGTTGAGGGAACACTGGCTGGGGGAGGACTGGATCCCACAGTTTTGTAGACACCGAACCCAGAAAATGCACTACACTGCATCTGAATATTATTCTAATTAAAATGGATATTTAATTAAGGAGACTGGCTTGGGTAAAGGGAACATTCTTTGTTTTATATACTGTCAATAACCCTGCAAGTTCTGATTCTTTGAATGCGGAGGGTCTGTTCAATGCATGCGTTTTAATTTGAGCGCACATCTGACGACCATCAAATGGATTCTTTGTGTTATTTAAAGCATTTTAATGGAGTCCATTGTTGGTTTATCACCAATTCAACTCAGTATCACAAAGATACGTACAGCGAGCCTCAGCCCATGAGTGGTCGGTTTTTAAGGAAATGGTTAAGAAGATAAATCATGACCAGAGACCAATGCCTACAAAAATACTAAAAGCTTTAAGAGCTTTTAAACTTGTGACCACTGCCCAGCTTCTAAGTGTTCATTGTGAATTCATGACACCGTGAATATTTGATGCGAACACAATATGTTCAAGAACATGATTTTCCATGACATACGGATGGGTGTGATCTGCGCACCGGCTGCATTTTTAATGAGATGGGACAGAGGTTAGTTACCATACATCCATCCTCCGCTTATCCGAGGTCAGGTCGCGGGGGCAGCAGTCTCAGCAGGGAAACCCAGACTTCCCTTTCCCCGGCCACTTCACCCAGCTCCTCTGGGGGAATCCCGAGGCGTTCCCAGGCCAGCCGAGAAACGTAGTCCCTCCA
>JAODKC010000082.1:6009171-6024991 GCA_026777985.1 Mormyrops attenuatus
GTCGGGGGGGGGGGGGGGGGGTTTAACTTACAGGCTTTGCTTGGCGATGCTTAGGGGGGCAGGATGAGCCTTTCCCAGAATGCAGTGTTGTCTTCAGCTGGCGTTTGCGAAGGGCGGGTGGGGAAGATGAGAGAAAGGAAGTCGCGTGAAGCCAAACGGTGCAGAGAAGATAGAGGAAGATGAGGACTAACATGACCAAAAACGGGAGATACCGTCACGCAGACCAACCGGGAGGGGATGACATGATGCCATGCAACGACACGCGGATTCAGCATGCAAGGTCATGCAGAACCACGTGCACACAGTGGAGGAGGATATCATTCAGCATCCCAACACCAACCACAGCACAGCAGCACCAAAATAACCACCGCGGTTTAAAGCAACAAAACCATGCAGCTCTCCGATTACAGGATCACAACCCGACGGCCCTGACAAGAAACGCATCACCACGATGCTCATGGACACCCAGCCAGGGGCCGCAAAGCGACCTGCCGGGCCGTACAGAGTTCTCCAAAACCGAAGCACAGAAACACCACAAAAGAAGCTTCACCACCAGGACAAGACACAGTGACTCGACGCACGACTCCCAGCAGTACCGTCTAAACAATATGCACAGCTCAGTCATGTTAGGCAGAAGCCCTTCTCAAAGGACACAGATCAGCCTTGGTTATTCAAGTACTTAAACTACATTTGCATGCAACACCTTCAGTGAAGGTCATTTTTTTATATATATATATAAAAAAAAAAAAAAAAAAAAAGCAGCGTTGGTGCACGAACAGGAGTTTATTCAAGGTTTCTTCAACATGTACATCCGAGCATCTTTATTCCTTGATTTCAGAGGGTTTTGCCTAGAGCATCAGTTTCATTCTTTTGGCCTTTCAGGACCTTAGAGTGACCAATTATGATAGCAATGAATGGAACTGCTGAAGTTGACTTTTTTAATTCAACAGATGCTTTAGTGACGAGTGAGTATAGTGTGGTATCTGAAAGCAAGGACAGCCAGCACCCAGCACGCCTGGAGCAGTTGGGGCTAAGGTCTTGCAAAGCCCAAAGAAAATATGATTCCTTGGCCAGTCGTGGGATACAAACTCTCAACCTTCCAGACATGGGTACAATTCCCTAACCGACTGGGCTACACAGCGCCCAGGTGTGAACATCTGGTTCAAAGTCGAGAGCCTTGAGGTCAAAGTTCAGAAAGTGAAACAGCGATGAATGATGACTGTGAATGTGAGCCTCATGATCTGGCGATCCTCTGAAGAACAAGGGAATACAAAGTGCAGAAGGGGTCCATCGAGCAGGGCCATACACTTCATCTTGTATCATGTCCCAAATAAATCCAAATCAAGCAGAGACCAACAAGCCTCACTCCCTTTAGAAAGCAGGCCCTATAAGCTTCACGTGCATCACCAGGGAGAACATGTGATAGGCTGAGGAATCTCATGGGTGGGGAGTAACAGGCAACACATGATTGGCTGCTGCAGATGGGTGGGCGGGGCGTTAGAATGTGTACGCATGCAGTCAGAAGGTATCGACACAGTGAGTGTTAACAGTGAGGGCCATTGGTGAGAAGGACGTGGAAGAGGGGGGGAGGCGTCCCATAATTTTGTAACCGACTTCGGCATCCTGACGGATCCCCAAGTGTCCCGGACAGCCAAAGTGTCTCTGCGACGGGTCAGTGTGGGATGTGGCCTCAAAGACATGGGGGCCCGTTAGGAAGCTCTTAGAAAGAATAAGATCAGGATACCAGTGATGTACTGGAACAGGGCTGGAGAGGGCCAAGGGCCAACAGAATGTAGCTCATAAACGAAGGACACGTAAGTCAGCGAACAAAAAAAAAAAAAAAAACACAGCCTTTAAATTCAGCCAAGAAGCAAAAAGGCTCTGGGAAAAAAAATAAATTTTAAAATCAATAAATGCAAGGAAATCATTCTAAAATGAGAGCCAAAACGATTTGTATGAACACAAAAAGCTCGATTTGGTTGGGAAAAGCGGGAAAGGCAAACCTCGATTGATTCTTGGATTATTCATCTCAGATAAGAAAGCCCAGGCTACAGAATTATGGGACAAGAGAAGGTGAACAGGGAGCAGGGAATGATCCGGATGTGGAGCACACACACACAAAACCACCAGCCCTCCCTCCGGATGAACGAAAAGGCAAGGATGGAAGGGAGGAGGGCAGTCCTACATAAAGACACCCCCCACCAGAAACCTGTATGGGGGGGGTGGGGTACTGGGGAGCACAGTACTCACTCCGGCGAGGGATTTCTGGATATTCTCACGCGCCCGGGCAATGTCCTGTAGGATGGTGTTAGCTCCAGTATCCTGTAGGGGCACAGGGGGGCAGAGACAGGCAGGTCAACACAGGCGCCACAAGCGGGTTGTAAGGAAAAGGCCGGAATGGGGGCTAAGCACAGTTTAGCCGCCCCGACACAAAGGCTGAGAGGCGCTGCGCATTGATTGGGGATAGCAACAGGCAGAACACGGCATGGCTTCCCTCCTGGGAAATTTAACATTAAAACGACACTGAAACTTGCTTTACTCAGAAAAGCCCTTGTGTCCTTCTCCAGATTCAGGTGAGAGGTGCTTAAAGACTTTAGCTGAAATGAGTACGGTTCAGATAGTCATAAAAACAACAAGTATGTCTCAAAAAAGAAAAACACCCCGGGCGATCGGATATCATACAAAAGTATTTAATTTGAGTCAGGGGGTGGGGGGGGTCTAAGGAGCTCCAAGTTGATTCAGCTGCATATCAAATAACGGCGTAAACAAAAAATTATCTATGCCCATCTCCAACATGTACATTAGCATCCGTCTCAAGCCAAATCTCGGGGGAGAGAAATGACAGGATACCTTATACACTCCTGGGAATAACACTTAAAATGCTCAAACACGAAAGCGGACCTTTTAGATAACGGCAGGTCGCGTTACACTGAACGTCAGGGTCCGGCTCAGGGTGGCAGCCGCAGTGAAGCTTAAGGTACAGTGAGGTGCGGCCTGGTGTTTGGTCTGTCAGCGCGTTGATCGCTCAAGGGCTGCACATGCCCTTTTAACGCCCCCCCCCCCCCCCACTGTTGCCAACTCCTTAGCAAGGACAATAGGTATTGGCTGTCCCAAAAGTCACTAAACGACACCATCGCTGTGTTCAATATGCATGTAATTGTAATGGACGCTGTAGGAGAGAGGAATGATGTCGTGGGAGAGACAAAAAGTGGTTAAAACACCTAAATACGTTTAGAACTCTAAATGAATTTTATTCTGTCGATTCTTGTTTTTTTTTATATAACAATTCCAGCCCTGCTCCTTTATCCAGGCTTGGGACCAGCAAAAATGACCCCAGAGAGACACTCCGGCGGAGTACATACACACAGGCCGGGCTGGCTCACAGAAAGACAGGGTCATCATCATTTTGGTCAAGGTTCTCTATGTTAGGTTCAGCAACGGAGGGAGCAGACTTAAGAATAAGCAGCTGATGTGGCAAAAAGGTGTACGCAACAGCACTGGCTATAGATCCTGCATCTCCTCCCTGCAACTCAACAAGCTCCAGAAACGTTGACACAATTGACTGCTTGGTGTCACTAAAGTACCTTATCACAATCCCCAGGTACTTAGAAACACTTACATCTGTGAACTCATCGAGGAGGCTGAAACGATGCTCACCCACATCTGCCACCAACTTTTTTAGAAAAGTATGGTGCTAGAACACCATTAATCATTTCCGCACACTTTGTCCTGTGCATTTTGAAGTGGGTAGCGGCAGTGCGGTCTGAGGAAGCAGCTCTACGTACTTCTCCAACGTGATCGCATGCCAGCAGAGAACAGCGTTCGGCCACAGCCAATGCCATGATGGCCTCTGCCTTTTTTGCAGAATCAATTTTTTTAACCAAAGATGGCAGTGTGGTTTGTGTGGAACTGTTATAAGGTTTTGCCTTTTGAGTATGTTCTTCAGTTGTCATGTGTTTTTTTTACATCACTAAGTTTGGCACCGAAATCAGCCTTCCAATACAGGCAATATGCCCGTGCAGTATCTCAAATAAACGGCTTCAACCAGCCTTTGAACTCAGCGTTTGATTCCCACTCCTTTCTGTGTTTCTGAGAGTACAGTTTAGACTGAGACATGATGAATGTTTAAGCGTACATCACAGAGAGGTGCACACACAGTGGACGAGGTGAGTAAGTGACTGAGGCTGTGCGAGTCAAATCGGTAATTTATTTTAGTGTAGTCATTTGTTTTTGGACATTTAAAATTTATATCCCGCCCTGACTAAGCCAGGGCAGGACCGGCCGGCGGCGGCTTCGCGTATGCGCGGTTTATTTGCAGTCTGGACGCGGAGGGGTGACCATCTCCGGCTGTGCTCCGCCGTGCCTGCAGCTGGGCGGGGCTGCTGCGCGACGACTGGAGTTCTTTGGGACGTGAGAGGAGCCCACGGCAGCACCCGGTGCTCGGTGAGGAGAGCAAGAACAATACGTGCTTTCATGTCAGTCTCTCCAAAAGACAACAGAAAAAGTCGTCATATTTGTCACTAGTCGCTTTTGAAAACGAGCCGCTAGAGGAGTCTGAAAACTCGCTAAATATAGTGACAAAGTCGATAACAGGCTGCAGGGGGCGCCGTCTCCACCACCGGGCTTCTCAGACAGATTAAATATAACCTGAAACGTGAGAGGTGCTCTCGTCGAGACTGACGCAAATGCAGCCCCACCGGTCTCCCAAATGCTGGGACGTGACCGGCCATGACGGCCGCAGTGTGCAGCCGGTAACCCTTCCTGACGGAACATGAACCCTGGCGATCGACAGACGCCGGGGGCACCCGGGAAGCAGACACGAGGCAACCATCTTCGTGACGAAAGAAAGTGCAGAATAAGAAACCCAAAACATTTCTGTGTTTAACTACATGCTGAGTAACCTCCTGACCAGGCTGATTTCTTTGTAAAGGGTCAAGCTGCTTCCCAGGTTATGATGCTTAAAATCCAAAACTGTTGAGTCATACACAAAAGGAAAACCTACACCGTTTACCCTTAGATTCCATTTTAAAACACGGGGCCGGCAGTCACCCAAAAATCAGACCAAGAAGTCTCTTACATTCCATTCAAGCTGCCTTTATATTTCAGTGGTGAGTAGCAAAATCAGCTGGGTTTTATACAGGAGGATTAATGAGCTGTAAAGACAGGCTGTTACATTTCCAGAGCGGGAAAATCCCAGGCAGTCAGATAGCACATACAGGAGGCCCCAGGGTCCTACAGTCCCCACCCTGTTAGGGCAATCAGTCTCATCGTACTGGGGATGGGCCACTCGAAGTGGGTACCTGTGTTTGGAGTGCAGGGCCATTGACCCCCTCGTAGAAACGCCGCTCTGCTTCATCATACTGGGTCTTCTCGAACCAGATCTTCTCCTGGGACAGGTACTGCACGGCGGTCAGTGTGCTGAGGGGAGACAGGACGAAGAGTGGAGTCATATGAGGGCCGTGGGGCACTCTCATTGGTTACCGGGCGCCAGATGGGGTGGGGGTGGGGGCGGGGGCAGGCAGGCTGCTGACTGAACGACAGCTTAACAGCTACAGCTACAGCTACAAGCTACAAGCCCTGGCGGGATGTGGGTCAGGCTCCCTGTCTAGCCTCAAGAAATCGGCGGGATTCCAAAGCCTTCGCAAGGCCATGGGAGATACATCATAGACACAAACTGTTGGCTAGACCACGCCAGGGGCAGGGATCCGGAAGGGGAGCCTGTCATCTGCTCTGCAAACAACCCAGCTACCGGGTGAAATGTCTGCTGGTCTGCAAATGGAGGCCTGACCTCTAAATCACACGGTCCCCGCAGCAACAAAAAAGCCTTAAGAACAAACGCTTCAAGACAGACTATAAAACTGGATGTATAAAACCACGACATAGCCTCAGAGAGCTGCCTCATGTGGAAGACGGTTTTGTTTAAAGTAACATGCTGCAGGACAAACACACATACACACAACAAAAAAGTATGCACACAAATCTAATAAATAAAAAAAACGAATAGGCCTGTGATGTCAGCCGACCGTCCTCCTTGTGAAGACGGGCCATACTTGTCCCTCCGGGGGGCGATGTTTTCCTCAGGTCCTGGCCCATTTTGGTCTTTTGTCACCTTGGCTGGCCTGCTGGAGTCCTTGGCTCCTGCGGGCTTGCCCCGACCCTGAGCCGCCGCCGGAGGCTGGCCATACAGCCGCTGGTAGTAGGCGGACTCCGCCTGGTCGTAGCGAGGCTTTTCCACCCACACGCCCCCGACTAGTTCGGCGGGAAAACGGGGCAGCCCGTTCACAGACTCCTGCTGGACCATGGGGGAGGGGGTAGCTGGGGTGGGGGCCTGGGTGAGATAGCCCTCGTCAGGGGTAAGCTGAGCAGCCAGGCTACGCCCGGGGGGGAGGGACAGGGACCCGGGAGCAGCACGGGGGTTGGCCTGCTCCATGTAACAGCGCTCGGCTGATACAAAGGATGGCTCGTTCACCCATGGCGCCTGCACCAAGTGTTGGCAGGCCACCTGGTCAGCATGGCGACAGTCGGCAGACTGTTTGGACATGGCTGGGGCAACGGGTGGAGGAATGCGCGAGGTCTCCCGGCACGATGGTGTCGGTGAAGTGGACCCATCCGGGGCGGAAGCCTGGCTGACCAGCCACCGTTGGTAGGAACTCTCGGCCTGCTCATAGGCGCTGCGGCCAAACCACACTGTGTCCGCCTGGAGGCCGAGCAGCATTGCGCTGGGCCCGGGGGAGCGGCTTTCGCTGGGGGAGACATGTTGCCCATCCCCTCGCCCACCAAGACGCCCTTCCACGCCAGCAGCCTTGGTCTCCGAGCGAGAGGAACGTTTGCGGCGCCGCTGCCGCTTCCCTACACGCCGCACATCACCGTTCACGCTGCTGCTCTCCGGTGAGGACGAAGTGCCGTTTCCCTCCTGGGGGACCACTCCAGGCCACCCCTCCGCAGGTGCACAGGTGGTGCTCTCCACGCGAGTCTGATCCAGCTTGGCCTGATCCATTTCTTGATTTGAGGGGGGGGGGGGAGGATTTTCACATCTTGAATCCAAAATGCAGCACAGGGAACGAAGAGAGGAACAGGTAACAGGGACAGGCTAAAGACTTAATTTTATACTGGACTTAAAACAACAAAATGGGGCTGATCCAGAGACCTTTGACACTTCCCAGCATAAAGTACTTTAACTTAGGAGGTTTACGAATCCACCTACACCCAACACCCTTAAGCCTGCTACCCTGCCTCCGTGACTCTGCGTTCAGACACAGTACCACTTAACTTTGATGCATGATCTGAGCCTAATTCAAACCACACATTCGCTAAGAGCCTTTAAAATCAAGATCTTGGATCACTGCCCCACTGAAAACAGAGGCATGCAGCTGAGAATGGAAACAAACACAGGCCAAAACAAAACTACAAAAATCAATGTGACATGAAATTCATTGTGACCTCATTCTCTAGTCGCTGTTGAAAAACACTCAGTCGTACCCACAAACTGGGCTAAAAACATTTCATGCACCTATAAAAATAGCCTAGGACAAGATTGGCAGGAGCAGTTTACGATGCCCCTAATGGGAAACCTTGAGGTCTCTGTGTACAGGTTTATCGGGGCTTTGACATGTGAGCCATAAGCTTTTGGCCTCTGAAAAGTGCACGATCAGTATTGACGGAACATTAAGGGCAAGCGAAAAATCAAGTCACAGATGAACGTCAGCTGGGCTGTTTTAGGAAACAGCCGCAGATGGACGCAGAATCAAACCAAACTAAATACGTGCATTAAAAAAAAGAAAAAACTATGTGAAGGAGAGGAACCAGTGGGGGTGACAGGATGGGCTGCGACTGCCGACACACACACAAAGTCCACCGCACGGCATGCAGCGGAACACTTGCCGCTACTCACCGATTGGAGGTGCCCGGCAGTGGGATCAAATAACCGAAACGCTTGGTTGGCTCCTTTCATCCGAAGCATGGATGGATGGGCACAGTTAGGTTGGGGTGACGCGAGCCTGAACACCATGCACTCAAAGCCGGAGCCCATTAAAACCGGCGCAACTCGGGACGAGGCGGCGCATTTTAATCGCGCATTTACATAGTGTCCTTAAGGATCTCTTGTATCCTTGTGTGTCATATTCAAGCGCTTTCGGAGGTATTAGATAGAGAAGTAAGTTCGGACAATCAAATACTCACTTTGTAAGTCCTTGGCAGCATTAAGAAAACAGAGAAACTGGTCATTATAAAGGAACGGTGAGTAACACATCAGGTTCATTTTATATCAAATAAACAGAAAGTAACAATTTCAATGTTTAAACGGTAAACTATAGTCACGTATTAAGTAGAAATTTCATGCTATTGTGTAACAAATGCACATACATATTGCACACATGTATACACACACACACACTACGGTCACAAACACATTATATACACATTTTATATTGATATATGTAGATTTTATATGCAACACAATATCCGTGTTATATATAAACAAAATACCGCACAAAGACAGCATATCCCGACCACCAGAATAAACCTCGGCCCTTGATCGGCCTTGATGCCGTGCGCCGCGGCAGCCTCAGCCTGTCACCGGCTCACCTTTAGGGTGGCGGGGTACCGCTTCGATGCAGCAAAGCGGGCGGACATTTTAACGGCGGCCTCCCATATCCGCACAGCGATTATTAGCATTATCCAGACAGCCGTGCGACCCTCAGCTCCCTACCGCTATCATCCGACCCTGCGCTCGCCTACACCTGGCCCCATCGTGACACGGGGAGCCCCAGCCCCAGCCCCAGCCCGCCCCTCCCGCCGCCCCGTCAGCGTCAAAGGGTCACGGCGGGACCGACGGACGCCCGAAAGCAGCCGTGTGTGGGGCGCCAGAACCAGCGCTCATTTACTCACTGTGGAAATTTTATCGCTTTATTTCGGCGAGCAGGACGGTCCGCGTGCGACTCTCTCCCGACGACAAGAGCGGAAAAGGGCAGCGAATAGAGAACCGCGTCAGTATATCCAGTGCTAAATGGGGGGGGGCGGCCGCGGAAATCCCTCAGAAACGCGGCCGATTGGCGGCCTTTTTAATGTGGCTGACAGATCGGAGGGTATTTAGACACCTATTGGATGGTACGTATACTACGGGATGGCTAGATTTTTTTGGATATTTTTATCGTTACATTATCTTCCACCTATAAAAAAATGGAACATTCTGAGTATGACGTCAGGGCATGATCATGTGAACTTGACAGGGGGCGGAGCTTCTTGGCCTTATAATCCTGGTGCCGAACGGCTCAGCCCTGCCACCTCCAAACCGGTGTAGTATTTCTATACGTTAAGGTCAGTGTAAATTTAATAATGAATGCGAAATAAATGAACACATGCCAGTTGCTTCATACACTTAATCTCATTATGCAATTAATTTTTAACCACTGCTTCCCTATAATCAATTTTCTTACTCTTTTTACATACTTATACCATCTACCGAATGTGTCCAAATTAATTGTGCGGGTGCAATATTGATAATGTTCTGTAACGTTACAAAATACACGCGTTAAATATTCCTTAGAAGGTGCACGAACACATTTCATGAGAGGACATACTACATATATCATGTGACATGATTATTATGTGGTAAGAATGCAGTCTATTAAACGGCTATGAAATTTTATGTGGCAGGTACGATGCAATATAAAATTCTACACTAGGGGTCATTATCGGGATAATATACCCACCGTTCACTTCGGAGCATCCAATATATTAACCACCACAGACAAAGCAATGCATTTCTATAGTTTATTAAACAATGTCCTGTTTCCTCACCCAAGTTATTACCTCTAAGAGCGCGTGACACTTGAAATGATGTGGGCAGTACCATGACTATTAGTCTGATTGATATTTAGCCAGTATGAAAATGAATCCTCTGCGGAATATCAGCAGCAACTGTGTACTGTGTAACAGTTTTAAAAGAACAGTAATAATAATAAGAAATATGAAACATACATCTGAAAAACCGTTCAAAATGTAAAATTAATTAACAGCAACAGCTTTTTAATCCTTTTTATTTTTTATCCAGTTCGTAGCTCACATGTAGTAAAAGAACTAAATTTACCTTGCCAAATATCCGTCATTGGAGCAAAGCAGAAGGCTAAATCCAGCCAGTGCATGTTAGAATTATGTTAGTCTGCGTACATATCTCTGAACAGACGCTCATATAACAGCACTGTCAAATTTGATAATGCTCCCTTTAATGACCATTCAGCTTACTCAGTCCTGATTGGCTCAAGTATGACTCAAACCAACCAATGATCAGTGATGTGACTATTCAGAATCTGACCCAGGGTTCAAATTTCCCCACATTAAGGGTGTCATATCCCATAATAATCCTTTGTGTGTGTGCGTGCATACTTTTGAGTGTTAGTGTTACTGAGCTCCATCACCCATTCCAGCACCTATGGCTGGTTAATCTCAGAGGATTGACATGTTAGACATGGACAGCAGCAAGACAGTAGCCTCCTGACGTTGGGCTCTCTCTCCATCCCAGAGGAGAGCTCTGGGTAACAGGAGCCGCCTTGATGCCCATTTTCTCACCCAAATGCACCAAGGTTGTTGCATAATTAACTGTAATCCTATTCTTTAATTATGTTTTATCATGTTCATCTGATTGGTTGTCACCAAATATTCTGAGGAGGGTACAGATGATCCGCTTATGAGGGTTTACAACCCTGCCAGTACACCTGTATGGGGTCAGTCCACCTTCACGGCTGATATTTGAAGGCACGACCCTTGAAAGAGCCTCGGAACGGAACAAACATTTCCCTCACGCTTGGGGGTCAGCCGCTTGCCAGCAATAACCGGAGACCTGCCCTCGAAGGCCCCATGCCCCTGGCGGTACCCCACCCTTCACTATAATCTCTGAGCTCATGCCCTGAAGACGTTCAGAATCACGACACGCAACATAAATTCACCCTCCGCTCTCGCAAAGAGCTGTTAATGTATAAGCATATTCATTCTCACACACTGTCACTCCTTACACATTAAAAAAAAAACATTTAAAAATCCAATTTAAATAAATACAAAATAAATTATATAAAACAACAGGTTAAAGACATAAATTCTGTTAGCGTAACAGATAACAAGCAGATAAATTCTATCACACGCTCACATACGAATGAGCAGGACAGTAGTGTGGCTGATACACACGTCAGTGTGTCACCTGGACTGATTTCACATGGCTGGGGGGGGGGTTTCTCACAGAGGACACCAGAGTTCCACTGGCGGTCACAGGGTCTTCCTCACCAGGGAGACGGAGTCAGTGTGGTTTATCCCTGACTGTGCCGGAGATGGCAGGCAGTGGGGTAAGGATACAGTCCTGTGGATGGAGAATCACTAGCAGGACGAGCTTGAGAGGACAGCAGCTATGTCAGGCCGGTCCGCACCTCATCTTCAATACTACTGTACATCTGAAGCTTCCGTGGTCCGGTAACCCTGGGCAACCACTCGGCCAATCAGGCCAGGAGGTTACGTCCGATGTTTGTGATTGTGTTGCGGTGATTGGCACAGTGTCCTTGCTGGATATTTTTCCTGGGTTTTACGGCGACTGCAGCGAAACCACGGGAATGTTAAAAATCCAGTGGCTGAAGATCTCGGAGGGCGTGGCAGTTTTGGCTACTTCGCATGGAGATGGATGGAATGTAGTAGAGAAACGATGTAGGCTCACTGATGTAATGAGGATGGGAAAGGAAAAGAAATCTAGGTGGCAGACTGCAAAAACCAGACATCCTGATTCAAGGAGAAATAGAGGCAAAAAGAGTATCAAGAGAACAAACCACGTATGTGAGTGGTCAGTGATGGTCTGGTTACGGTAACCCACGTGACTGCAGGTTTGCGCAGTACAGGGCCAGCTGGGCAGACTTTGTTTTCATTTGGCAATTTCTATGAATATGTCTATGGTACTGAGGAGAAAAGAAGCCCAGAGTTTTGGAAGGAAGGCCCCCGTTCTGAGGCATCTAGAAATGTGCCTGTACGTTTGCCCATCGAAATGCAGCACTCTTTCTGACTCCCCGTTGTGTATGTCTTTATGAGCGTGGTGCCGTATGTGTGTATTCGATTCACGCACGGTGGCCATGTATCCTTAACAGTGTAAACATCCGTCTGTCCGTGTCTGCCGCTGATAAAGTATGTTTAGTGCAGGTGTGTTTGTGTAGGCTGGCATGCATTATTGCAGGTGACTTCCTGACTAGCGACACAGACCACTCTCCCTTGTTATTCAAATTGAAGAATGGCTGTTCTATACATCCCTGTGTTCCTCACTACAATTTTCTACTTCAGTTTAGTAAAAGAAAATCTGAGACTTTCTCTCAGTTTGAGTCTGAGATGAACTCTGGCCAATTTATGTAAACTATGTATATTATGAAGGAATAATTGGACAAAACCTGTCTTAAATGTATGATGTATGCGTGAATACGTTTTGTCCGTGTGTGTTTGTGTGTGTGTGTGTGTGCGCAATGTCTGTAAAGTTGAAAACTGTTACCTGGGTTATGTTTTGGCTGTACTGTGAGTTTGTGTGTTCTTGGGGCATTCTCCATTTCTGTGTGTCCATTTCTGTGTGTTTGTAGGTGATGATGTGTGTGGACATGTGTATGTGAATTCCCTTTTGCCGGAGTATTCGAGGTATGCGTGCATCTGTGTGAATGTGTGTGTTTGCCTGATGTTACCCTGCAGCGCCTTGACCCTGCAGGACAGCTCTCAGGAGGGCGGGTGTACGGCGCCACCTAGGGTCCACTGGTGACTATAGCACCCCATCCATGAAGCTAGTGTCCAGCCTTTGGATCAGCACGCGGATGAAGGACATCTCCTTGCGTGTGTTCTCAAAGATTACCCGCGGGTCGTCCGACTGGCACCGCAGGCAGTTGGGAGCCATGACCATAGCCAGGTTGCTGATGTCCATCTTGGTGATGGCCACATTGCCGGGCTGAGCGAACACCTGGGCAGAGTGAGGGGAGAGGGCAGTGACAGGGTCAGCGGAAGTAATGGAGGAAAAGGAGGGATGTGTGTGCTTTACAAAGAGAGAAAGACTGATGAAGAAGAGACAGACAAGAAAAGGCCCCACAGAAACAAACAAATCTGAAAAAAAAATGAATACAGAAGCAGCTGCGGGATCAGTTTGACTAAGTCTGATAGACAGGAAGCGAAACAGGAAGCAAATACAGTAACGCAATATGGAGTCACTGGACAGGAAGTGGAACCGGAAGTAAATAAGGTAACAAAATATGGAGTTACTAGACAGGAAGGGGAACAGGAAGTAAATAAGGTAATGCAATATGGAGTTACCAGACAGGAAGTGGAACCGGAAGTAAATAATGTCACAAAATATGGAGTTACTGGACAGGAAGTGGAACCGAAAGTAAATAAGGGAACAAAATATGGAGTTACTAGACAGGAAGGGGAACAGGAAGTAAATAAGGTAATGCAATATGGAGTTACTAGACAAGAAGGGAAACAGGAAGCAAATAAGGTAAAGCAATATGGAGTTAACAACCAGAAGTGTAACAAAAAGTAAATAAGGTAGTGCAACATGAAATTCAAAGGCAGGCAGAGAGAGAGACGGATAGGAATTGGAGCGGACCTGCAGGAAGCGGATCAAGTAGCACAGCACCATCTTGTTGATGTGGGGCAGGTTCAACACCAGGTTGACAGCAGCCTCTGCATCGTCGTAGTTCGAGATGCACCCATCGTAGAACTCGTGGGGGATCAGGGGCTCCTCCAGTTCACGGTACCACAGTTTCAGCAGGGAGGCTGAATCGGAGGGTAGACGTGTAACTGACACCATCGTAGTGTAGGGACTCTGCAAACTGATCGGTTTAAACTGATCTGATCAGGACAGAAAATCCCAGCTGCACGCCTGAGCATGAGTGTGGCTCCACCTTGGTCAGAAACGGGATGGCAGCCAGCAGACTCCAGCAGCAGTCTCATCAAACAAACCCAGCTTATGTAGGAAGAAGATGTCGAGAAGATGGTGACGAATAGGTGGAAAACCAAAATGATGGGACAGTGAGCCTGCTTCAAGGGCTCATATGGCAGGGATGGGCAGCAATACCTGGAACATGGGGGTCCTCGAGTCCCGTGGGGACCCTCCACTGGTCCACCTGAAGTTTCAGAGCGTTGACCTCATCTATGTCACCAGGAACTCTGCGAAGCAACACGGGACGGCCAAGCAGCCCGTTAGCCTCCGAAGAACACGTGTGGATCCCTCTTCCCCTTGCCCTCCCTCTGTTTCTTCGTTTTCCCTCATTCTTTACAGTCTTCCCCAGTCCTTTATTCTCCATCCTTTCTTTCTCCCTTTTTTCAACCCAACTTCCATCCCCCTGCCCTTTCCCTAATGCCTGTCCCACCAGGATGGCTTCTACCCTTGACATCCCAGCCCAAACTTGCCCAAACCAGCCCAGACGGTCACCTGAAGATGCCCTCGGTTTGGTCCCCATTGAGCACCAGAACCTCCTCAGAGAGGCGTGTCTGCACCCAGGGCAGCTGCCGGTCGGGGTAGAGCTCCCTTTGTAGAGCCATGACCTCCGCCAGTGTGCTGCCGAACATGGAGGGGCTGAAGATGGCGACGCGGGCATAAATGATCTCCTCCAAGCTAGGCTTCTGCAGGCCCTGCAATGAGCACGGGGGCGAGGGGGACAGACACCACATTAAAAGAGATGTAGAAGCACTGCACAGTAAAGTAGGAGCAGTGCACAGTGAAGTATGACAACTGCACAGTGAAGAAAGAGCACTGCACAGTGAGGTAAAAACACTGCGCAGTAAAGTGCACAGTAATAATGTAGCACCCCATCTCAGAGGTCATCTCCAGTTAGTAAAAGGACACAAACTGCCCTCGTTACCCCGCCAAGACTGGCACCGCGGTGGGCTGCTGGCCGTCTGCCCCATGTATGACCACACACACATGCATGCGGGCAAAGGCACTGAGAGAGAGAGACACAGGGATCTTTATGCAGGCTGTTACACACATAAAAACACAGAGAAACACACACACACTGACGTGCTTTAAACAGTCTGAGTTGCGGTGTGGCAGAGAAAATAAATGACGCCCTATCAGAGAGAGGCATCAGCCGGAAGCTGCACTCTGACTGGCAGCTCGGATTCTGAGGCGGGACTAAACCACCGCCTCCCGGGGAAAATTTTAATTAGAACAGAGGAGAAGATAGCCAGAGTGAGCTGAAGAATGGGAAGACATGAGGAGGACAAGGCGAGGAAAACAAACCTGTGTGTGGATTGTTAAACACGTAACCTCAAACAGAAACAGAAACCTGACCTACCCCGTCTCGGCTAAGATCACCCCCACCCCACACAGCTTCCTGCCACCTGTTCCCATGGTAGCGATGCGATGTGATAGGCCTTCCCGCGACGCAGACAAATAGCCTGCTCACTATAATCAATCACAATCAGAAAGTGGTCACTGACGCCAAGGGAGCAGCCTGGCGCCAAGTAACTCTCACTCACGGTGCATTCAGTCCCAACATGACCCCATAAATCAAACCTTCCCCCCTGACCACCTAATTCTCACTCTGTTTTAAAATGGTGCAGGTCTGTGTGGAACAGGTCTCAGGGAGACAGTGAGGGGCCTAATTTGTGAGCACGTGCGTGTCATCCAGAGAACGCTTACCCAGAATCCCATGCGTTACCGTGCGACAACGTGAGGCAGATATATGAGGTGTAGAAACTCACCTTGCTGAATATGTGTCGCCCTCCATCACCTCCACACCTACAAACCTGCTCCGCTCAGCACATCCTGAGGTGACCTACATATCATAACTCCTCGTCTCGCCCCACAGCTACCCAG
>JAODKC010000082.1:6032117-6063478 GCA_026777985.1 Mormyrops attenuatus
TCCCGCAAACGCCTGAACCACCCCCCCCCCCCCCCCACAGAGGATTACTAAAATGACCTGGGAAGCAAGTCAAGGGGAAAGGAAGATATGCACAGCTGGGCCTGGGTTCGAGGCGAATTTACCTACGTGCATCTAACAGGAATAACAGTGTCCCCCACCTGGCCATCCTCTGGGATTGAGATTCAATGTCACTTTTGTGGACAAGCTCACAGTCACCTCTCCATTATGCTCAGTTAATGCACTATTTTTACCAGCGGGGGCGCTGGGCATGCAGGCATGCCAGCTTTTTCCAAGGCGCGAGGGAAACGTCTGACGCGGACTCCAAACCGAGAACCCAAGCTGACGTAACTTCTGAGGACGGGAACAGGAGTAGGGGAGGTCAGCCGTTTCCCCTCTCAAATCGTGGCTCTGCCTTTGACACCTTTTCAGTCGATGTGTAGATGCAGTACATCAGGATACCTCCAGGGGGTGCCTGTCTTAGTCACAGGATGGCTGGTGTTTGCGAACACTAAGAAATGACACTACAGCCTACCACAACAGACACTGTCATACCTCAAGCTGTGAAAACACATTTTTTAAAGGTCATAAAGACTTATTAAAGAATTCCCTTCAGTTTTCTAGAAAAATCCATCTATCCTCCAACTATTCATCCTGGTAGGGTTGTGGGAGTTGGTACTGGAGTCTATGCCAGGCATCATAGGGGACAGTAGTACACCCTGGACAGGATGCCAGTCCATCACAGAGCATTTTTTTTCCCAGGAAAAAAAGGACCTTCTTTGCACACTGGCATGTGACCCACACTCTGGGAGAACCCCAACACATCTGCGGGGTCAGCTGGGTGCAGAATCTGGGCTGAGCAAACAGAGGCATTTTGGGGCAGCGTGTACTGCCGATGACCCGTCTCACTGGGTCTGCTTCACCGGCCCTTCATGCCGGCGATCACTCGACTAACAAACACGCAGCGATCTGCGCTCGAGACAGCCCATTTGATTTACATGGTGACAGTTCTCTGGGTGCCGCCATGGCTCTCGGAGCGTAACCCTGCGGGTTCGACGCCCACCCCAGCGCTGCGTGTGTTTGCATGGGATTCCCGGCACCAAGAGTCAGTCCACATGATTCTGCAGGACGGGCGTCGTTGGGCTCCAAGGACAGCTCCGAGATCCGAACTCGTCAGCCTGGCCAACTCTGAATGCCTCCAGTTAGGAATGATGAACAGAACCATACATCATGGGGATTTGGACCAGACCCGCAAATGGGAGAACCCCAACAACCCAGGCTTCCTCGCTGTCATACAGATAACATGCCAGACTGAGGCGCCGGTCAGCAAAAAGAATCATCTCCGATTCAAACGATCCCACACACTGGTGCCAGGAGTGCCGACCCTCTCACTGCGGACAAACCATTTACTTTATTCCCAGTTATTTTCTAAGGCACGCGTCAGTCGAGGCTCCCGGAGCTTCGGACCAGGTGTGAGCGAGGCGGCTCGCTCGTTATCTGAGCCGGAGGCTCACGCCGTGTTTCCGAGCTCCGCGGCGATGAATCCCGGCGTGCCGGCAGGCTGTCGGGAACTACGTTTCTGTAAGAACTAATTAGAAGGCCCACATGGAGAGAGAGAGTCGGAGACAAATGGCGAACTGGGACAGGGTTCGGGAAGCGTGGCAGGGCGTAAACACCGACACACAGGCCCACGCGTGATCTTTCACCGTGAAGAATATCTGCTATCTGCTTTACGTGTTAAAAAACACACAACAGCACAAACCAGCCAAGGTATTGGTCATCCTGTCAGGCAGATGGTCGCTGTACCATCAAGCGCAGAAGGGGAGTCCTAGCAGAAGGGGAATTAAGGGCTGGGAGGATGGTATCACATACTGAGGCTGACGAGAAGGTCCTTACAGGAATGTTCTGACCATAGACTCGACTCATGTCCGTGACGTGGCGTCCCCTTCGTTATTCAGTCTCAGGATTTGCTCCTCTTCCCTGATCTGGACCTTCTAGACTTATTTTGGTCCTCAGCGCTATCGAGGGGTCTCTGGTGCCGCGGTAACACAGCGGCACAGCCCACAGACCCACAGAAGCAAGCCGATATGGATTAATCATCGAACGAGGCCCCGGCCCGCGGGTTTCCCTACGGACGGCTGTCCACCACAGGCCCGAAGGAAAAGCCCAGTTAACGATCAGCGCCGAGATCGAGCGCTCCCGCTATCCGGCCCGGATTCGTGGACCTCAGCTGACCGGCCGGCTCAGTTACGACGGTCGATGGGCAGGACATTCAGCAGCGGAAAAATCAAACTCTGTGAAGCTTTACTCATGGTTACGAGCAGAACCTTGCGAAACCCCTTTTGTGTGCGAGTGTGTGTCTGTCTGCGTGTCTGTCTGCATGCATCGATTTAGGGGGTGGGGTCCTTCACGTGAAGAGTGATAGTATCTGAGAGATACCCCCCCCCACGGCATCACATAAATCAGATATTATAAATTACAGTGTTCCTCGCTCTGCTTCAGGAACCCAGACAAGTCCCTCCTGTGGGGGGGCAACGTAGAGTCAGGACATTCACCTTCCCCAAAGAACCACCACAGTATTCTGCTTCTTTATTCATCTCTTTTTTCAGCAGGTCGGGCCCACCCCGGGCACATTCCAGTCTCTGGGCTCCCCAGATCCCCACTCCGTGTGCCCTGCCCGCCGATCCGTCCAAGGCTTTGCCGCACATCTCTCGGTGGAAAAGGTGGGGGACGGGGGTCAGCGGGACAGGGGTGTCACTATGTTTAAACTGAGCCCTGTTGTAAAATGGTACAGAATAACGCGCAGTGGGAATAAGGGAGGCACTGGACCACACCCGACACAAAGCAAAAACACCCTCTGTGGGGTGGGGCACTCTGCACGTCCCCATCCACTGCAGTCCAGAGATGAGGCTCCAGCCATTAGCAATTACAGACTACCGCCGCAACAATCACCAGCGGGCTGTGGGGTCAAATCCCTTAAAAGAAATCTTTTAAAAATCATAGCCGCCGGAAACGAAAACTTCAGATGTGTATCGGATGCATTCAGAGCAGACAGCCAGCGTTTTTTCGGAAGCAAAGTGCGGGAACGCTGCACCGGGATGGCAAATCACCGAGCCTCAAGGTTGCCGGGAGAAATGGAAATCAATATTAACAAGGATACAGAGCTGTTTCTCCCTTTGAAATGGCTACGGTGCCCTTCACCTGCCCTGTAGGCCCCGGTGTAAGATAAAGTGCTGCTTGAGCGTGTTTGTGTGAACAGGAAAATGCAGCAGCACGAGTCTCAAACAGCCAGCATCCGACTCTCTTTGCATTGCAAATCGTACAATAAACAGACAGATAGTGAAGGTACTGAGAGGGAGAGAGAGAGAGGGAGAGGGAGAGAAAGAGAGAGATCCTACACCCCCGGGCAGGCCCTGCACCAGCCCTCCTGCATGCCTCTTGTTTCCAGAACTTTCCATCGCACTCATTTTCTGTAAGACTTGCACTGACAAGTATCAGCAAAGATCGCAACCACAACTGAGAGCGTACTATATCTCACTGACGAATTGCGTACGTTTCTACTCATCCAAAAACCTTTTCTTTCTTCCCCTTTATAAATGGAATCATGGTTAAAAGGACACTGCAATAACTTTAACTTAAATTTCACTTCACTGTTTCATACACCATCCACTGTAACCTGACGCCTGGTCCAACTGGAAGTATGAAATGTCACACGTATGATGCACTTTGTTCTTATTCATGCGACCGATGTAGGTGACACTGCGAGCTGTTCCATGTCCCAGCAGAGAGTGACCTCGCTTCCTTGTCCCCACCCTACCCCAAGTATGTCTCGAGTCCCATGTCGTACCTCCCATGGGGTGGAGTCTGACTCTGGGGCAACGCTGGGGTCCCACAGCCTGTTTCATCGGCATTCAGACAGGCTTTCATAATCCCAGTAGGCTTTAAACAAGGACTGCCAACTAAACGCCAGAACCCGCCACCAGGAGAAAAGACACATTTAGAATTTTAATTAATTTTCATGTAAACATGCAGCCTTCCAATCCCACTTGCCACACACACGTGCTCCACTCCGGCGGCTGAAACTTCCATGGCTGACCTCCACCTGAGCCGGTCGCCATATCGTCTGGTCCATAACGCCAGTGGTTTCCGGCCTCGCTGCTGCGTCGTCATGGTCGCAAGAGCTGAGAGCTGAACCTCGACGAAAATGGGAGATTAGCAAGGAAGAGCTCAGAGAGCCGCGACCAATCGCTGGAGCGGAGATAAAGGAGAGTGGCCTGGCAGTCTGAATGGGAAAACTACCAGCAGTGACGGCGCAGTGAGCTTTGGTGCCCAGGAGAGAGTTCCCATCCCAAGCAGGGGTGGTACTACTCTGGATCAGTCTCTGCAGTAGCACAGTAAACGGTGTCACTGTGTCCGTGAAAGACGCAAGCGCATACCTGCCATCCTAACAGGAAACCCTGCCCGTCCAGCATTACATGGAGCCCCATCTAGCTGTGAAACATGAAGCCCCACCCACCAGCATTACATGGAGCCCCATCTAGCTGTGAAACATGAAGCCCCACCCACCAGCATTACATGGAGCCCCATCTAGCTGTGAAACATGAAGCCCCACCCACCAGCATTACATGGGGCTCCATCTAGCTGTGAAACATGAAGCCCCACCCACCAGCACTGCATGTAACACTTCCCACCTGACATATAAAGCTGTATTTCTTGAAGCCACTCCCACATAGATTAAACTCCGCCCATTCGGGTCACTCAGCATCCCAACACTACTATGAAGGGGGCAAAAAAAAAAAAAAGAGCTTCGGATGAACGTGACCTACAATTCCTCAAGAGAAAGTCATTAACCATGCTACACACTCGTGTCACATGGGTGACACTGCCCTGCTCTTGTCCCTTTCTACTTTCCACTTCTGACACCATGTGCATGGAACAGACAGGCAGAGAGGGGCCAATTTCATATGCTAAAAACAGATACAAAAAGAGGGGCTAATTTTGGAGCTAAAAGAGGCACACGGGACAAAGGGAGCTAATTTAGAAAGTAAAACGCACACACGAAAAAGAGAAGCTAATTCAAAAGCTAAAAACAGACGTACAAAGGGAGACTATTTCAAGAGGCGGTAAACAGACACACCAGAATGGGCTAATTCAACAGCTAGAAAACACACAATGGGGGGGGAGGGGCTAAAAACCATCACACACATCCTGATTGGCTGAGGCTTGTGTCTGTTCTATTCATTACCATTAAAAACACATGAACTCATCTGCATTCCACATCAGCACCTGGTTCAGGGAGATTTTATCTCTACATCCACCTTATGGTTTGAACCTCGGAAATGCTACAGGACTAATTCCTGGGGTCTCAACACGTGCTCTGCCAGGAGGGCTCGAAAAAAGCCTGGTCCCCCTGCAGGTAGGCACCACACCTACAGTAAAGACAGGAATTCAAATACAGACTGTAAGACATGGTTCACTCCTGAACAGCCGGGCCCCCGCCGGCCCCCCGCCTGCCTGCCGTGGGGCTGGAACCCGCATTGCCCCCCAGGAATGCGTCCCACCGGCTGGCGTGTGAAGACTGTGAGCCATCTGCGCGTGTCGGTCCACATGGGCAAATGCTTTGCGGGTGGGGGGGATCCCTGCCTGCAGAAGGGTGGTCTACACCATCGGTACCCTTTCGCTCCCACATTCTTTGATTTTGTGCTCGGAAGGCTGTGACACTCAGAAATGACTGAGTCCCTCATCGGACATGTTGGTGCGGTGACCCACCGCGATGATGTACCATTTTATCAAGGTCCTTATGAACGGTGTACAGGGACACAGGGATAGGGACGCCGGCTCTGTCCCTGTTGATGCTGGTCTCTCTCCCAGCCTGGTGCGCTGTGGATCCAAACACACTTATCCACAGGCGGAATCGAGCTTGGCACCCTATCACCCATAAAAAACTCAGAATTCACTTTGACACGTTGGTCCAGTGTTAAAGACTGCAAACCTACATCCTGAATTGATAGGACTCTTCTACGGAAAGAGCAAACAGTGCCCTCTTCAGGACCGGTGGGTTTCTCAGTGACCCAGCCTTTAGCCAATTAATTAAAGTCAAAGTCTGGACAGAAAACAACTTTGCTGTGGTTATTTCAAGTGTGGATAACATGCTGATCTGGCTGCTCTCCAGCTGCCTTTTTCACTCCCCCTCTGCAAAACTGTGTGACTCTCAACCCAAAAACATGTTCATCAGCTGAGGGCTTGACTTACGTGTTAACAAAGCTGAATGAAGTGCATGAGTGTCCCAAAACTCACACAAATGCCCGTCAGACCCTAAGCCAATCCTGCTGATTAAAGTCTGTTCTCTCTGTTCCAGTACTACCCCACTAATTCCCTGATTGGCTAGGATACCTATTCATAGTACAGCTCACCCAATGAGGCATGCTTGCTCCTACCTGGAACACCTGAGTTATGTCTGAATATAGAGCGTTTAATATCTATTTGCTTTGCAGCTGACCTTCTCCAGGACATCTCAGCTTTCACAGTTCACTTCTGCAGGCGTCCTGCCAACAGAAGGGTTAATTCAATAGCTAAAACAAAGACACACAAAGAGGCGTTAATTTAAGAGCTAAAAAAAACAGGCACAGAGTGTCCCAAACACGCACACACCCACAGAGTGAAGAAAGCATTATGTGAGTTACCGACACGGCTGTCTGGAAAAGGGCTTCCCCACGCCCCATGCCCGTTTCAGCAAGCCGTCCCATGCGAGTTGGAGGACCTCCGACTGGGTGTCCCTTTCGTCTAAGCCCTGATCACGGACCTTGACAGAAACGGCTCTGTCGGGTCAGTCACGGAGAGAAAAATCGGACAGGCCCTCGAGCGGAACGGCCTTTGCGTTCCCGCCAGCAGGGGGTCAGGGCTAACCTCCTAGCAACCAGCACTTCTGCCATCCCATGACCTCACCACTTCCTCCTGAGTGCATCCACAGGGGCGGGGGGGGGCTGGAATTTGAGCCTGCCACAAGCAGACACACCCATGGTCACATGCAAACACGCATACAGCGTGGGCAAGTAAATGAGCTCACCCCCTGGGCCTGACCCACATGTGCCTCAGACCGGTGTGGGGGGTGCAGGGGGGGTGGCTGGATCATGTCTGCAGATTCACTCGGAAGATCAATATTTCTGACACTGGCTTGGCACAGAAGGAGCTCATTTGAGGAGGGATGAATGCCTCTCCTGCTGAAAAAGTGGCAGCCGTATTCGTAGCCCTGCCCCACAACCTCACACTATCTATCCAGCTTCTACACACCAGCAAGGTTGGGGGGGGGGGGGGTACAGGAGCAGCGTGGATGAGTGAGTGGGGTAAAATCCGCTCAATGGTGGTTGGCAAGACAAACTTCACTACCATATACCCTCTAATATCAGAGCCCATGGACTCTGCTGAACTGATACCATATACCCTCTAATACCTGTGCCTACTGACTCTACTGCACTGACATCATATACCCTCTAATACACAGGTGTCAGACTCCAGTCCTGGGGGGCCAGAGCCCTGCACATTTTTGGGTTTCCCCTCGTTTAACACACCTGATTCAACTTCTTGTGCTAATTACTACATAGCTGCTGAGCTGAATCATTTGTGGTGGAACAGGGAAAGAACTACAGTAAGCTACACAGGGCTCCGGCCCCCCAGGACTGCAGTTTGACACCCCCTGCTCTAATACTACAGCCCACTGACTCTCTTCTGCACTGATACCATACATCCTGTAATACCTGTGCTCAGTGTAGAGATGTGTCATGCTTCTACAGGCTGACTGGCATCCCATGGCCAAGTCATTACCAATAAAGAGCTCGTAGAGTCCGTCAGGCACGGGTGCCAGCCCGCTAACGAGGGCGGACAGCCTCATGGAGTGGCACAGCTGGGCAGCAGCTGCACATCAAACGCAGGCGTCTCCTCCTCCCCACAAGGTAAGAGCTGCTTCACTGTGATGCATTCATTAAACATGGAATCGTCATCTAAATATCATTCTGGGGGGTAAAAACACCATCCTGGTGTTTGGATGGGAGCCATCGGCTTCCCAGCAGGTGGCGCCATGGAGCAGGGAATATATTCGATCCAGGCAGACCGCGAGTTTCCTTGGAGGACCTGGCTGTCACGCCCCTTGGCAAATCCCCAAATCAAATACAATCAGGGGGCATAGCTGTGGGGGGGGGGGCAGTTGGGGCGATTCGCTCGCTCACTCACTCGCCAAAAACGCCGTTTCTCAGCTGGCCACTTTAATTGTATCACTCTCTTCCCTCCTTTGTTCCCATTTCCCCCGAAGCGGCAGGTCTTCCATTCTCAAATCTGGCAGCTGAAATATTTCATGTCTTAATCTAACGGGAGGCGTACTGAAACACACTCGGCTACTGCGGCTTGCTAAATGGGCTCCCCCTGCTGATCCGCAGTGAACAATCGTCACCCGGGCGATTTCTTGTGAAATCACAAAACCAGCACGTCTCACAGGCTGCACTACTGCATTCTTCCCTGTGCCGAAACTGGCTATCCTTCTCTCCTTTGCAGACAGACAAGCATGTACCCATTTTACATAGAATCATTTAACAGATGCTTTTACCCAAATCGACGCGAAATTGAGAAATCAGGGTCAGCCGGTCCCTGGAGCATTTGGGGTTAAGAGTCTTGCTCAACGGCCCAACAGTGAAATCACTCTGCTGACTACGGGATTTGAACCAACAACCTTCCCATCACAGACACAGCAGCCTAGCCCAGTTATTCGCACGCCACCCCATATGTGAGAGCAAAGCTTCGGGTCAGAGAGCAGGATCTGCATGCATCCCTGGAGCTGTTGGAGTAAGGGCCCTGCTTAAGGTCCATATAGTGATATGATTATTTATGGGATTCAAACCCACAACCTCCTGGACACGGACACAGAACCCTAACTTGTTAAGCCGTATGTCACCCATATGTATTTGAATAACATGGGGTGAACACCTACCAGCGTGTCTTCCCGGGGCTCATCTGTAAAATCCAACACATTAAGCCCTTCTGATCCTTGTTTATCTACTTACCTCATAATCTGACACATTATCTATTTGTACAGTGGTAGTCAGAAATTGCTGTTGTGCTGTTGATGACCAAAGCCTCCCCTGAGCCCCCCCCTCCCCCCCACCAAGACCAGCCACACCACCCCCTGAATTTGCCCTTCCAAGCTGCACCACTGTCACATTGGCCCACCGGCATATTTTACGGTAACGATCCCTAAACTAAAACCAGAAAAACACAGAGACAGACGGAAAACTGCAGCGAACAAAAGCAGTTTGTCTTGCCGAGAGATCTACATAATGTCTCCTTCCAGGTCCTGTCCCCACACGACAGATCAGCAAGCTCACGCACGCACAGCCAGAGATCAGGAAACCTCAGCTTTTCAGACGAACGGGCCTTCTGTCGAATTGCGCGGGCTGGGAAAACGGTCACACGTGGCCCTTCTGTTTGCGGCGTCTCTCCGCCTCACGGGGCGCCATTTGTCTCGCCTGGCCCTCGCCGAAGCTGTGCGTTTAATGCTACAGATGTCGATCTACGTTCAATAGGAAACGGGACCTTGCATAGAGGCAGTGGGGTCTGGGAGTCACAGTTGCTCAGAACGGACTCTGCTCCACGCCAGATATCATCTGCTGATGTCATCACCTCGTGAATCCTCCAGAAAAGGCAGAGAAGCAGGATTGACACTTCTGGGAAAGACTGGCCACAGTCCTGAGCACTCACGAGATCTCGCCAAGAATTCATCCAAAAAAATCATAAATTTCATTTCCAGCATGGAAAAAAAACCTAAGATAGTGCCGTCGAGTGTGAAAGCTAAAGATAAGATGACAAGATGACAAGCACATCAAAAAACGAACGAAAAGCAGGGCATATTACTGATACAGTACACTCTTAGCCTCCTGACGTTTCAGAAAGCTTTTTAGCTCCTGAATTCTGCCGCTTCATTTCGGACAGAGAGGCCATTTACCCAGAATTCCATGCCATCTCACATTGGGTCCTCTGTGTAAAACAGAGTGAAGGTACCCCCAGTAACCATTTCACTTGAATAGAATGAATGAATGGATGGATGGATGGATGGATGAATATTACATTTATATAGAGCTTTTCAAGATACCCAAAGTGTTTTTTATATTTTTACACCAAACCAATGGGGAGCCACTTCAGCCACCACCACTGTCTCATGAACACACACCAGATGGGCCAGTTTAGCTGAAGTTGAAACCCCATGTAATGTTTATGACACAACTGGGCTTGACATCTGTCCATGAAACACTTACTGCAGCTGCCTGTGTAAATACATACCATGATGGTGTGTGTGTGGCAGTTCACTTTGAGTGCTGTGCTACAGAGGGGTCCAACGGTAAGACTACTGAGGGAACCAATGGTAAGACTACTGAGGGGACCAAACGGAGCCCAAAGAGAACCACAGACAAGCCGGGCTTGTTAACTGAAGTACTGGACAGTGAGGTGAAGGTGTGGACCCATGACCGCAGCAACAAATGGTCATTTCATCCTATACCACTAACCACAGTTCCTCGGTAATATATGGATGAATTATTTTTAGCCCCAAATTATTAATTCGTAAGGGTGGGGGAACTGGGGTCCACGCAGCAGATAAATAGCTATTACATTTCAGTTCACGGCATGAACTGTCGGATTCAGTCCTAAAATAATCTCCACATTTTTCCTAAATCATGTGATCCGCGCATCTCAAATCCAACCCATCCCGATGTCATTAATTCCAAAGGGAATCCTTAGGGTTCTGTCCACGAGGCTAATTAAAATTTCACCTGGCCGATCTGTCCGTAATGAGCTCTAATCCTAAATTCATGAAGGCACTAAGTGTCGGGTCCAGGACACTCTCTGGCTCGGAAATGACACAAAATGGGGCAAAAATGTTCCTTAAATGCCTGAATATTTATTGTGGCTTTTCTAGTGATCCCGTCGGGCGCTAATTGGCCTTTTTAAAGACAGCAATCAGTGCCCTGTTTCAGTGTGCAGAGCCCACACACTGATTTTAAAGGATCTATTGTTACATGATTGGAGACCATTTGCACTTGTTTTTGCGGAAATAGGACAGGTGCACCAATATAGATAAGAAGGGGTGGGTGGGGGGACAGGGGACGAGAGGGACAGAGGGGGGAGGCATGGAGGGAAAGGGACAGACAGGAGAAGGACACAGGAATGGAGAAAGGGGACAGGGAATGAAGGCACGAGGGACAAGAATGGAAAGAAGAAGGGAAGGCAGGAGAGGAATAGGGATGGTGAGGGACAGAGGGGGATGGCAAAAGACGATGACTGGGAACAGGGGCAGAGAGGGACAGAGAGGTGGCTCGAGATGGAGGGATCGCGATGCTGCAACCTCGCGTGGATAAGCCTCGGACCCACAAAACATCCACACGCTTACACTGGGGGCATTCGCCTCATTGCATGTTTTACAACAAACGAGTTACTGATTTAAACGGTTTATACCGCTTAAGGACATAGGGCTGCTCCGCCCTGGTGAAAATTAACGTGCTTTCAGTCCACTTATAGAGGCAGAAACACGCGGACTGACGCACGCCCATGTCTGAATAAAGGCAATACTCGGACAGCAGCGTATGTCCAGGCGTAACGCCCGCAAAACGCCATATTTTTTGTATCCACAGAACACACGTTAACGGCACAATGTCAGCTGAAATCACCTTGCCGCGGTTCCCCGGGCCGGTTAAACGGGATCCGCCGTTGCGCCTCCGCTAACTGCGCGACCTTCCCTGCGCTCAGCCGCAAAAGGCGGCCGCTATTAACTAGTCCTGCCGCGGTTAATCGGGCACAGCATGTTTAATGAGGCGGGGGACAATTAATCCCGTTTAACGCGGAAACAGATTCACGGCGCGCGGTTAACGTGTGCGAATGAGCAATATTAAGAAACGTGTGAAACTTTTCACAAGAACATAGCAAACGACTCTGCTGGGGGGAAAAAAATACTCGGGGTAATCACACGTAATTGCAGTGAGACCAGTACTACAGGACCCACCGGTGAAAATACCATCCCGATGCCACCCAGATGAAATCAACAAATGCCACAGAGCTTTGCGCATGCATAGTTGATTCTGTGTATTAAACGTGGCATTGTAGGTAGATCATTAAGGCAGGTCACACAGTGACGGTGTCGTATAAATATTTTGCAATGTAAAGCAGGAGAGGTGCAGCACCCCAAGCGGACCAACATCGCCCATCCTTTACACCGCTTTTAAATCTTTGTAATAATCTCATTCCCACCCCATTTCTTTCTGCTAGCATGCATATTAAAGGGACCGGGTGGTTACGGTTTGGGCTGAAAGACTGACAGTTTAGTGCGCTGTCTCGCGCATAGAAAAGCCGCGATGGGGAAGGCGGACCATGCCGCATCGGCGGTATCATTCTGCGCACTGCATGTGCACGCAAACCCCAGTGCACGGAACCAGAAGAGGAGCGATGTCTCATGCCTCAACTAAGCAGCAACAGTTAACTACACCCCGAATGCATCAGCTCAGCTGGCTGTCATATGCACAAGTGAATGTCATCCTTATTCCAACATAACTCTTGCATATCGACAGGTTGAAACCGTAAATCACTTGCATGCAACGCACAACGTAGCCGGCTACTTTACCTTTCCGTCATGTTCCCGGTGTTTTCCTGTCAAAATCCGACCTGAGAAATAGCCGAAAGGTCGCCCATGGTGCCGACGACTCCGCTGCTGCAGTGCACTGGCTGGCCGGGTAGCTTAGCCGCTCCTCAGCGAATGAAACGTGCACTGGCTGTCCGCGCGTCCCCGTCGCCACGCTCGCAGCCGACAACGTGGACGTGCCGGCAGAACGCGGCTGCGAGCCCGTCCGAACGCATAGAATCGTCTCCATGGTAGCACGCTACTCGCGCCGATTAGCTGTCTGGTTATTGTAGTTTAAAGTGTTACACGTGGAGCGATGCATTTTAAAACTTCGACACATGTCGAATGCTTGTGCCTAATGTTCTGACTGTGTGTACAGGGTACGATACTTTTCTAGTTTACGTTTTCTACCCTATAAAACTCTCTAAAGCTGATTCATTTCAGCAGCAGCAGCTAACAAAGAGATATTATCTAATAAAACAGTTAATTTCAGCGATCATCTGTCCGTGCTCAGAATGTATTTTATGTTATTATAATACACATTTATATTCATAATTAGCCATTATCACAAAGAAATCTCCCCCTTTTATTAGCGCAACACTACATTTCTTCTTTTCATTTATAATTCGCCCTACAGCATATAATTTCCTTAATTTTCCCTGCATATAATTTTTTTAAAATGACAACCTTTCTACATTGTGTTACAGGCGTACTGTTTAAAATACGTTCAGCTTTTTTTTATCACGGGCTTTCATAGCATTTAAAAATGGTACGCGCAATCAAAGGGTTTATTAAAATAGTTTGTCAGAGGAAAACGGCTTAGAATATTTTGGCCGACAGGGGGCAGTAGTCACTCACAAAACAAGATGTGAGCAGAATCGGAGCCATGCTGGATTACAGTTACGCTTTGTGCGTTCTTTTTCACAGTAATACTTTCTTCTGCATCTTCACCTGCGTCATAGCACACAGGTCCAATTTTCAAACGAGAGCAGCAGTGGCTTAGCACTTTGCAAACTGTTTTCATAGTAAAAATGCTCTGATTTATAAGTGGAACATGTTATGAATGCATTTATGCATCTGTTTCTCTGCTCACCGGCTGCTGGCATTTCTTATGGCAAAAAAAAAAAATCAGGGCTCGGGTTCGGGTCAAATGGGTTGTTTTTGTATGAAGGGCTGTTTGTGTTAGTTGGTTTAGTTTGTTTGGCTTCATTCTTTTCCTGCCCTGCATAAGGCACCCCTGTCTTTGAAGTGCTGGCAGGAGTTTGGCTTATCTCCTGGGGGAGCAATATTTGGAGGACTTTGGGGGGGGGGGGGCAGGAGGGTGAAGCTTTAGAGAATGGAATATGAACTCCTTTGCACACTGGCCATCAGCTGTCAGTCCCCACTTTCTCGTTCACAAAATGGCTCGACACATCAGGCCTAGACCCAGAGCAGGCCCTAGCAATGGATCACAGATTGTGACCAATTCCCAAGAATTCCCAGCCCTGCCCTGAACGACATCTCAGACCCTCTGCCCAGCAGAGATCAAAAAGCCATGTAGGACAGACCAGGGCTGCCCCATGTAGCTCCCCACTTCACCCCTTTTACATTAAAAAAAACTATCAATTTATCTATTAAACATTTCTTATTGAGACACAACCTTCTTCACATGAAAATGTATTGTATCTTATGCAGCTTTCTGTAGGCATCGTGATGGTACATTTAAATTGACCAAATGTAATGACTACAGAGTCACTGCATGTGCTCACTGTGCCGCAGTTTTGGTGTGAGTGGAACAGCTCATACCCCAATACCCCAAACCATTATTTGTGCCCGTCCCCATGGCAACAAGGCTGCCAGCTCATAGCACGCAGTCACCTGTGCGTGACAGCAGCCTTCGCATCAACTGTCCTCAGTGTGGTTTGGGATTTCCTGTGATGTCACATCCTTCACCCACCAAGGTTCTGTGCCACCACTTCTGACATGAGTAACAAAGTGAATGAGGACACCTCAATGTCTCCCTGCAACAAACATCAACTGATAATGTACTTTTCCCCACCCTTGAGATGTTTTAATAGTAAGTGAAGCGAAACTGGAAATGTAGAACGAGAAACTGAAACTCACCATTATAGTGTAGAGGATTTCAGAAGTCGTACTGTTTGTACAGCACAGAGCGATGGTGTCTAGCATCCCACACATCTTCCTGTGTCTTTGTCTGGACAGGTGGAACTGAGGTCCAGGATATACAGTGAAAGCTACCAGAATGATTTTAATAAGCGCTCTGCACACAGGAAAATCCGCTCAGTTTTAGTTGGCAAAATTGTACAATTATTATAGCGTTTGAATAGATTCAGATAAGAACAGGGTAGTTCATCCCAGGGGCCATACTGTTTTATTTCAGTATTGAGCCGATGGCTTTATCCAGTACAGTGCGGGTGCCAGAACAAGCCTGACAGATAGGGCCAAGATTTTCATGGCGGGACACGTGGGATGGCGATGCACGTAGGGCTGGGCATTTAGGACCAAAAACCAATTTTGACGAATCAAGCTGCTCTGTTTGGCATTTGGCGGGTGCCAGGAGAACGTTACCTGCCTGACCGCATTGTGCCAACTGTAAAGTTTGGTGGAGGAGGGATAATGGTATGGGGTTGTTTTTCAGAGGTTAGGCTAGGCCCCTTCGGTCCAGTGAAGGGAACTCTTAATGCTACTATGCTTCTAACTTTGTGGGAACAGTTTGGGGCCCTTTTCTGGTTCAGCATGACTGTATCCCAGTGCACAAAGCAAGGTTCATATTTTTTTTTATAAAAAAATTAATTATGCATTGTGTTGCATAAGTCCAACAGAACAAGCTCAACATAAAAACCTTTCATTATGTCTGCTAACAGCATTTTTTAAGTCAGTTTATGACATTACTCTAAAAACAGAAGGTGAATGTTTATGAATAAAAAAAGCTAAAATCTAAATCTAAAACATAGTTGGCAAATGGCTCTAAAAGCAAACCTGATTACCCACTGAAAGTGTGGTTAATACCAGGAAAGGCCCTCATTTTAAGCTATTACTCATCAACATTATTCTTAATCGATGAGCAGTTTGTAAAAGTTTTAAAATGGCATAACCCAGGTAATGATTATCGGCCTGATGCACTGACATCCACCATCAAGAAGTGCTTCGAGCCGCTGGTTATGGAAAACATCAAGTCCATCCTCCCCCCCTCCCACGACCCGTTTCAGTGTGCATACAGGTCAAACAGGTCAAGAGATGATGCCATCTTGGCTGCTTTATATCCAGCCCTCACACGCCTCGACTCAAAGAACTCGCATGTACGAATGCTGTTCCTCGACTTCAGTTCAGCATTCAGTACAACCATCCCCCAGCAGCTTTACTCTAAAACTTGGACACTTGGGACTCAAAACATCCCTCTGTAACTGGGTGTTAGACTTTCTAACTGGGAGGACACAAAAAGTACTGGTCGGCAGCAACACCTCCAGGACCAGGATGCTCAGCAGAGGGGCTCCACGGGGGTGTGCAAAGTCCACCGCTCTTTACACTACTGACACACGACTGTGTGGCAACCTACAGCACGAACCACTTCGTCAAGTTCGCGGACGACACAACTGTATTGGGCCTCATAAATAAGGAGGAAACCAACTACAGAAGAGAGATGAGCCAACCGGTCCAATGGTGTAAGGCGAACAATCTCTTCCTCAATGTGGGGAAGACCAAAGACATGGTTATAGATTTCAGGAGAAGACCTCCTCAGCATGCTTCACTGACCATCGACGGTGTTGCTGTGGATAGGGTGACGACAAGCAAATTTCCGGGAGTGCACATCTCTGAGGATCTCTCCTGGACCAATAACACCACATCACTGACCAAGAAGGCACAAACAGGCCTCTACTTCCTCCGCAAACTGAGGAGAGCAAAAGTTCCACCTCCCATCATGCTCTCTTTTTACAGAGGCACCGTTGAGAGTGTCATCACTGGCTGTATCGCTGTGTGGTTCGGAAGCTGCTCTGCCTCCTGCCGTAAGGCCCTGCAACGGGTATTGAATACAGCCAGCAAGATCATCGGCACCTCCCTGCCCCCCCTCACGGACACTTTCCATACCCTCCTCACCCGCAGAGCCATCAGCACTGCTGGTGACTCCTCCCACCCCCTTACACTCCTACTTCAGCCTCTTGCCTTCAGGGAGAAGGTACCGGACCCTCCGGGCTCCACATGACTCTTAAACAGCTTTATCCACAAGGCTGTCAGGATGCTGAACAGTGTTCATTACCTCCCCACTCTGCCCCCTGCCCTGGGACAGTAATATACTCACTAACTACCTCTTTTTGCACTATAATTTCAAGCACTGTTTACATTTCATACCTTTCCACTGCTATTTTGACTTATGTCTGCTACCATTTGCGCTCTGTTGTTTACCTTTTGCACTCTATTGTTTACCTTTTGCACAACTGCCTTATATACTGCTAACATTTGCACAACTGCCCTATATATTGTTACCATTTGCACAACTTCCTTTTTTGTCAATAAGTCTCTTACCTTGTCAGTTTGTCTTGTGTCTTGTTATGTGTCTTTTTTATATAGAATTTATATAGAATGTACGCACACCAGTGAGCGAGAAACAGCATTTCGGTTCTCATGTATGTCTTACACATAAATTGTGAATTGACAATAAAATATCTTTGAATCTTGAATGAATCCTGAATCTAATGATCTGTCCAGAAGCTACAAATCCAGGCCAGGATTTTGTTTCTACCAACCAGTTGAGTACTGTGTGACCGTGACTGTTTATGCTCAGCTGATTGGTAGAAACAAAATCTTGGCCTGGATTTGTAGCTTCTGTACCTGAAATGCCCAACACTGAGTAACAATGATTCTTCCCCTTTTCCCCCATCAATTTCTCAGTGTGAAATTTAATTGATTTCAATTTAGCTGTGGACACTGGGAGTCCATTACAACCAAATATCTGGTGTTGGGAAGGAAAACTATTGGTTTCTGCTAAAAAATCTATAACAGAGGCCTAATTTTAACACAATAAAATTTATGAATTTTTTTTTATGATCAATTTTTTTGATAAAAGTGGTGTTGTGTCATCTTATGCCATAAAAATTTGATACACCACCCAGCCCTTGGCGATGGTAGACGTTGTTGAGGGGGGTAGGGGGGTGGGGGGGTTGGCAAAGCATTGGATCAGCAGATGAACTGTAGCCACATCCCTGGGAGGGATCGGCAGGTCATCTCGTTTGTTTTAGGATAAACGCCTTTATTAAAAAATAATTCAAATAAAATTAAAGATGGTGTCCTTAGTGGGTGACGCTGGGGGCACAGCAGCTCATTGTTGGGGGGGCATGGCCCGCGAATGCTCCCCCCTAACGTCGACCCTGTACTGGTAGTTCAAAGATCGCGTCTAAATGTTTTTATGAGCCACGGAGAGCTTCCCTCCTGCAGATACGGAGAGCGCCGCGGCAGAATCCTGCTCTGCAATGCAGGCAGCAGCCGACGGATAGACATGATGAATAAAAGATGCCGCTGATGTGGGGGTTCAGTGCCGACCTCAGCAAGCCATGTCCTCCAGGACCGCGCCGACGCTGCCTTCGCGGGATCGCGTGGCGAATCAATGGCTGGCGGGAAGGAGAAGTGATGGCCGTCACAGCCATCATCAGCCATAGCATCCTCCTTCACTGATCTGAGAACAGGCACTCCAACCCTCCTAAGCACACCTGCTCTGCAGCTCTGGGTGTGTCCAGCTGCTTAATTAACATGCTTAATCATCACCTGGCTGTTAATAATTCCCTGTCTACTTTCTGTTCATAAATATTCAAATTATTATCTGAACCAAAAGAAATCTGAATTTCACATCATTTCGCCAAGGGGATTTTCATGTTTGAGGGATTTGTTCTGGTTCATGTCACACATCATGTAACCCAGAAAAAATTGACCCATCCATCACCACTTAATCCCAACTGGGGTCACTGAAACCTATCCTGGGAACAATGGTCACAGGCAGGAACCAACCCTGGGCAGTCACCGACACACCACAGGGTGCACACAGTCACAATTACATGGTCAACTTAGAGTCACCAATCAACCTATCCTGCACATTTTTGGACTGTGGGAGGAAACCCGAACCCCTGGTGAAAACCCACGCAAATACGGGTAGAGCATGCGAACTCCATACAGAAAGGACCTACATCCGACCCGGGGACCGAAACCAGAACCTTCTTGCTGGGAGGCAGCAGCACTAATCACTGTGCCACCATGCCACCCAAAAAGGTCAATACATAATAAAATGAAATATATATATATATAAGTTTGAAGTTCAAGTTGCAAGTTTTATTTGTCACACACACAATGGGACACTGTAGCACTGTGCAGTGAAACGCCTCTCCACCTGTTTCCCGGATTGGGCTTGTCGAAAAATGTGATAAAAGAAAACAACAAAACAGTTTAATAAGATAAGTGTGAATAATAATAAAATATTAAGAAAATTACAAAACAGCAATAAATTTACAAAATAAAATTACTGTAAAATCGGCAAAAAATAGAGAGCGGCATAGGAACAGCTGAAGGAACTGCAAAAGATTTGCAGTGACACTGGGCTGGTAAAAGTGTGTAGAGTACAGTGACTGTATAGCGAAGGTGACTCTCGCTCAAAATGCGGCTGGCCTCAGTCTCTCAGTTTTGGCCTTCAGGCTGCAGTAGTAGTGTCTCCCTGGCCGCAGTAGTGAGAAGGGGGGGGGGGTGTCTTTTATTATTTCCAATGCCTTGTCCCAGCACCAGGAAGTCATACTCACTGCTCTCTGTCCTGTTTGGTTTAGCTTCCAAGTCAGCCAATGATGTCAGGACAGCCAAATAATGGAAAAATGATATTTAAGTCAACAGACATATAAGGACGTGCATGCATGTAGTTTTTTATTGTTCGTGTTTTTGTAACTATTGTTGTTGATGCTATTATTATTATTATTATTAGTAATGCCCTAATGCTTTGATTCATTAATAAGGCTTAACCTACAAATGACCACCTTCCCATATTGTATGCAATATGTTACTGAGCTGTCGATTACCATTTGTAAATCAACGATGGCTTATGGACGTTTTATGATGGTCTGATGCTTAAATTATTATCACCTATTAATGCCCCTTAAATGTAGCTTTTTACAACTTAAAAGCTGGAGCTGCAAATCAGCGTTCTAGCAGCGAGCCAGTTGCCCTTCTGTGGTTGGTTCATTTTGAGCTGAAAGTGTGCCATTTGGCCCGAATTCCTTACTCATCATGTCGTAGGATGCCGGCCTGCCTCTGAGGCCAGCGATGGGGAACAGGGCAGGGGAAGTGAGGACGCCACTGAAACTGGATGTGGGAGCTAGCAGGGGAAACACCACTCATTCATTTTAAGTGGCCTAGCAGGTCGGTTTAGTCTAAAGCTTCCCAGATTTTCCAGGTTATTTTGTCCTGCAGCTGGACCAGATTTTTGGGGAAGTGAGTTTCTGGGCAGCTTGGGAGGTTGTTTGAGGCCTCTGCTATCCTAAACAGTGTCCACTGGGCCATCAGGTGGCACAGATGCCAGGCATGAGAGGCCTCACCCACCTCCCCGACCAGGCTGAATCCTCCTGAGAGGCCACGCCCACCTCCCCAACCAGGCTGCATCCTCCTGAAAGGCCACACCCACCTCTCCGACCAGGCTGAATCCTCCTGAGAGGCCACGCCCATTTTCCCAACCAGGCCCAGTCTTCCTGAGAGGCCACGGCCACCTCCCCGACCAGGCCGATTCCTCCTGAGAGGCCACGGCCACCTCCCCGACCAGGCCGAATCCTCCTGAGAGGCCACGCCCACCACCCCGACCAGGCCGAGTACTCCTGAGAGGCCATGCCCACCTCCCCGACCAGGCCAAGTCCTCCTGAGAGGCCACGCCCACCTCCCCGACCAAGCCGAATCCTCCTGAGAGGCCACGCCCACCTCCCCGACCAGGCCGAATCCTCCTGAGGGGCCACACCCACCTCCCCGACCAGGTCTAGTCCTCCTGAGAGGCCACGCCCACCTCCCCGACCAGGCCGAATCTTTCTGAGAGGCCACGCCTACCTCCCCAACCAGGCTGAATCTTCCTGGGAGGCCACGCCCACCTCCCTGACCAGGCTGAGTCCTCAGGGAATGCTCAGCCGGTCGGTGGGGTCTCTCCAAACAGCACACTTATTTCCAGCTGCTTCATTTCTCCAGTTTCCCTGGATCCTGTGATGGTGGAAGGATCTGCATTTGCTGATGGACAGGACATTCTTTGGTCACTATCAGACCACAATAGAAGCAACTTCAACAAATGGCAGGGAAAAGCCATTTAAAGTGGGTGTAGAAAAAGCTATATAAAATGGATCATTCTCAATCCAGAATTACATAATAAGATTACTGGATTAAGTGTGACAGTTTACAGCTTTTTAATTGGCACATTGTAAGGTGGAAAACAATAAAAGTACGATAAATGAAGGAACGAGACCAGAAAAAGTGAGTCTGCAGGTTTGCTCTGTGCCAAGTCCAAGGCTGAAAATGTACTGAGGAGAGTTAGGCAACAGACACACCCATGTTAACCAAAAGGCATTTAGCAATGCTGCAGGGTGTAGCTTCCTATCGGAACAGGAGCCCTTGTGAGGGCTGGGGGGGCGGAGTAGTGACCATGTGACAGCCCCCCGCCCGATGGGAAACCCGTCAGCTGTTTCTGAGAGGAGCCGCATCCCATAATAAGCTAAGGAGCTGTTATTTGTCATTACAAGCCCCGCTCAGCCTGATGGTGGCCTGCAGATACAGCTAGCTGCCCCGATTAGGGCCGCAGGAATCCGCCGCCACAATAAGGCGCCCCCCCCCGGGACAGAACAAGAGCCCGCTGTGGAGATAAATTTAACGATACGGGACAGGAATGTGCCAAACGGACCACGTGGGAGGAGATGGCTGTACTCTCTCTGAGACGCGACGACAGAGCTGACAGAACCGGGCCCACCCGTTTGGTAGGACACGCTGGAGGGTCGGCACCAAATGCAGCCCAATCGGATCCAGTGCAGCGCGGGTCCGCATTGAGGGGAACCAGGTTGGGGCTTTAAAAACCTTGAATAGATCATAAAACCCAGACCGCAGAACTTTACATGGAGGTTTTGTTTTGGCTGCACAAATGGAGGAAACTATAAATGATTTACACACTTTAAAAATAAATGCAGCCTGAAGACACACAATCAAATAAATATGACAGACAGGCCCAACATCAGGCTGCAAGGAGAATCCGCGAAACCGGCAGGAAGCGGCCATCACGATTTGGCTGCATGTTCCCTGCGAGAGTGGCCTGGGCACTCATTGGTGGGCGTTTCCCGTCGGGGGCGGGGCTCCCACACATCTCCATGCTGACAGAGCAAGGCGTCTCTCTCCGACCCACAGAGAACACCGAAACATCTCTCCCTGACTTCCCCTTAAGCGCTGAATCAGATCTGGCTGTGGGTTGCTATGGTTTCCGTCGTCGTTGCGCAGGGCGGAAGGCAGCGAAACGTGTACTGAATCATCGGGGAAATCCCAATCATATTCTGGCCGTCCTGTGTTTGGATGTCAGGCCTGATGCCAAGGGGAACGGGGTCTGTTCTGAGTGAGATGTGTTTTGTGTGCCTGTGTGAATGCCGACGATTGTGTACGGGTGGAATCTCGCTTGTATGTGATGGTGAGCAAATGTCCGCAGGCGTATGTTTAGACCTGAAAGGGAAATGGTGCGGTTGCCATGGTGAGCTGAAGCCTCGCCTGACAGCATGAACCAGACCTGGTGATTAGCACATGACAGCCGGCACCGCGGGGTTGGGGGGAGCACTGTTCATCCCGGCAATGCAGAGGCCCCCGATTGAAAGGGGAACGCGGCCGGGCATCCGAGTACCGGATATGAGGGGCCGGGCCCTCTGTCTTCCGCTGAATCGGGGCCTTGCAAAGGCAGATTCTGAGTGGCTCCACTCCAGATTTTTTAAGCATGGCATTCCAGAGGCCGAGTGGTCGGGGGCCAGTCCACATGCCTCTTATCTCGCTCCCCCCAAAATCTCAATGTTCTTGCCCAAGCAAACCTAAATCCTAACAGGAACCCACCCCAGGATGAGTGGGTTTGTGCACTTTCTGAGAGAGGCAGCACTCTGCTGGTGGATGCTGATTTTCACGTCCCGCCTCTTCCGATCAGGATGGCCCACCAGCCTGAGCCCAAGCCAGCATCACATGACTAACGGGTATCTAACCGCACAGCGAGAGGGCCCCCCCACACGCACTGTATTACAAAGTGATGGTGTTTACCCCCCAGGGTAATCCACACCGATTTCCCAGGGCATCAGGTCCCGGTGGCCAGCAGGAACAGGCTGAGAACTGACTTCCCAGATCAGACTCCCTGAGCTTAAGCTGTGCTCCTCACGCTAACCCACAATGCATTGCTGGAGATTCATTTTATTTCGTCAGGACAGATAGATGAATGAGACGGCCCTAGACACAGATAGAAGCGAACTCTGATGTGCTGTCTCATGACCTCTGGTGCATCATATGGCCACAACTGCTGCTGCAGGTGCCAGAGAAGAAGGAAGGGCCAAATCACAGGACTCTCTGTGACTGTAACTCACTCTGACTTATCGTTACTGTGACACTTACTATGACACCCTGACTCACTCTGAGTTTCTGTAACTAATTGGGACTCACCATAGCTCACTGTGACTTACTGTGACCCATTGTGACTAAGACTTACAGTGACTCACTATGACACACGGTAACTGACTGTGACTTACCGTGACCCACAGTGACTGACTTTGACTTTCTGTTAATTACTGTGACCCACTGTGACTCTATGGTTTAAGGTGACTCACACAAAGGTCTGGAGTGCAGCATGCCTGCAAATTCAAGGCCGGAACTGGGCCCTCGATCAGTGTGATAAAGTACAGTAATAATGCAGGACAGACTCTATTGGAGCGGGCCTCAGCCTGTCCCTGCTGCCTGCAGTGATTGTCAGCGCGAACAAAGACCCACATGGGGGCAGCCCGGGCGGCCGGCCCACACTCCTCCTGGCACTGCCACCCCTAAAAGCCGGTCACCAGGGAGATGCAAAGGTTTCAGGGGTCTGCCAAGCATGCCTCACACAAAGGGCAGCGACAGTGCACTCCCAGAGGATGCTCGCATTTAGCGGTTAGCAGTAAATTCCCTACTCATCTCCACATGGAATGACAACATAGGGGGCGCCCCAGAGCCCACATCACATAAACCCAGCCACAATCCAGCACCCCATCGGGGGAGCTAATGAATCTCATGTATACTGCCATCTTACCCGCTGATCAGACTCCTTCCTGATCAGCGAGCTCAAGCGATTTTCTGTGTAAGTCACCTGTAATGCTGTGTGGCTGACATCTGTGTTTTCTTGGGGTATCACATGACTTAGCACACTGGTCCCAGCCATGCCCCCCCCCTCCACTCCACACCTGGGTCTTGGCCCCCACTCAGCCACACTCACAGGGCACAGTGTGGCTTTGTGTATGCTGGAGATTGCTTCTGATTCCTCAAAGATGGGGGGCAGGGGGCATTTTAAAAGGCAGGGCCATTACGTACCTGGCCAGCCCACCACAGGGCATGCCAAACACCACTGGGGGGGGGGGGGGTTGTGCTGCACAGCACCAAGACACTTTTGATCCATCTAAAAAATATTATGGAAAAATGATCTAAGTGTGAACGCCACAATGATCTCTGTATCCGGAAAACTCTGGTTTGTTCGCTAATGAGTTGTTTGCCCGACACGGTGGACGAATGGCATTAAGGCGCTCGGTGGTCCCCAGGGACCATGTTGAGCTCATAAGCCTGACTGCTGGGCCTGATTATTAACCTGCCTGCTTTTAATCACAAAAAAACATCTCAATGACACTTAATGGCCTTGTTTGGAAGTGTTCTGGCTGTGAATTGCTTGTTACACTGGGCCCAAAATGGCCGGACGTACGGAAGGCGCCGGGCTCCGCTCCCAGAATGGCACGCCACGTCCCCTCAGATGGCAAGCCAGCTAACTCGTCAATAACTTTTATTGGATCCTCAAAATGCAGATTCCGGATAATGAGCCGGTCCCAGGAACGTCGCCGGATTTGGGAATTACGATGGGGGTCGTCTTTAAGAACATGTATGGGGGTTTTTATGGACCTGTTTGGTACCGTGTACAGAGAACATGCAGGGCATTTCGTAAGGACACAAAGCAAGAGAGGGGAGGAGGACACAGGTGGGGGGTAGAGGCAGGGAGGGGCTGCTTTATATAAATAAGATTGACAAATAGATGGCAATAAACAAATAATGGATGCGTTGTAGTGCGATTAGTGCACATTTATCATGTGATTCGCTTTTGTTATATCATTTTTGAATCCGAATCGCCATCTTCCCAGCAAATGCGGCATCAGGGTGAGTGTATCGGACGCTTTTTGGTACCCATTAGCTAGCTTATTATGAAGCGGGTTGGCGCTGTTGACTGGGGGTGTACAGGGGGAGAGCTTGAAATTCTGGGCCCCTGGCAAAATGTCAATTAAAATGTCAAATAAAATTGGCAGAGCGGAGGTATAATGTTCCCCAGTCATGTAATATTTTTCATATGTTTGCGTGTGTGTGTGTCTGTGTGTTTTGTATATAGTGAATTCTTGGGATAAAAACATTTTCAGGGCATATTGTGTTTAAGGTTGTGTGTGTGTTTAAGGTGACCATATTCCTTAGGTGAGAAGCCTGAACACTGTTTTCTGCACTTAGACTCAGTGAAGAACATTTGCTTAATAGCGAATTAACAAGCTCACACTTTTATATTTGTGCTGAAAGAATCTGGTACCATATTCAAGGGTTCAACAGTAGTTTCCCTAGAGGAGCGAGTGCCTTGGCTGCTTTCTGTCATCATACATGTCTCTCAAAAGCAGAAAGGACATGAATTAGGCCATGAAGAGGATCACATGGTCTGTTATGGAGCATAGCTTGTGTTATAAAACCAAAAAAAAATACTTCAAAGTTCCAGAAAAAAAGGGGGCCACTCTGCTAAGGAGTCACGGATGTTTAGACCCACCGGAGGTGATTTGAGGTAAACAGTTAATTGTTTCCCATTAACAACAGACACAGCGATGGCTGATGAAAGGTCCTGACTCCAGGATTACACAGAGAAGTGTTTCAGTTTAGTTTCCACGGAGACCAGTGAAGACCAGAGGGCTGATTCATGATCACGGGCAGCGCGGAGAAAGAGTTCCGCAAAAAGGCCGCTGCGCAGCTGTTCTCGAACACGACCGCTTATCACGAGACCTGGCGGGATACCTCAGAGCTTCTCTGTCTCATCTGACTGGAGGTGAGGGGCCCAGACCTCGCTGTCATCGAAACCGAGTTTAATACCCCCCCTCCCCCCTCGAAGAGAGAATACTCAAAAAAAGGGCACAAATATCAGAGCTCACCTGTCACCTTCCTCAAAATGACGAAAGAAACGCTTTCTGTCTGTAACACCGAAAGTCAAAATGTATCCCATAATAAGAATCCCGATTTCTATGCCCTGCAGCATACATCTGGTAATCGTCAGAGTTAATGATGACTCTTAATTAAAAATATTCTCATACTCTCCAAACCTTGGAGAAAAAAACAATATCCAGCCTGACCTTGGCAAAATGTATGAAAGCGAACCATAAACTAGTTGTGAAAAATTTTCTGCAGGGTTATAAAACTTTTTTCAGCACAATAACCTTTTATGATACATGTTAGAACATTTGTGTGTGTGCTGAGGCCAGAGTCACTGTACAAACCTTATGGGCGTGAAGTGAACATCAGGAACAATTTTCGTGGCAAAAAATGATAAGGATTGTGGGTAACTGTGAGCCTGACCTCCAACATGCGGACTGCAGATAAAGCTTCAAATCTCCTTTGATAAGATGTTCACTGTTTGGTGAATGTCTTAAGAAATCAGAGATGCTAACCTCCTACATGTGTATCTACAGATAACCAGCAAACATCTCTGTCTCCTCCGGGGAGTTGGAAGAGTGGGTGGGGCCTGAGCAGGTACGGCTTGCATGGACAGGTGTCCAGTCCAGAAGGTACTTCAGATATTTTGTGCTACAATGGCTGGTAAAGGTGCCTCCTTACCTTCCCTGAATGTCATCATGTTACACTTCTGGTCCTTGAATAGTCTTATTAGGTTCTTGCTTTGTTAGAAGTTGTTGAGTAGCTCCTGCTCTGATCCTGCTTACACTTCTACCAGGACATTCACTGGAAGCTCAGCCTAGCTGCACTTATGTCTAGTCCACTCCTTGGCAGCATGTATCTTTGTAATGTGCTTTTTGCCTCACTTGTGCATTACTTTGAACAGAAGTGTCTACTAAATATGTAAATTTGACATAAATCGGAAAGCTGTCCTGTTATGTGAGCAGGGGGAGGGACATCCAGGGGTGGGGTTTAATCAGCTGATGAGCCCACAGATCGCCTGTCCCCTAGCAGACTGGCATCATGAATTATATTCCTACATGCACCCAGACCCTGATGGTCCCAGCTGCAGCCCGTCCGTGACCCAAGATCTGGTTTGATTTTGTGTATCTATATCTGCTGAAATGGACCGCCTTTACCGTTTCTTGTCCCTGGCATTGGAGGCTAGAACAGAAAGGCTACAGCATTCATAATATACCATGGGGGGAGGTCCGCTTATCTCAGGTGGACCCAACGCTGAAGGGAGCCTGAACATTTAAATTTCACGCTTAACCAACCAGAGCAACACTGGTCCCAGAGAGTAGAACCCCAAGTGACCTGTTAAACAGAGACAGTGAAAGATGGCCGCAAGGCCCATAGCGAAGAGCTCCACAGGAGCCTGAAGGCTGATCTCCCCCAGGAGACCCACCCCCCAGTCCAGGTTCAGAACAGGCCTCTGTTTTATACTAGTCAAGAATGACCGCAGACACCCATGAGTCAGCAAGATTCGATTTTCCAGCTGGAGTCCTTCTGATGCTGTAAGAGAACAGGAACAACGCAAGCTTTCTTCTGCAGAGTTTCCACTCAGAGTAAAGTGCATGAGGCATTCACCCTCCTGACATCAAGCAGAACTGGTGAGGGAGAGGCAAGTCACCGTGAATAAGAGCAGCTCCCCGAACCGGACCTCATAGTTTGTTATGTCGCCTCTATGCTGATCGCCTGATCATCTCTGCCTTGTGGTTGACACATCTTGTGATCTTCTTCCCAAAATGTACTTTCTGCTGCGTCTACCCACTGATGCCCAGCATCTGCTCACAAGCCTTTTCTACCCACTACACATGCTTCTAGAACCTTCCTTCCCGTCACAAATCTTCATGCCTTCGGCTCGCACACTCTCAGTGCCGCGTGGTCCCCCTGGTATGCGATCTCGCTGACCTTCTCCCGAAATCTGTCCTGTGAGTCTTCAAGAACGCTTTTTTTTCCCCCCTTCATGCCAATTCAACAGATTGTTGCATATTCCACTAAGGCGGGTTTGAAACAAACATGTTTTGTGAAACGCTCAAGGACAAAAGCAAGTAGTAAAACATGCATCAGTATTTATGTACCTTTCGACAAGGACTTGTCAGACTACAAAAAAATTATCTATACCACTATTGTCCTGGGAACAAAATAAAGAAAAAGGGAATTAGTTATACAGACTCAGAGTCAGCCAGGCCATACATTTTTCGCTTGGAGATCCTTCACATTTGTTAAGTCACCCTAAACACAGCCCAGTCTCCTCCCCCTTTACTTCATGCTTGCGGTTTTCACATCCATCTACTGCTTCAGCTCTGTGCTGTGGCTAATTACCCCCAACTCCAGAACAGTGACCCGTGGGCATCAGGGATGAATGGACAGTTTGTCTGGAGATTGCTGGTGTCACTGGTGGCTTTTTGTCTCCAGCATGACTTTTAAGAACACTAAAAAGAACCGTCCCTCCCCAATTCTCTATACGGCCCTTTTCTGTTTCCCAGGAGGCTAATTAAACTGTCCAGTGGCTCCCCGGAATGAGTCACCCTCCGATTTGCTCTGAAAAGCCCTCACTAGTGTATGGACACTGCACAGAATGCCGTGCAAAAATCTTAGGGCATCAGAGAAAATGCTGTTCAAATTGCATTTAAGATGGTGTAAAACTACAGTTTTCTGTCTGTCCATGTATGACGGTTTAGCCATTTCTCAGTCTCTCCTTAAGTCACCCCAGAATTTGCTGATTAATAGAGCCGTCTGTTTGGTGGAACAGGACCACTAGCACGCCCTGTTTAGCTAATCAGTACCTCATGAAGCAAATGAACTAATTAAGGTAATTAATTAAGTGGTGCTGAAATTTAGCAAACACATGGTGCCCCTGAGCAGAGGTTTGGCGTCCGAAGCAGTGTTATTCCAGCCAGCCAACAAAGTCATCAGGAACTTTTTGAAGAAATTCACATTACGTTTTATTATACTACTGTTTATTTGTAATTTAAAGTTAATCAATGTCTTTTCCTAGCAAACATGTACTTTCTGCCCAGATAAATAGCATTAAAATTGATTTTCTTTGGCGGCCTAAGACTTCTGGACAGTACTCTGAGTGCTGAGCGCTGAGCGCTGAGTGCTGCGTGGGGGGGTTGGGGGAGGGGACAAATGAGGACCGGGGGGCGGAGTCAAGCAGGACATAAGGCTCAGCCATGGGCACTGGCAGGGTAGGGGAAACGCACACGGTGCGAATAGCCTGGTTTCCAGGGCAACGACATTAACGATGCCTTCTGGTTAAATGGTATATTACCTTTTATTGTTCACTTTCCAGGTTATGGATCATGCTGTACTAATTAACAGGCAGGAGAGCAGAGCACAGCCTATTCCAAATATGGAAAATATGACTCATTAAAAGCGCTGGCCTTTAAAGTCTATATAGAATGAGGCCTCCAGCAAACATTTATTCTTTACATCTGTTCATTACATCATGGAAAAGAAAGTCGTATGATGAACAAAATATTAAATGCATAACAAATTCCCTGCACCAGATAAAAATGCAAACCTATATATTCCCATTCGCTAATTAATAAGCTAATTTGATTGGTTAATTATAAATGAATCATGGACTCTGATAGGACAGACAGTTACAGATTCAAATACAGGTCCATTAAGGTTGGCCTGACCGAGAAACCAGACAGCGGACAGACGGACGAGTGCGGGAAGTGAATTTACGTGTTACCCGTCTTTTCAGGCCAGAACACAGCATGAAGAAAGGTAAGATAAAATAAAACTTCATTCATCTCAGAGGAAATTGCTGAACCAAGACATAACTCTGACTGTGCGGGACTGAGCTTAAAAATACCAAAAATAAAGTATAAAACGTAAAACAATAAATACAATATAATACAAAATAAAATAAAGAATACAAGGATGATACAAGCAGAACACAATACATGTATAATACAAATATAAAAAAGGATAAAAAGATCAGGAATGTAACTAAATTGGGTGTGTACATGTGCAAAAGGTGTAAACAAGGCAGGCGGTGTTGGAGGGGGGCCCAGCATTTAAAGGGGCCCTGGTCTATGTAAAATTATGTGTGTGTGTGGGGGGGGGGGGGGTTGCTCAAGGTAACATTTTTTCAGGGATCCAGAATTTCTAGGTACCCCCTGAAAGAGGTCCTGTATACTGTGCAAAATACAGGATAATTATACAAGTGCCATCCCCGTGTTCAGTAATGTGGGTCAAACTACCAACAAGCACAGGAACAGAACCACTGCAGGGGTGACTGGCTCTGCCAAATTACCCTCAGGCCTGTTTGAATTTACTCCTGTATGTAAACTAGGAGTGTGAGCCAGACGAATTATGTCAACGTGTGACGTCACCTAGGTAACCTCCTGGGACGGGCACACGGCCACACGTAGCCTCACACACACACAAACCGACATTCTTACACTTTGATGCATTTTAAGTGAATCGGATTCAAACTTATTCATATGTGGATAAAGACCCACATCATATATGGATTTCACAGATGGCGTCCTCCATTAAGGAGAAAGCAAGAGAACTTAATTTCCTGACGTGGAAACGGCCACATTGCTGCAAGCGATATGTTTCCCATGACCGTCCATCGATGTGACCACCAAAAAGATCCTGCTGGTGGCTTTAGCTTGACGTTTGTCCTCAACGGACATTTTAAATCCTCATTTCCAGGACCATCCCCCTGCCCCCACTTTTGGTCGAGGCGGTAGTCCGTTATTTTCCATTTGTTAATGTCATCTGCTGTCATTTTCATGCAAACCAACAGAAACGACTCATGGGAATTGTTAAAGATTGTCTTTCCTGTGTCCAGTTATGCTAGCAAAAGGCTGTCTCCTGGCTGACCGTCACAGGTTTGGTGAATATCCCAATATAAAAATTGAATCAGAATCAGAATCAGAATCAGCTTTATTGTCATTCAAACCACTTGACATGATTAGAACGAAACACAGTTTCTCAGGTCTTGGTGCGTGCAGTGTGCTACTGAACAATAAATAGATGAAATAAATAGTAAAACGCTAGAATAAAATATCTGAACTGGAAAATGAAATGAGCTAAGATGAAACCTCTGAAGTAAAGAATTAAAAAGTAATGTACAATATTGCAGCAGCAACTTCAAGTGATCAGTGCAGTTGCAAGGATAAGTGACAGAGTGACATCAGGGCAAGTAATTATAGCGCAAAATGCACTTGGGTGGTGGAGCAGTTTAACAGTCTGACTGCAGCTGGATAGAAGCTGTTTAACAGTCTGACTGCAGCTGGACAGAAGCTGTTTAACAGTC
>JAODKC010000082.1:6071845-6088812 GCA_026777985.1 Mormyrops attenuatus
GGGGGGGGGGGGGGGCCTTGGCATCTCGTATTTCATTCGGGTCCCAAAGGTTCAAACCTGAAGAATAATGCCCCCTGGTTACAGCGATCAGTGTATGTTACATTTCCTATTAAATTTAAGCTCTAAATGTTAGTAAAGTGTGACAAACTGTATTCAGATACGTGTGTATTACAATCTCCAGTCTTTAGAAACATTTACTCGGATTCGTTTACGTTTGGATCACTCTGCCAGGTGCTGTTATTCGCATGGTAGAAGCTGCAGTTATGCTCAGTTCAGTGTCGGAAGGACAACCGTCCTGGCACAGCATGCTAACAGTTAGCATTAGCGAAGATCGAGACACCCACAACCTGGCAACCATGGTACAATCTAAAGGCAGGCCCCCTTCCCCACCCCTAACCCTAAACTTTACGGCCCCCCCCCCAACACCCTTCTACTACTAGAACAAGTCCCTGGAGCGGCAAATGAGGGACATGGAGGAGAACTTCTCCATAGAGTCCAACAACTACCAGGACACCATCGTGCGCCTGGAGGAGGACATCCACAACATGAAGGATGAGATGGCGCGCCACCTGCGCGAGTACCAGGACCTGCTCAACGTCAAGATGGCGCTGGACATTGAGATTGCCACCTACAGGAAGCTGCTGGAGGGCGAGGAAAACCGGTGATGTCATATATTGAACATAATGCTGTGAATTTAGTATGCTGGCATTTTCAGACCATGTTGCATCAACACAAAAGAAAATCTCCAGCAAATAGATTATAAAATACGAAATTAACATAAACTCCACTACCCTGTACTGGGAAAGCAGGTGCAAGATCATGGATGAGCATTTTTTCCAATGCTTGCAGTCAGAAATCTCACATCAGTGCATAATGCATAGTGCAAAATTATGTAAAATTCATTAATTTGTTTGTTACTTTGTGCTGCTATACTTAGTAGGCATTCTAGAAGCCTAATGTCTGACACTAGGCCATAGATGCATAGCATTTTGGGGGCGTTTAGGGTTAAGGGATTATGACACAGTTGAGGTTATGACAGCCTTAGATGGTGTTAATGTGGTGAAGCTTGAGATTCCTCGCATCTTAACAGCTGTGAATGTGCATTATATCTGCACAAAAAAAGCACGTTCTCCGAATTACACTTCTCCTCTTCTCTGCTTTCCCTCATAGGATCAGCACTCCTCTGCCCAACTTTGCTGCTTTCAACCTGAGAGGTACCTCTCCCCCGTGTCCGACTTCATTTAAAGATATGACTAATTTCTTATGAAGCCTCACGGCGCTGGCAGCACAGGGAGGAAAGCTCTGTGAGTCACCGCGCTACCTTATCTGTCCATACAGACGCCATTGTTGAGGCCAAGCCTATGATTGACAGCTATACATCCAAGAAGGTTCTTATTAAGACCATTGAGACCAGAGATGGAGAGGTAAGGACTTCATGTCAGGCCCCATCATGATGAAACCCCAATCTGATGATGATAACAGAATAGAGATATCTACAAGATAATACACAGGGAAAAAACAAACCAGCAACAGAGATGATAAATGTATAAGAGCATGGAGATTCTGCAGAAAAATGCATGCATAGGCTGAAAAAATCAAAATAGGACAAATATTTCTAAATGACAATCTTCCATCTCTTCCTGAGTCTTGATTCTTCCATTTGCGGAAATGCAAAAGTGAAAAAATCAAACGAGTGACATTTGAGCACATGGGTCATGGGGAGTGACACACATGAGACGAGCCGTGGCCACAAGGTGGAGGGAAACGGGGAGGTCTGTGTCTTTGCTGATACTGACCCCATGGCTGGCCTCTTAACCCTCTCGAATCCCCACTCCCCGCCTCGACGCCCAACAGGTGCTCAACGAGTCGACCCACGATGACCTGGAGTGAACCCTCGGGACGTGGGGAGTGAAGGAACGGCAACTGTGAAAAAACAGCAGTGGAGGGCACTTCCGGAGGGAGAGCAAGAACTATGAAAGAAAACTACGTTTTAAAAATGAAATGACACAGAAACAAAAGCTTTAAAGTGCCTTCTGTTAGGTGTAGGTGCTGTAGGCATGAACTATAGCTTTGAAGAACAATCCTTTTAGCAAAATTTATATTCAGACATAGAATAAATACCAAATACACCACAGCAATACTTTCTGCAGTAGTAGACATTTTCACTGAGAGCTTTTTTTTGCCACACAGAGCACAACAAACTGTATACCAATAAACATTTGAAAAAACTTCACTGTTTCTTTAAAGTACTGTCCTCTATTAGTGTAAATCGTCTGAGACAAAATTGTGAGCTGTCTGAGGAAGGAGTCAGTAGGTCTAATGGAGCTAGATAATTCACTTTGTGTGGGACCTTTATGGCCTAAAAATAGGGCTTTGGGCTTCTTGAAACTCTGCCTTTATTCAACACAATAAAGATTTGTTATTCAGTCAACTCTCCCTCTGACATGCACTTGTCTGATCAGCAAATCACACAGGATACACATTTAATCGCGTTGCACTCTGCAACTTGCCTGTCAAACAGCCGGAGTGAGATTCTAAGATGTCTTGCTCTAAAATAAAATACAAACTTTTCTCAAGTACAAAAATATGTACGGGCTCAGTGGTTGGCACTTTTGCGTCACACCTCTGGGACCAGGGTGTGAGTCTCTGCCAGGGTTCCGTGTGTGGAGTTTGCACGTTCTCTCTGTGTCATCGTGGGGTTTCCTCCATGTATTCTGGTTCCCCCCTGGTTCAAAAACATGCTGAGGCTGATTGGAGATAGCAAATTGCCCATAGGTGTATAAATGTGCCCTGTGAGGGGTTGGTGCCCCATCATGAGTTGTTCCCTGCCTTGTACTTGTAGCTAGAAAATAGATGGATGGGTTATATGTCAAAGGGAAACCTTTTAATGCATAAAAAATGGTTTGTTTGTGGTGCAATGAAATAAAATATATCATTTGATTAGTCCAATCGGCAGTTAAAATGTACAGTCAAGATTTTTTTTTTAAATCAAGGTAATAGATGCATCTTACTAATGAGGCAGATTCCTGGACCATTAGGGCAAAGCCTGCTGTGCTTTTCTCCCCAGGCCCTAAATCTAACATCCATATTTCGTGGGTCACTGAAACAAGAGTGTAGCTTAACAGAGGATGTTAAAATCAAATCACCAGGAACGGTATCAAGAATTTGGCAACAACCAATAATTATTAGGCCATTTTGTCAAATGACTACAACTCAGAAGTGCAGTGAATATGCTCATTCAGCTAGCAATAAAATCTTAAATAGCTGATAGAAATTAAGGGTTTTTCCTGCCTGATGAATAGAATGGATTGAGGGGTTTTTACTGCCTGAGTCATCTAACGGGCACGCAATAATGGTCTACTAGGAAGCGTGGGAAAAGCCAAGGCAATCGATGGAACGAGCCGTCCGCATAATTAAAGATCGTTCTGATAATATGAGGCACGTATTGTGAACTAATGCAATGAAACCCTAGGCTGAGGAGTATAGAGAGAGAGAGAGAGAGAGAAAGAGGAGAGTCGATGTCATGATTTTGTGTCACTTTTGAGTCAAGCCTGTCAACCTGCAGTTGACACGCGTAATATGTGTATGTGTGCAAAGACACATTAACATAGCCAGAGGGCCCTGGGCAACTGAGTTGTTGGGGGGGTAAAATTTCGTTGAACAAGGTTATGAAGTGCTCCTGTGTGTGTCTATGTGTGTCTGGGGGGGGGTTGTGTGTTTTCTTCCATTATGGATGTCTTATGTAGGTTACTTAGGACAGTAATGTCACAGTTGTTACACTCGTTATCAGTAGTTTTATGCAGGATCATAAGGCTTACAGAGAGTCCTGATAGTTAAGTCCTGCCCTGACTCCTCGGTCCCATGTGTTAATCCCAGGCACTCAAGGGTGCTAAGCGGCACCGTTTGGCCAAAAAGCCTTCCCTCTCTGCCCCTCATAAGACAGCATGACTGTCACAAGATGTGTGACTCACGCTGAACCGCAGAATCCTGAAACAGACACGATGCTTCAAGCGCATTTGAAAACCGACATTTCATGCCCCAATTCTTTTGATAGGACAACAGCTTCGAGACCCCCCCCCCCCATTGGTCTTAAGTATGAAACTGTGGAATGGCCACACTCCTATAAGTCAGAGACACCCTGCCCCATCATGTCAGTCCACTTAGTGCATGATGTTCACCCTGCAGTCGAAAGCTTACAGTGTTAACTGTAATCCCAAAATTCAGTCCACATTAAAGTAAAACCGAATCGGCAACTAGAAAATAAATAATACAATGAAATAAATAAAAATGACATACAACTAAATGTTCTTTTATATTATGCTCACTATGGAAGCTTTTCCATCTCATGTACGACTTCAAGTAGCCTAATTCATGCCCATAAACCAAAATTGTGCAGCTCTTACATTCATTTTATAAGGCCGCCCTCCACTGGCAGCACCTGGAACTGTATGATGCTACGACAATATTCCAATGCATAAGATTAGACACATTAGGCGGTTCCAAACTCCTCTATTTTTTGTCTCACTCCCCCTGAGAAATAGTTTTGCTAAACTCGTTAAGCGATTCGTACCGGATTTTCGCGTACATTTCGTATCCCGAGCTCGACAAACTTTACTATGGGGAGCCCCCCTCCTCTCGGCAAATTAAAATCATGGGCGGGGGTGCACCCTCCCGTATATCTTTAGGATGCACGTGCAAATGCACTTATAGTACATAAATATACAATAATAAACCCTGAAGCTGGTAACTTAATTAAGGAGCTCCGGGGTTTTTGCCTCTGGCCTTTGTGTCACTTTGATGGCTTTCGCAAATCGGTATGCTCAGCGGGCCTGTGGGAAAGTGTCTTTTTTTTCAATTCTGGTTTAATTTGTCATCCACTCAGTGGTTCCTGAGATCCATGGTTTCTTTTTTCAATCATAACGCTGACAAGCCTGCTGTCCATGGTACTACACCTCCCCACTGCCTGAAGTGGTGCTGTTAGGACGGCTGCTTAAGGTTAGGAACTTCCTATTGGCTGGACTGGCTCTGATTGTAGAGCGTCACATGGCTCTCGACTTCCTATTGGTTGGCTGGGTGCCGATTGGACAGCTGTCCATGGTGCTGGTCTTTCATAGGCTGGGATGGTGCTGATTGTACAATGCTCGTGGTTTCATACTTTTTGTCTGAGATAGTTGTGGCTGCAGTTGAGACGTATGCAGTCAGTTGAAGACCAAGCCAACACAAGATCTCTAAAATGAGTTGTCAGTTCAAATTATTTCCAGGTTTTGTTGACAAAACATGTTCTCAAGTGTTTTAATGGAGGGTACAACTTTTTCTCATGAAATGTGAGACATTAATTTACACTCATAGGCATGGTGAAGGAGCCGCAAGTTTTAAATGCGGTCGGAGTATATCAGTACTAGTCAGTACTCTGTACCCAGCCCATCTCCATGCCTCCGATCAAAGAGCCATCATGCTCTTTCTTTAGTGTTGTGTAATCTGTTTGTATCGACCGCTGAGATTAAACCGGCTACCCTTGGGCATCGCTCAGCGCGTCTGCCTGCGCCCTGGTTCGCACCCGCTTCCTAATTTTGCCGTTGCTTTGACATTGTTCCCAACTCGCCGTGCGACGCAGTTACCATATATGCCACTTTTAAGTGGCATCCCAAGGGCTGTTCTCGCCTTACATTTTGTTAATAAATTGCTTATTATTCCGGCAACAAAACTGGCTTGTTAATAATAACCAGGGGGACTGAGCTCAAGGACAAACCATTAAAAAAATGACTCGCACTTTACTTTTTGTACGGTACTAGTTCTTACCATGTAAGTCTTCGTTGTCAGTCTTCGTTGCCACTATTAATAATTAATTGATATACGGTTAATATTAGGGTATACCAGGCTAACTGATTAGTTAATAATAGATGTAAAACGCAGTATTTTCAAGGACATTCAAAACAGAGATGTTACATATTTATACTTTTAATAATTAATAGCCGAATTATTATGTGTTTTGTGCACTTTAATTAAACACAGACTGTTTAAATGAAATTGCCTAAATATTCTACAAGAAGTCTTATAATATGAAACAGAGAGACTAATTGTGGTGGGGTGAGGTACCAGGAAAGTGCCGGGCCCCCCCTCTCTCCGTCCGTTTCAATGAGACTCGACAGACTAATTACAAGCGCTTGTTTACGTCAGTCATCCGGCCGGCGGGAGTTGCCTTAGCCGGGTGGAAACTAAAGCACAACTTCCATGCGACTGCATCCGATGCTGCCGAAGGGACAGCGGCTTTCCCGAGCTGCGAGTGAGGAATACATCGCCAAGTGAGGGAAATCCGAGAGTAGCACTAGTTAAAGGACCGCACGTCATTTCAATAATGAAGGAAACGGATCTCAGAGCTCAAACTGGCTGAGAAGGAAATATAGCCTATAGAAAATACGGAAATCTCTCTTTAATTGTTAAAGCTGTAGGCTATAGACTTTATAATACATAGACAGCTAATGAGCGCACAAAACAAATCCTGTGGGCAGCAATTTAAACAGCAAACTTTCAATGGAAGATCTTTCCATTTAATCCAATTTCATCAACTCATCTGGGTGCACAGCGATGGGCTCCGTCACATCAGCGCTGACGAAAGCCAAGAGCTCCACTGTCAAGGTGTCATCCGAGCTGCAGCACGACCGGGAGCGAAGCGGCTCGGTGCGGGGGAAGAGGAGTGCGGCTCGGGCCGCCGCGCTTCCCGGTCAGCCGCCGGCCGGAGCACGAAACACGCCGGATACCGTCTCGGCGCCCACCGCTGGCATCGCTGCACGTAAGTCACTCACGATATGTGGACATTTGTCAGGAGACGCGTTAAGCAACTTGTTGAAGGAGCCTAGGTATAGGCAGGAGTAAAGTGCGCTTAACTTAATCTTTTTGTTAGGGATAGTTCATAGACCGATACGTGTAAATTAGATTATAGTATACTTTAAAACCCTCTACGCATTTGAATGCATCACAAAATATAATGCGGATAAGACTGAATATTAACTACCAAGCAAGACAAACTTCTGCCTGAAGGTTTTAGTCATTATATGCGTCTTTATGGGCTATGTTTATAAATAGTGTATAACTTGTGTCAAGTTTAAACCAAACAAAAAAATAAACAAATTATTCGGGAAATAAATTTAGGATGCGCTCTGCTTTAAGATATTGTGATTCAGAATCGGCGAAGACTGCATAGCGATGCAGTATGTGTGTAATCACTCATAGCACTAGTGTTGTTACGTATGCCTGTATAGCCGAAGTAAGCATAATAAATGTTAACTGAGAGAAGAAGACGTATTTCAAGCAATAAACGAATTACGATGTTTTCGGTTATATCGGGACATGGCGGAAATCAGGGCTGTGATGTTCATTCATTGAACGGGCAGAGTCCTTTGAAGGTCAGACCGTGGAAAAATAGTAAATATATGCATTGCCTATTTCTCAGCGTCCGTGATGACAGGACCCTTCTCTTTGATGCGCCAATAAAAGACTCTCTTTACCTCAGGTTAAATAATAATGATTCATGCGCGCTGTTGCTATTCTGAAAACCGCCGCATTCTGAGACATGAGTTTTGGGGTCTATAGCTTTCCGGCTGACTTCCACAGACAGTTTTCCCTCCTCCTGCACTAAAACCTGGCTTTTCACCAATACTTTCGGCTGTCTACTTTGTGTGTGTTTCTGCTAAGAAGCTTTGGGTTCCACACTTTTCATTTATCGAGATAATGCTAAAACGCAAATGATATAGGCAGGGTAAATATTTAACGAAAGGAGGTGTCTGTATACCAAAAACTAGAGACAGGGTCCTGTTCTACGGGGCCAAGAATGGATGCTCCAATGAGGGTGATAAAAGGACTGGGGATACATGGAAGGTGGGCAATAATAAATTAGCCCTTTATTCAAAAGCAAAGTTTTAGATTAAAACATGTTTGGATTCGTTATATCATAATACAGACTCAGTCCTTTATAGAGTTATTTAACATGCTCAAAAACAAAGTTACAACTCTTGCGATTTTACCGTCGTTCAGAGTCAGGTCCAGTTCTTTAAAAAACGCACTTTATAACCTTATGTCGTCCTTTAAATGGTTTAAACCGAGCTGGGTGTAAGAACAGCGCCCCCACCCTGTGGTGAGCGCGAACTGCTGCACGGCCCGACCCCACCTGACTCACTTCCCGATAGGAGAACCTCTCCACTTGGCAGTACCTAAAATATCACCCCGCCGCCCCATGGGGGCAACTTTCGGCAGCACGACCCCCCCAGGGCAGGCAGTTGCCTTGGTGGCGAGCTGGCTGGAGAGTGGGGAGCGGCTGCGGGGCTGCCCGCCTCAGAGGCAGACTCGTCAGCAGCAGGAAACCAGTAGACACCTATATTTATAGCCTGACAGGAGCACCAGAGACTCTGGATGAAACAACACATTTCCTCTGCAGACACATCAATATCAGTCCTGCTCTAGCGTTTGTGTTCCTGGACTGTAGGTAAAAGCGTATTGACAAAGACAGGAAATAGAGACATGCTTACGCCAACGAATGAAAACTCAGAAACAGGCATTTATTTCTTTTTGTGTTATATATTTTTCTTGAGAGGATCACCCTACACCCCCCGGTGAACTAAGCTCATGCCTGCCCCCTGTTGGGGACTCCTCGGCAAAAAAAAACCCACAAGCGTGTCAACACACCCACGCCGTGCCACCCTGTCATTTCCGCCCGTGGGAGCTATCCCCACGTCCCCGGGAGCGGGGCGGCCACCGCATATGAAATGTGCCTGATTACACGTATCGCTCTGTGTCGCCGTGCGATCAGCTTTAACGAGCTGACGGCATGTAATTAGTCTGTCTCCGGACCAACACGTAGATGCTCATTACAGAGAGGAGGAACAAACCGTAAATGAATGCATGCGGTAAACTGTTCGCTTGGTGCAGGTTTGTTACATCTATGTGCATCAGCCGTAAAAATCCATCATCACCACATGTACGGTCATATAAACAGGACCGCATCGATCAGATTTAAAAAAAAAAAAAACATTTATTAATGCATGTGGAGTTATGAAATGTAATTACGGAGCACATGGGACATCAGCAGGTGGTTAAAGAACGAGAAGCTTTTTTAGCTTAAGTCCCATGACAGTGTGCTGTTGTATAATAGTGCCAGCAATTAACGTAAAGGCCAAGTAAACCACCCGCCGGTAAACGAATGGGCAACAGGTCAGATGAATCCAGGTAGGCGTCTTTAAGTGAAAAGACGACAAACCGGTAACCAAACGTTTCTGAAGGAGGGCCTCAGTTTTAATAGACTTCATATAAAAGCCTGTCTTCAGGCTGCAGAGATTGGACGGAAATAAAAGGTACTACGACATATTCAAAGTACTATTTAATCTAGATGAATAGACTGGAAGTTTTCATTTTGAGGGTTCCGCAAAAAGGCAGTCTATTTAGACAGGAAAATGTGTTTTTAACATATAGCGGCTTTTCTCTACCTCCCTTCTGAGCGCGCATACGCGGTTTGTAAATACCCCCGACTTGATGCATGTCTCTGGAAGCCTTTATCATTCTGTAATGCTGATTTCCTATTTTATAAACCCTCACTTTGCAATGGCTATATCTCTATCAAATAAGGGTGTGCATCCAGTTTAACTGTATATTCAAGCGACCGCCTGGAAGACCCCCGGTCCGATTGAAAGCATGCGTTGGGTTTCGGGAAAGCTTTCAACCACGACTGGGCAACTTTACCGCCCTTGATTTGGGGGAATGTGTTGCTAATATACCAGTTGCTAATATAAAACAGGCTGGCGGGAGCAACTAAAATAGGAAATGTAAATTTAAACGGGATTCGCACCAATAACAACAGACTTTTAACTTTACTTAAAACCTTTTGCTTAAATCTTCTTGTTTACTCTGCACTACATAAAGTCATTGCAGCGACCACAGACTGTAGAGCTACTTATTGCCCAGTATATATAGTATATAATGCCAGTATTTTATAGCTAACCAGAAAATAAGGAACCAATTATGGACAATTACATTGTTATAAATAATGGAGAAATACGTTGGTAAAAAAGAATTTTTTTACCAACGTATTTTTGCGATTGGTTCAGAGGGAAAAGCATGAGGTACACGTAGAGCAGAATATATATAAAAAAATCAGTTTAACCTAATTGCTTATTTTGTTTTTGGGTGGGCAGGGCGGTTATATTGGTCTGAAATGCCCAGTCCACCCTTCCGCGGCACCTGCACAGCGCATTTTTGAAATGAGAATGAATTTAATCTCTTTGAAATCTAAGAACATGACTTTGAACAGTACAAAGTGTATAAGAACTGGACCAACGGTGAAAACATTATTTTACTGGGATACTTTCACGTGAGTAACGCGTTTTTTTCCCCTGTAAAATACACCAGAAATGAACTGAGTTAAATGCAAAATTTTGTCTCGTTTGATAAAAAAGCGCTTGCGGAGTAGTCAGAATATATAGATGTCTTCATGTCGGAAAGACCCGTCGATTCATTGCGACAAAAGAACTACAAATGTGACAGGCTCGCCATTGCATTTATAACAAAAACATACCAAGCAGTCGCAAATGTAATTACCGTAGGCTATGTTGACTTTATGTCAACTGAACATAAAGGACTTTAAATGTATTACTTAATTTGACTTAATTAGTTTATTTTCAAGTTTATTTTCGGAGGCAGGCTTGGGTCTCTATAGTCTAGTCATGTTTAAACTAGTCTAGATGGAATATTAACACCCATGTCTAAATAAAGCTTTACATTTTAAACTATTTTTAGCATGCGTGTTCAGTAAAACGAAAACCAGTGTCTAAACGCGTCAATCTTATGAATAGCGCCATCTAGTGGATGCGCAGCCAATCTACTGAACTTGATGCGCCTATTTTATGTAATAATTAACGAGCTTCTGAACTTGCCTGTTGGAGAGTGTGGTGAGACGATCTGTAATGATCTGTGGCAGTGCTGCTCTGAAGGTATTATAAAAACGATGTCTGTCTGACTGGCTTACGCGCAAATTACTAATTTAGAGAGGCGGACAGACTGCCGAAGGTAGGAAAAGTTGATGAATAGTGACGATTCACTGTCGGGCGGCAGCAGTGCTTCGGTTGGAGATCTGAGACTGGGAGTTGAGAGGGGAAATGGGTGTCTTTACACGCCAGTACAGGCAGTGTCTCACTCCTGTCACTCCGGGAGGACAGGAAGGATGGGGGGGTATTCAGCGGTTCATGTGATGCGGTGGGTGGGCGCTTTCATTCCGAGACAAAGCATGATGGAAATATCAAGTTAAGACGTGTGACACGGCAAAAGGTTGTTATTTAGCGGCTGACAGACACGTTGCATTTTTTTCTTGCGCACTTGTCATAATTCCAATTAAAGCTGTTTGAAAATCTCCGTCGTCCCGATTGTGTTTGTTCTATGGCTGAATGAATAACCAAGAATGGCAAAAATAAAGCAAAAATAAGTAAATAAAAAGACTTTGTGCAGACTTGACGCCATTCTTTGACGGTTCTAGGACTTCTCCTTCCTAACGTTATTCCGAATGAAATGGTTGGCGAATCAGAAAAAAAAATGGTCCTGTCATCAGGCAGACGTACCTTATCACATTGTTCCATAAACCCAAATTACTTATAACAAATTTACATCCATTATGGCCAGTCCCTCTCACCCCCTGCATGACACAGTGAGGACATTACGAAGCTCCTTCAGCTACAGACTACTGCATCCAACATGCAGGAAGGAACGCTTCCGCTGGTCCTTCATTAAATCTGCCATCAGACTTTATAACACCTCAGTCACCCAAAGTTAATAAATTATGCCACTATTCTGTTTATTGTGCAATGTCCGCTGCATAGACAAACAACTATATTTACATCACTCGGTGCAATCTGTATGTATGTGTATTTTGGTCTGTGCTATATGTGTAGCCTAATTGTGTGCACTAATTTTTTATTTATTGTATTTGTTACAGTATTTTTTTTGGTCTGTTTCTTTTCGATTGCTTTTTATTTACTGGTTGTTGCAACAAGTAAATTTCCCCAGTGTAGGATCAATAAAGTCTTATCTAACCAAAGGTAAATTAACAGCGCCTCTAGTCGGGTGTCAAATGAACGCTTTACTATGGATCGCAATTGATGCAGTAACAATTTATGTTACCACTGTGAGTCATCATGACTTTGTTGTAAATCACAAAAAACGCAGTTTTACTCGCTACCTGAACTAAATCTCCAGTTTCTATGGAGACATGAAAGGGGGCTGTACTAAAGGGCGGCTTACCTTTTGAGGCTGTTAGAATGGCATCTCCTTTCTAACCGCTCTGGGTACAACAAAGTTATTTTTTAGCGATAATGAATGGATGTACTGGAACCTGTCTACCAGCTATTCATACAGCAGACTCAAGTGGTCTGATTGATCACAGGATGGTTTAACGGATGATAAAGCGTTTCAGAATAACGGAATAACTTTCCCGGGGCAAAGGACCGGGGGGGGGAGTATTCAGGCGTTAGATACAAGTAAATGTTTAAATATAACTTTTTCATATAGGCTCATCTGTAGCCAAAACATCGGTAACCACGCGGACGGCTTGAACAACACCGAACAGTAATTAATTTGCGCAGTCATATTAAAGGATGCAAAAAAAGAGAGATTTTATGTCCGAATTCACTGAATTCACAGTTATGCAGGTTTCAAATTTTGTCGGTTTTTGGTCAGATTATTCGGGTGTATAACTACTATATATATATTTAAATATATAACTACTTGACAGATGGTACACACCATATTGATCAGATCTGCGCAGAGCTCTTGCAGAGATACGCAAATACGTGCCAAGCAGACGGAGTTTACAGCTTCGTGGCAGTAGCCATTGAGCATGCTGTGTATCTAGCCGGGCCAGAATCATCGTTCTCCGCATCTTTGGCTGGCTCAGGGTCCCTTTGAACCCGGCTTTTGATTACATGCCCACCGATTTGTGTGCCTGTGGCAGAAAGAGCCCCGGGCAGCCGGCGCTGGCGGCTGGGGAGAGAGCATCTTGGGCAGATTGCATTCGTAGAACGGCGCTACTTATTTGACGGATTCTCTGTTATTGTTTAAATTAATTCAAGCCTTGTCTAATGCTTATGCGAGGCTCTTTATAAATAGTGATGTCCCGGTCATTTTCAAGTACCATAATTTTTTACTCATCCCAGTAAGGGGGGTGGGAGTTAAGCTTCAAACATTGTTGCCGCACTTGCTTTCGAATTCAAAACATTATATGAAACCCTTTTCTTTTCTTTATTATTAAACCATAAGACCTGAAACAGCTTGATCCCAGGTTTGCGGCATTCCAGCACTGCGCGGACCGAACAGGATTAGGTATTTATCATACTCACGCAGCGTTCAGAATATCCCGTTAAAAATCGAGCCTGCTTTTACCGGCGGCCATCAAAGTGTCGCGGCAGGTGGCTCTTTCTCTGCAGTCGAGATGAAAGGTAAGCATTTCAGCGTGGCATGACGCTGCCTCTGTCCCAAACGCGATCACAGAAATTATGGGGGGGGGCAAGTGTCAAGCGCTCATTTTCGTGCACAAAATACATTCTGTGCCACAAAACGGATTATTTAACGACGAATTCAACTCCATCTTGCATTTCGTCCACAGAAAGACGAACTCCAGTTCTACATTTTGTCCACGAAAGCATAAAGACTTCACTTTCGTGCGCAGAAATCAAAGGGAATGTTTCATTTTGTGCACAGAACTGAAACAAAATCAGAAGGCTGAATGTATCTGCTGAAAAGAAAGTCGTTCCCAAAATTCATTTTGTCAACTAATTAAATTCACGTTGTGTGCAAAATGCATGTCGGGAAAGTGGCAGGATAACATACATTTTGCTTTGCAGTTACATTTTACAGTTCTTATAGATATGTCACTCACTCTGATTTCTTGTTTAGGCTTTCATGCTTCCACAAGCTTGATTATTTTTTTCTGTTCTTAACTTCGCTTTTCACCAACTGAAGCGACTGGTCCACTCGAGGCACCCGCATTATGGGTCCGTCTAGAAAATGTATTTCCGTTTGTGTTTCGCCTGTTCCCAGTGCACGAAAATGTAGCCCACATATAAATGTCAATGATAATAATAGTAGTAATAATGCATTTATTTCAGACCCAACGTATTTAGGGGGGCATGCATGAAGTCACGAGGGCACTGGTCCCCATTGCCCCCCCACCAGAACAGCCCCTGGAAAGTGTACTTGCCTCAGGGAAGGACACGATGTCACACCTCAAGCACAACTAATCTATACATCTTTGAGAAAATGTCGACCAATCATCTGCCTCGAGAGGGGAGTGACCAGTGACTGCCTCAGTCTGTCAGCACTGGAAGATTCAAATATGAAGCAAGTATATCCAGTGTGTAGATGATTGGTTTAGACAGACGAACTAAAGCTCACCAAACATTTATTTCTTCTCGGTGATAACCACTCAGAAGTTATGTGGCTCAGTATAACCTATAGCATGATTTAGCATACCGTGCATGTCAGAGTTAGCCTGAACTAGCATGACATTAGCATGACATTAGCATGACATGTGCAGCAACATTAACTTGAGTTAGCATCCGGTGTGACACTCACACTTTCAGATTCTCATGCCCACTCAAGAAATCTTACAGCAAATCTATATTATTCCATTACAAACCTGAAGTTAACTATATGTTGGGGTAGTTTGCCAACCTACAAACTATTTACAAGACAAAAAAAAAACAAACTGTTACATACATATAAATGCGTGTGCAGACTTAACTCGAATTGAAAATCTCCCGCCAGCCAGCTGACCAAAGTTGGGAACCCTGATAGCCTGTGCAACAGATTTAGCCTGAGTTAGCATAACACGTGCACCAGAAGACAAGCTGTATAACAGCTAGCAAATCGCCTCGTTGTAATTCCCATCAGGCATCAGTTGGAGGCGCACCACAGATGGCCAGTGTGCTTCTCCAACTAAGCGTGCAGGGAATAAGCCATCAGTATTTCCGTGCAATAAAGACCAGCGACTTTTTACCGAGTAGAGGCGGCATGTGAGGCGGGGAGCCGTCCTCGCTATCCCGGGCCTCCTGCTCTCTCATTTCCCCGATGGCACCTTCCCGTGAATGGGAGCAGGGACACTTTGACATGAATGTTCGTGTAAGCTTGCAGAGGAGCACGCACACACAGGCAAACAAACGGAGAGGGTGACGCGGCGTGCGGATGAGACACGGAGCCTGTGTGTGAAGGACTGGAGGGAGTATGAGGGAGCTGGAGGCGCAGAGAGGAGTGAGCTGGAGCTGCAGGCAGAGTCCAGCTTCACGGGGGGAGCTCTGTCCTGCGTGCAGAGGCGCCCCCCACGCCTCGGTCCTGCTAGGGGGCCAGAAGCGGGGAGGAGAGGGTGGGTGTATGTCGAGGGAGAGACCTGGAGCTCTAGGAGGGAGCGAGAGTGGGTGTAGGGGTCAGACAGCCACCACAATCACGCCCCTCTCCATCGCCACCCCCACCACGCGTAAGCTGCTGCCCGCCAGTCACTCCTCCACCTCCCTCCATGAAGAAGAGACAAACTCGTCGAGGGAGAAGACGAAACGGGAAGAGCCACGCGTACCATGACAGAGTCTCACTGCAGGAAGCTTGGATTCAAGAAATGCCGCAGCGCCACGTTCAGCATCGACGGCTTCAGCTTTACTATAGGTAAGGTGGCGGCATCTGGGACGGCACCAGTCCAGCAAGTCCTGGGGGGTCAGCTCCACCTAATACTGGATAAGGGCTCAGCTCAGGCACACTTCAGCTAATCTTTGTCATTTTTCTGCAAACCTCCCGAATCGCTCTCCTCGGTCTCCCGACCATCCAGCACCGGGTCCGTTCAAAGACTCGATGTTGTCGTGATCCACTACTCTCTAAACAGCCGTCCGGGCGCTGTGGGCTGGCTGGGTGATGTTCTGCGTCTGTTGGGTGTGAAGATGGAGAGTGGCGTTCTGTACGGGAGTTTGAGCCAGAGCATTTGTGCCCTTGTCTTTGTTGAAAGTACGGTGAGGTCTTTATGAACCATTCTATGTACGTCCGTTTCTGTCTCCTTAGTTTAGTATCGGGTGACAGATAAAGCCTTGAAGTGTCGATTATTAACACGCTCCCGCACCGTGTTCTCCGAGGATCTGACGATTAACTTTAGTATCACCTTTTATCATCCTGTTCATCCAGCTTTCATTTCTTCTGCCTTATTACTCAGTAAATCAGACGCTTCTCCGTGTTTACTGAAAGCGCAGTGGTGCGTGTTTCGTTCATGGAGACAAGGATGTGGTGAGTCTGTTATCATAAAGCTTGTGAAAGTGGTAATTACATCTGCAGGTGATGGAGCGAGCATTACGTAATCCAGGAGGCTTTCAGCCTGGGCAGGGGGCGCTCCCCGTAAGCAGGTATGTCTATAGGAATCAGGAGATGAAAGATGTCACTTTACAACTAATAAGTGGTGCATCTGCACCTTTCATGGAAAATAGCAGGTCAGATAAACTCAGCACTAAACATTTTTTGAGAATGTTGTCAAAGTGAAGTGAGACCTGACGCCAAGAGCTGAGCTGTAGAACATAAGTGAAACATCAAAGTGTTAAAACGAGACCTGTTCACTATAGTAGATGTTTCCGGGAATCCTAGGAGTAGATTTTCCATATGGGATGAAACTGATCCCGAGTCACTCCAGTGGGAGGGGATTTCGGCCGGAGAATATGCCTCGAAGTTGGTCCAAATCACTTCCCCATGACACCTTCTCTGCCTGCCCTCAGCTGAGCCTTTGGAGTGATTACCATCACCATGGCGACCAGGGGAAGGATGTGATGTTGCGCGGCGACTGTGGGTGACTCCAAACAAGCCATTCCCGGTGTGTTAACGCCTTGGTCAGCCGGAATCCCAGCAGAGACCTCATTAGGGGGATAGGACTGATAACTTTAACAGCTCTCATCTCGTCAAGGGGGGAGCGGAAA
>JAODKC010000082.1:6109859-6119875 GCA_026777985.1 Mormyrops attenuatus
TGTGTTTTTTTTTTTTTTTTTTTGTTTGTTTATTATTGTGGTTTCGTGGTTTCCGTGGTTTTTTTTGTTTTTGTGGGGGTGGTTTGCCGCCCCCCCCCCCCCCCCGGGTGGGGGGGGGGGGGGGTGTTGAATTGAGATACTCGAATTTTTAAAAAAATCTTTTTTATAAATCTACTGAAAGTTAGCATTAGGTGCTTAAGGAAAGTCCAAAATCTTCTGTATTTTTATTGACAGCCTAAAACAAATTAATTGTTTCTCTATATTCTGCGTGATCTTCACGTACCTCTGGTGCATACAAAGTGGCGGATTTACCTGCCACTTCCCGAGCTTGATCAGGACCAGTGCCCCACTCCCCAGCTGATCCGAGCCTCCCCATCCATCACCTGTGCCCCATTTACGGCCCCGTAAATCTCACAGCCCAAAACCCAATAATTAAATGGATAATTTCCCACCTCAAATCGACGGTGGCTGAGGGATAATCGCGTCACCTGCTGCCCCCCTGTCTCTGTCAGGAAGCTGATCCTGCGCGTGGATGAAAGGCCTCATGATTGCGGGACGGGCGACCCACTGGCAGCGGCAGGGAGGCGAGCTTCTCGAAAGTTCCGGAATTCTCCCATAAAAATGCACAGGAGCTCCTTTACGCTCCATTACTATAATTAGCAAAAATCCCTCCACATCTGCATGAATTATGGAGGGAAGGATTTACGTTTTGCTCATTAATTGCGGTGGAAATTTATTAAGAGTGATTCCAAGACTGTAGTGATGAGTGGAATATTATACTATTATACTGCACTACCATTAATATTAAGATTAGATCATTTTCTATATCACAATAGCAGAGCAAAAACAGCCAAACATGCTTTAAAGCCTTCACTGCTGAACAGTGGCTCACGCCAACAGCCTGAGCAGCCTGTCGATGATGGATGGGAGTTTTCAGTCCAATATAGGGTCAGTAAAACCCAGCATTTCTGCATTAGCTTATCCGGTTAGCTGCACTGTGGCAAGATCTTCAGTTTAAAATCTAATGACAATGATCTAGTGGGTTTGGCGTGATGTCTGGATGCCCGTATCAGTAACACCGTAAGCGATGTGACTCTTCACCGTGGCTGATGAGCTGCTCTGGCGTTCTCGGGGAGCATGTCTGCACGTCGCCTCTGCACGCAGCCGAGGCATACTTAGTGTCATGCACTTGTACATGGAAGCGACATCACACAGAATCTTCCGGATCGTTGCCCCCCCCCCAAAAAAAACATCTTCCCTTCCTGATGGAAACGTGTTGTAGTGGAATGAGGTGGTAATTTGGTTATAAATAAGTTATCCCGTTTCCATGTGCCTGATCGTGGCTTTCCGGGGCCCTCTGTGTGCTTCCTGCGGCGAAGCTTCTCCGATACTGAGTAATATCAGGCTGACTGCACTGGTCCTCATAACCCCAACTTAAATGGTTCACACCGGGGAATCAAATTTTAATTCTCGCTCAGATGGTCATCGGAAGTTGCTGCTTCGTGACCGTGAATGTTATTGTATTTTTACAGATTCACCTTGGGGGGGGGGGCGTTGCACAATGCCCAGCCAAGACAGCGAGTTCTAGGGGCTGATGGGATATTTCCTGTTGGACTTCTCTGAGGGGGCGTAACCCAGCAAGTGAGGGGGACTGCTAGGCTGCTGGGTGCCAGGTGTGGGCCTCTTCATTTTGGAAATGCCCCACGTGAGTTAAGGTCACCCGAACTCCCACCGCAGGAGGGATCCGTCTGCTGATCCGTCCATCCATCTAAGGGGCATTTGCTATAGAAAATCGCACAAAAATAGAAAACAATATGAAGGAAAAACAGGACGTTTTAGTGCCCTGCGCTGCCTGGAATATACTGTAGGCCAGCAGAACCTTGACCAAGATATGTGGTTGGAAAGTATGGATGGAAGGAAGGAAGGAAGGAAGGATGGATGTATGGATGGATGGTGGACACTGTTCATAAAGTCAGCTGAGCAAAACTCAGGACTGATTCCCATTTCTTCTCCTCTTGTTCCTCTTATCTTACGTTTGGTGTTAAGTTTCATTGTCTATGTTTACGTCTGTGGTGTCTTCCTCTCCCAGCCCAGAACCCCATTACGTCCAAACCGGAAAACCTGTCCCTGATAAATCCCGGTCCATTAGGCGGTTCTGCTTGCCGGTGTTTCTCACGGTTACGTAAATTCCGCGGCCAGATTTAAAAAAGATTCTGCCTCCCGACCAGTGTAGAGGAGAAGTGGGTCGCCATTGTGTGGAAACGACATGTATGTATGTCAGTTGACACACTGAGACAATGACTTATGACTAATGACGGGACAAATGAGGCTTTAAAGCACACAGTGGGTGGGATAATTGTAAGCTGTCAGTCTCTGATTGGATTTATCCACTTCCCATTGGCTGCTTCCCATTGGCCGCTTTTCCGGTTCCCATTGGGTTAAACCGGATGATGACTGACAGCTCGTGTTTTAATAAAATCCTATAGAGTCGCAACAGAAAACACAGAATGAGGTTTCTGGGGCTTAATTACTTTCTGTGGGGTGGAGAGATTTGCAGCGAAAGTCCAAGCCTCGGCCCAGGTGCATCTGATATCGCGCCACAATCGTCATGGTGATTTCAAGTGCTCGTCACGGGGAACGAGGGGAATTTATGTAATACCTAGACAAATCAATGGAGGTGCGTGTTGGGGCCCGGGGGGGGGGATGTCCTTCTCGCCTTCCTGCCATAAGAAATGACCTTCGGTAACCAGCCACTGACCAGCGAGGGAGTCGTCACGCCAAGCTCGATTCATTTTCCACCCCTGCTGTTCCCAGTCAGGCAAGTCTAGCGGACGTTACGTCACTCCCTGTCTAATCCGCCAGGGGGGGAGGGCTGCTGGCTTGCTGGGGTATGGGGGTCACTTAGTCTCGGCCACACATTAATTAGGTCTCGGTGGGTAAGAAATTAGGAGGCTGATTGAGAAATTAGCATCTGATTAAAGACCCATTAACAAATCCCAACCTAAGACAAACACTCCGGCCATAATTCTGACCCGGGTTGCATGAGAGTCTCAGCACCCTAACTGACAGCGGGATTTTTCCCATCGGTTTCGTGTTTGGTTTACAGATGAATAAATGACTCCCATTCCTAGTCGGGAAACTGTGTGAGGGACTGGAAAAAGGCCAAATTAATGAGCGATCTGTAAGTGTAATCAGAGTCGGAAGGGGGAGTAGCGGTTTCTGTGTCGGGACTGAACTTGTTATCTGCTGCCTTTGGGCTTTTGTGTGGCGTTGTGCTAATGCCTCAGCTGTTACACTACCTCACACACATGCCATTAGCCTCATTGGGTTAATGTGGACCACAGGTACACAGACAACATGGGACAGAAATGTTGCCAGGGAGACACGTCCGCGCTTCGACCAATCAGAATGACACGCTCATTTGGAGTTTATGCCTTGCGTCCTGATTGAATGCTGGTGTAGCTGTTATTTATGTAAAAGCTTGTATCCAATGGACAGTGAAATTGGCGAGATTACTCTTTGCCTCTGGCTCCCCCCTGCGCTGTATAAAGTACTCCTTTCAGAAGATTGTTAGTTTTATATTCATCATTTATAATGAAGGCGAGGAGGGAGGAGCTCAGATCTTCTCCATGGAGGAATCTCCTACGTATGTGCCCTTCCAGAACACTGGCCTGCTGAGAAATTGTCCTGAGAAGCCTGGGGGCAAATGGGTGTCAAATATTGTGTCCAAACTTTAGTTATAATTAAAACAGAGATTGGTGTTTAGTGACTCCGTGACCAGGACGAGGCTCTCAGATCTGATTGCTGATGTTTAAGTTCCAGAGGTGGAAAGTTCAGCTCCAGAAAGTACAAATCCAGACCAAGGTTTAATTTCCACCAACCAATTGAGTACTCTATGACTGTGACTCTTTATACTCAACTGGTCGGTTGAAACAAAACCTTAGTCTGTACTTTCTGAACCTGAACTTTGGACGTCTGGTTATTACTCTTGGCAATTCCATCCAACATTTGTGTGATCACACGTTTTAGTAATGGCAGAAATTAATCAATTCCAAAAAAAAAAATAAAAAATGCAGCACTCACAATTAATTGGCAATTGAGCTCCCGTTTGATTGGATAATGACTGTCTCCTTGGTCTGTTTGTGATGAGGAATTGCTTGGAGACCCTTGACTTGGCTGGTTTTCTGGCTAGGAAAGCATTTCTGAAGGAACATGTATTGTATTATTTTGGACAAGTGCAAGAGCCGGGAGGAGACTGGAGGTCCTTGTGAGGAGACCGGTGATTAGCTGATATGGTCTATATGACTGATCAGAACTGAAGGAGGTATACATCTCTACATTGTGTCTTCATGGTAGCACAAACTGGAAAGAGGATGTTTGACTCAGAAAGCCTGCTCTCTAGGGTTTCATTGTATTTTCCGTTCAACAGACTGAGGACACTCTGGGACCCAGAAGGGCTCTGGGCATTGGTATTAATGGGCCGTATTATCCAGCGTTTGTGAAAGGTAATCGTATCGGACCTTTTTATTTTCATTCTTGGTTTGATTGTCTTGACCTTGATGTTGGAATGACGACTACCTCTGCAAACGTAACGAAAAGTCGTTGCTAGGGAACCGCATTTTAACATTACATTTCTGAGGCGCGACGGAGGGACACGGTGATACTGAAGATGACCTTTTGGGTTCAGGGAGCTCCGGACGTCCATTTTCCAGCAGACTGGCCATATATGTGAACATCACTGCTCTTTTTTTGTTTAGCTGCTATATTTACAAGTTTTGTTCGAAGAGAAAACCAAAATAAACACTCGAGCTGAGATTCCAGGGATGAGGCGGTCACTTCTTCACACACAACCCCCCCCTCCTGCCAACCCCATCTTGGGTGATTCCTTCCACCGGGAGTCCTTCCAGGGCCAGATAGGGCGCCATGTCTCAGCCACTCACTCAGATTGTCACCTCTACAGGCACACGTTGCCGCGGTGACCTTTCGGAATCCGATTTCCGGAGATGGCTACATTCGACTGACATTTAAGATTGAATGAGAGGTGTCTGATGGGAGGGGTGGCCAGCGGAGGGTACTGTAGGGGGATCCAGCAAACCTCCATTGCACACATCTGCCCCAATATCAGCCTCCAGAACTAAATCCAGTAGATAAGATCTGCTAGGAATCTGCATCATTGAGAGGTAGTCTGATGATCTGTGTGTGGTACCATTGTTTTATGTATTTCTTATAAAGCATCCTATCCCTGAGGCTATTTTTCCCATAACTATTTTAGGCATGATCTAAATGGGTAATGCCCCCCCCCCCCCCTCTGCCAGATGCACCATCTGGACCCCACTTTGACTTCCTACCACTGTCCAGCCTCCCCCCCCACATGGTCACATCCATGTGCTTGCCAACACATGGCTACACATTACGTAACATCTGTTGCCGTAGTGACTATGTTTGTCGCTAACGTGAAACACTTACACGTGCTCCCAGATGGTGTCAGAGCTGGGGGAGGGGAGCGGTGCAGGTTCGTCCAATCGTGCGTCGTCCTGTGGGTTCTAAAGTGGGTTCTATTCAGGCTGAGGGGCATCAAGCTCTGTAGTAGTTAAGGACGTGACCTCGTGACCTGAAGACCACAATGTCGAGACTCAGCTGTTTAAAGCAGTGTTTGTCATCCTGGTCCTCAGGGACCCTTGGTCAGTCCACGTTTTTGCTCTCTCCCAGCTCCCAGTAGGAAATGTATACTATCCTGGCAGGGAACTAAAATGTGGATTGTCTGAGGGTTCCCAAGGACAGCAGTTTAATGATCTGGAGACCATGAATCCTTCAGTGTTGTCAACATCTGTGAGATACTTATCCATTCTCAGTCCTCTCTTTCTTCCTTATCATTTTCTAGTGGTGTGTGTGTGTGTGTGTGTGTGTGCGCGCGTGTGTGTGTGTGTATGTGTGTGCGCTCATACATTTCCGCACTTGTGTGTGTCCATTTTTTTTTTACCCAAGAGAAGGTGGTGGGGGCAGATGACTGATCCTCAAGGCTGAGTCGAAGTGGTCTGACCCCACTGCTCATACAAAGGGTGGGGGGATCTTGAAGATCTGATGCTTCTTTGTACAAGGTCCAGGGTCATGGTTAACAAAGACCATCTCCCAAATATCGAGCGTATGGTTCCTGGCTGTGGTTCAAAGTTGCATCTTGCTTGTGTGACCAGGGGCCATTCTAGAATGGGGAATAAGAGAGGCCATAATTTGTACAATGGGGCCAACCTTATTATTACCCAATGATGTGTTTTGAGTCGGTGAGTGACAGGGGAGAGGGCATTGCAGAGGCCAATCAGCTTTTAGCTGGGGCCAGTGCCCCGCCCCCCCTCCCGTACACGCCTCTGTGCGTGACCTATCTCCCTGTCGGTTTTCGTGCCTGAGGCTCCCTGCCGAATGACGTCCCCTGTCACCGTCATTTAGGAGGATCTCACCTGTCACGTCCGAGACTGGGGAACGTTTTAATGAGCTCATTAATCCTATAAATATAAGCTAATACAAAGCCACGTCACCTGGGCCTCTCCCCTGACCCTGACTTGTTCCTGATATGTGTATTTTATTATTTGTGTCCCTACCATCCGTCACTGATGTAGGCAGCTTGCAAAATATTAACGTGCTATGGCAGCTATATGTGTGTATTGTTACCATAGCGCCGCAGTTGTTGTATAAGGATCCCCGTGATAACCAAAGGGAGGCATTGTCCGCCTTTATTATGGCTAGTGTGGGGTGTGGCCCCAGTGTTACAGTCGCCGATGCATCATGATGGACTATGTTCAGGAGTTTCAGCTGGACTTTGAGTGCCTCTCTGTCTTTCCAGATGAGCCCTTTTGCCATCTGGCCCAGACCTTTTTTTGCTGTCTTTTCAACTCGTCAACATCTCCCTTAGAATGCCTTTCGGATGGCGGGGCACCTGGATTTGGTACAGAAGGGCAGCGATGTGAGAATGTACCTGAGCTTTCATGGCTGTCTTGGGAGTTGCGTGATGTCTGATGATTATTCAGAACATCATGGTTTACGTATCTGTGCTTGTCATAGAGATCTCACCCTAAGCACACCAATGACGAAAAGTAATGAAAAACAAAGATTTATGGAATTAATAGACTCCCATTGCAAATCTAGCCTCAAATTCTATCACCTTCCCATTTTATCATCTGCACACCTGGACCAGGTAAACCAGAGCTGCTAATTAGTTGACAGGTGAAAAGAGTGCAGGTCCTAGTTCAATACATACCAAAAAGTAATCAGTCATTGTGTTTGAGGTCATAGACTCATGGGCAACAATACTACTCACTTAGCAAGTTCCTGACCTCCTGGTTATTAATATCAAACTCCTCCACTGAATTCAGGTATCAGAGATTGGCCTTCTCTTTAAAACTGTGTTTGACTTTTGAAGACTTGAATTTTAAATATTTTAACATCGATGGCTCCCACAGGCTATTAATGTGCCGTGAGTTGTAATTTATTATTGCATTAGCGCGTTACCTCGACTCTGTACATTTTCCGAATGGTGCTCATTTTCCCGGTGTTTTTAAGCGACCGTAAACCCCCTTTCTCTTGAAGTATGCTTTGAGCATTTATAACAAGGGCACATAAATCAAAGAAAACCCATTAGCTAAACCAGGAACTTTGCCACTGGCAAAGAAATAGCCATCAGGCTTGTTCGGGTGAACTGAAAAATGTCTCTCCCAGTCTTCATCAATTGAAGTATAAAATGGGAAGGATATTTAACCTCTGCTGACAAAAATGCTTTGAAATTAAGGAATGTTTATTCATATATTTGTTATTTTGCATCGTATAGGTACTTCTATATCCCTTTTCATACGTGTGTTACATGCAGTCTGTGATAGTATGTTAGGGGTTTAGAGATGCGTACAGCACAACTCAATGTGCTGCATTTGAGGCTTTATTTCATTATTCCAATGCCTGACATTCTCCAGCTCCCCAGAACCACCTTAAATAATTGTTGACCAGCCACATCTAAGCATGGTTAGTCAAATGAGCCTAGGGGCGTGGCATTGCTGTTCTAGACTTTATTTCAACGCATTATTCCAATACCTGACATCCTCCAGCTCTCCAGAACCACCTTAAATAATTGTTGACAGGCCATATCTAAGTTGATTGGTCTAGAGCCTAGGGGCGTGGCATTGCTGCTGCAGAGATTGTCTCCTTGTACAACAAATGTACATAGTTGTGCAGACCTCAGAAATTCTTAATATATGAATTCATGTTTCATGACATATACTAAGAAAGTAATATTTCAAAACGATATCAGAATATGGCAGAAAGGTTATAATACCTTAACGCGGCACATTAACACTCTGCTGAGTGAAGGTCCCGGCACCTCTTTCAGAACAAGGAACAGTAAAATACTCCGGTTACCATCTCTGTATTGACTTGCTGTCATGGGATGTTATATAAACCAATTGATGTCTGAATGAGAATGGAAGTGACAGGTATGTTTCCCAGAAGCCCAGCCTTGAGTGTGGATGTCTTCTGAGCCTGGATGTGTGAGATTCAGGCCTGGCAGATGGTCCCGGCCGTGGATTCCTGCCCCTTTGAAGTATCCCTCCAGTAACACCCTGGGCTGCGAGGGAGAATCACTCTTACCCATAACTTAGTGATCATGCAAAATGCCATGCAACTAGAAGAAACGTCGTATGAGAAGCAAATGAACCAGTCGTCTTAGTCATCTCTACCTGTTTGTCACTGATAACTAATGAATAATTACAAGCAAACCACAATCATCCGATAATATTTGTCTTTTATAGCGCGGTCTTATTATATTCTGCCGATTTAAACCACAATGTTTTGTGTATTTATCTCTGCTCTTCAGCTGTCAGTCAGAGATGAAGGTGTTGAGCTGTTTGTTAGTCTGAAGAGTTTGTCTTTCCTTCATCTCTTTTTCTGCCACAATCTGGGTCTTTTCTAGGACACTGTAATCTTTTAATGGGATCTTATTCCCTTCATTGATCGCATGCAGTTTGAGGAGATCATTGCACCAAGAGACCACTGAGCTCAATCTGTCCTCTAGACTCCCACAATCCACCTCTTCCTATGTCACTAAACAGCAGGTTCTCATTGACCTGATACCGACTGCGAGAGCATCAGGATGAACATGGGTGTTAAATGGGCGGGTTAAAATCAGCTGTGATTTGGGACAGTTACTGAGCCCAGGGTTCTGGCTGAGCTATGAAGCAGCTGGGGTGATAATTGTGTTATATGTCTATATGTGTGTGTGTGTGTGTCTGTGTGTGGATTATGTTTCTATTACATTGTGGGGACCAAATGTCCCCCACAATGTAATAAAAACCTGTTATTTTGACGTGGTGGAGACCATTTTTCAGGTCCCCACAAAGATCCACGAATGCAATCAAAAAAGTGAAAATGCCAGAAGTCTCATATTTAGTTTGGTTACTTATGGTTAAGGTTAGGGCTGAGTAGGGCTTAAGATCATCATAGCTGGGATTTGGGTAATGCCCATAGAAATGAATGGAGAGTCCCCACAAAGATATAATTACAAACCTGTGTGTGTGTGTGAGTGTGAGAGAGAGCTGGAGGGATGACAGAATAGAGAAGGTCGGGTCACATTGCAGAGTGTTTTGATTGTCTCCACCATGCATACGATAAGGTTCCTCAGAAGCACAGACATCCCACCTTATGGATATTGATTTCAGGGAGGCAGATGAGAGGCATCCGGGAGCGCGGAGGGGCTGGCCGATGCTTGGCTGGTATTATGGTAATACCGTATATATATTGCCAACTAGGGTGGGGCTAAAGAGTGGTGGTTAAATTTGGGGCGAGGTTGCGGCGGCAAAACTTCTCGCTGGCTAATTTTAATACCACTGAATAGAGGAACGACATTATGCGTCATTTGTGGGTTTCAGGGAGCTGCTGTCAATTTGTGGGAGACTCCCAGAAATTCCCAAGAGTATCTGGCTGCAGACCTCCACCAGGGGATCTCCACTAGAGGGCCGGAAACACGTGACCTCCACAAGTGA
>JAODKC010000082.1:6153308-6167830 GCA_026777985.1 Mormyrops attenuatus
GCGCTGTCAGACTCACTTTTTTGGGGGGTAAATGCCGCCATGGGCACCTACTGATACACCTTGGGGTGGGGGGTTTTACACGACTCCACCGAAAGTTGCGGGGCGTCTTGCAGCCCCCGATCCTGTACGCCTGCCAGGGGGAGTGCCGCGATGCTGCCTCCCCCCCCCCGATCTGGGCAGGGCTCCAGTGAGCGAAGCATGCTCCATCTGACCTTTCATCAGACAGCCTCCCTGAACCCACTTTACATGTAATTAACTTAAGGAGCCGCCGGTGTGTCACTGTGATTCTTATACTATGTTCCCTAATTAGTCTATATTCCTCTATGGAAAGGAGACTGAACTTGTTATCTCACACAGGATATAGGAATAACTGCCCCCCCCCCCACCAGATCCAGTCCAGAAACGGAGATTTTCATGCAGAGGCTGAAATCTCGGTGGTCCACCCGCCGCCAGTGCATTTGGGACGGGGACCAGCCGGTGATGAGGCAAGATTTCCTAATCTTGTCTGGGCACAAACAGTGTGTGGGGTTGGGAGGGGGTGGGTGTTTGGCTGGGCAGCTGCTCCCTCAGAAGGAGGCGAGGAGAACCGGGCTCTGCCAAGGCCCGGATGCCTCCGCATCTCCCTGTCTCCTCCATCCCTGACACTCGACAAATGAGGGGGCGGAGCTCTCTGCCCCGGTAGCGCGGCAGCCAATCGCGTTCCTCATCGGTGAGCTCTCAGGGTCATCGATCAAGCAGCACATTGGCTCGCCCGGCGTTCCGCACTTTGTCCCTGGCAGTGCTGGGAAAAACAATGGGGGGAGGGTGAGTGGAGGACTCACCATTTGGCCGCTTTACTCACGAGAGCAGATGCAGATAAAGACATTTTTAAATCATTATTAGTGAGGGGGAAATTTTTCAGCTCCGTTCAGTCTGCCAGTAAAATGTGTCTTTGCTTTTCAATATTACACAAATACAGGCATTTTGTTTGATGTCAAGCTGAAAGTCTACACAAATTACCCATATTTTATTGTCATGAATCCTAAAACACTGGGTTTTGTATTTTCCATTGTTAGCTGTATCTTCAGCGTGATTTATTTTGACCACTAGGGGGCAGCACTACACACATATACATACATATACCCAAGCTAGGCCTAGCTCCTTAAACCTGTACTGCTTCTGCAGCCGGTGTTAAAAAAAAATCCCCTCCCTGCTAAAAACAGGGATGTAAAAACCCATTAGGAATAGGAAATGGATTTTAAGATTCACGTTCATGGCCGTGGTATCACCAGGTACTGAGCAAATTTAGGTGGCAGGCATATTAGATTTGACTTTTACTACTGATTCATTGGTGCGGCCTACATAGACGATTCCAGCGGCTGACAGCTAAATTTCCATTCATGGGAAGTAATCTGTAAGGACTGCATTTCTGTTGAAAAAAAATAAACACTCAAACAGATTGTAACGTCCAGGATTTATCAGCAGGTGACCCTTTTAGGGAAGATGGACAGCTGCACATGGGACATAATCAGTGTGGGGGAGCATGTCCTCCAAATGCTTGATGCATATGGGCCGTCTAATTGGCTATGGTGGCACACGTATGGGACTGTGCCCTAATCTCTCGCCTTGCTGCCACCCAGAATCTACAAGGAAACAATGATGTTTGTGGTGATGGGAGCGATGCTAAGGGGGCGTGTTAGACGGGAGGGGGGTTTAAAATGGGGTAACATGGTTTTACCAATGAGGAATAAGGAGACGTCCAGTCAAGCTTTTCATCTGCCTTGTTGGGGGATCAACTCATCAGTCTACTGTCAACCCCCCCCCATTTTAAACACAGCTGTTAATTAGGCAACATAGAAGCAGTTTTGCCTACAATCACCATCTGAAGGTAATACCTAAAGTATGGCTGAGAGGTAAAAGCCACACATAAGACTAAAATTAATTCTCAGCTACGTTTTCATTGCTCTCAATCCGAATGACCCCCACCCCCAACACATGCATTCAAGCAACCTGAAAAGCGGCTATGCAGCCAGCAGGGGGCGCTGTTGTGTGCAGGCGCCAGACTTGGGGGGGGGGGGGGGGGGGATCTTACTGCTCATTACGGAAGGTTGTGGCTCACGTCTCTGCACAACTGCCGCTATCATTGAGCGCTTTTTGAGCTCGACGTGTGAATCGCACTGCCTGCGTCGCTGTTCCCCGCCATCCCCTTTAAGAGCTGATAATGTGATAATTAAAGGCGCTCGCAGGCAAACTCGACAGCACCGTTTGCGGCAGACGGCAAGCAACCCCCATCCCCCCCTTCATGCCCCCGTTTCTTCTTTATTGACCTGTGCGGTTTTTCCCGTCCGCATCTGACGGGGGCGTTGGTTGTACCAGCACCCAGGACGAACAGGCCATATCGGGACTGGCGACGGAAGTTATTTCCGAGGCCGGGCATTAAATTTTTATGCGAGACTAAATGGGACAAGCCGGCTTTTCTTTCCTCTGCACAGTGATTTATTACCTGAAAAGACCAGAGAACTAATTAGTGCAGTAATTAATTAATATAAATTTGCATATTTGCATTTGCAATTAGTGCAGTCAACTGATTAGTCTGAAATGGGAAGTTTGACTCATCAGATGCCGATGTGTGCTGGACCGGAAAGGAAGAAGCCAGCTGAGGCTTTCTGTGGGCCAGTGTGTGTGTGTGTATGGGGGGGGGGGGGTCAGATATACAGTACATTGTGGGGACCAAATGTCCCCACAATGCGATAAAAACGCGTTATTTTGACATTGTGGGGACATTTTTCCGGTCGCTGTAAGGGGAAACTCAATTTCATAATAATCTGTGACTGCAGTCAAAAAACTAAAAATGCCAAAAGACTTGTTTTTTCTTTGCTTACTTATGGCTACGGTTAAGACTGGGGTCATTGTTGGGGTGCAGCTTTTACCCATACAAATTAATGGAGATTCCCCACAAAGATATGAATACATGGACTGCATCTGTGTTTGTGTCTGTGCATTTTTTTCTGATTGTGTGGATCTCCCTTTTCTATATGCTTTTGTGTTTTTCTGTGTTTGTGTGTGTGTGTGTGTGTGTGTCTGTATCTCTCTGTTCTTATAAGCGGGTTTGTCCCCTCATTCATTTCAATGAAAACTCACATGTTAGACAGTGTGCAGCACAGAGCAAAGAAGAATGAACATGTTTGTAAAAGAAGGAAAGTGCCTCACACAGAATTCTAATGATACTGCTAATATTCCTCATGGCACTGAGGTGGGAGAGGATGTCTGTCAGCTGAATGAATCCTGGGTTTACTCGAACGGCTTCAATCCGGCATGACGATGATCACCGGCTCAGCTCTGAGGTCTTAGCACTGCTGTCTTAGCTTGGAGGTCTTAGCTCCATGGTCTCAGCTCTGAGGTCTTAGCTCTGAGATCTCACCTCTGTAGTCTCAGCTCTGCAGTCTTAGCTCTTAGGTCTCAGCTTTGAGGTCTGAGGTCTCAGCTCTGCAATCTTAGGTCTGAGATCGCAGGTCTGAGGTCTTAGTTCTGATTACTTCGCTCTGTGGTCTCAGCTCTGCGGTTTTAGCTCTGAGGTCTCAGCTCTGCAGTCTTAGGTCTGAGGTCTTAGCGCTATGGTCTCAGCTCTGAGGTCTTAGCTGTGAGATCTCAGCTCTGCAGTCTTAGGTTTGAGGTCTTACTTCTGATGTCTTCGGTCTCAGCTCTGCGGTTTTAGCTCTTAGGTCTCAGCTCTGCAGTCTGAGGTCTTAGTTCTGAGGTCTCAGCTCTGTGGTCTCAGCTCTGCGGTTTTAGCTCTGAGGTCTCAGCTCTGAGGTCTTAGCTCTGCAGTCTTAGCTCTTAGGTCTCAGCTTTGAGGTCTGAGGTCTCAGCTCTGCAATCTTAGGTCTGAGATCAAGTCTAAAGCAGGAGATTATTGTACAGGATAAAGCTGCAGCTAGATGTGTTACAGCAGTCAGGTAAATACTAAGTGATTAAATCAATACAAAAAGGTACAACAGCCGTATAATTTCAGCAGTACAGCGATGAGATTAAAGCAGGTAGTGCATCCCAGCAGGAGTGAGACACATGGCCTAAATTTGTCCACTGAAAAGAGAAAAGAACAATTGGTTTATAATGCAATTATAAAGAAATATTTTACCTTTTCATCCTGAACTGTCAAAACAAATGTATTCACATGTAGGATCATGCATTACAGGGCTAACAGATTGCAGAACTTATATATTTAATATTTATTCTATTATGATTATATTATTTATCATAATATATTTAATATGTAAGTTCTGTGTTTTTACTAGATTCTCTCTTGGGAGATATTCGTGTGTTGATTGTATGGTGCATCTGAGCCAAACCAATTAATGACAAGTTTATAGCATTGCTGACTACAAATGTCTGTGTTTTTTAAGCTCTGTTCATAAAGCTCATTCCCCCATCTTTATGGTTTAGCAGCTCTGTACCTAAGCTGGCCCCTTCGACACCTGTGATAAATTATCAGCCAGTCAGTACGTCCCTTTGGCTGGATAAATAAATGTAAGCGGAACTGTAATAGGTTCCGGTTCTAGGTATTGCCCAAAAGCCTTGGGTGAGTTCCGTACCCGTGGCAAGGTCACGCGGAGCCCGGAAGGGCACGAGACGCCTACAGCCGCCATAGAGCTTAATAGGTAGATGGAGTGACCCTTAGTCAGTGGCCAGATGTGTGCCCTTAGCAGGCTTGGCCATGTGCCACCATTCCTGGGAATTACTCACATTAAAGGCTGGGTGAACAGACGGCGGAGACGTAGCCGAAGAGCGCGCCGAGCCCCGCCGTGCACCGCCGCCGAGCGGCCCCGCCGTGTGCCGCGCACGCACCGAAAAATAAGAGCCTTCCGCGTGACCCCTGCAATCTGTTCCCCGTCCTTCGTGACAGTTGAACTCAGAACCACCCCTATCTGCACCCCCACCCCCCTTAAAAAAAACATGCCAAAAACAAGCGCGACAGAAATAAAGACCCTCGTGTTTATTGTCATCCGTGGGAGGGAAATACCAGGCCTTGGGGATAAAATAGATACAACAAAAGGAGAGAAAATGAGGGAGTGGTGAAGGGCTCGAAGCGCCCCATACCTCACGGGTTTTAAAAAAATGAAGAAAACTCAGAAATAAAACCATAGGAGGGTGTAGATGAAGGTGTGGAAGACAGAGAGTCGAGCAGATTTTTTTGCGAGACCAGGTGGGGGTTGAATATACGAGGAGTTATCCAAGAGCCAGACGATACCGCAAAATGCCATGCTGTAACTATTTAAAGCGTACAGTCAAGGAACTGATATTCCTAAAAACTGTTAAAATTACAACGCTCTTAAACAAAACTTATCATTTTTAATTACGCAATGGTAACAATTTCTGAGGATAATTAAAATAAATACTTTAATATTTCCACTGAAGAGGCAGCTTTATCCGGATTTTAAAACATGATTCATAATTTCAAATTAAACTTGTTATAAAATTCTCCATTAACAGCAGATTTTTTTACATCATCGGATTCAGACTGATATTGGGATCAAAAGCTATTTTCTCTGTGTTGGAAGACTTGTATATGATTGGAAACACCGTTTTATTGCGCTGGGGGTGTGCGTAGGTGAGAGGCTCTCAGACTGACCACATGGCCCAGATCTTACAGCACCACCTGGAGGAAAGTACCTGGAATGAACTACCGAGTGCTGAATCGGCGCCGGAATTCGAACCCAAGGCCATTGTTTACCTACTTGGCTAATAAAGATTGAACTCGAATAATGGGAATAGCTTTATTTCTGAAGGGTGAAGAGAAAATTAAAGTGGAAATAAACCAAAACCTGACGGAGAGCGATTGGGAATTACACTAATGTCCCCCTGACCCATGAAATGAGAAGATATGTCAGTGTATGATGGTGCACTATAATAAGGTATTGATTAAAGCTAACGGTTAAACATACCTTCCATTTTAATTATTGTTCTTTTTCGTGTTTTTGTCTCCACGCTAGGAATGTTATTTATGTTTATTTATAATGTATTCCACGCTCATTGCAGGTGATTAATTACGAAAAACGAGCCCCTGTTATTCATATCCAATTAATACAAAAAACGTAAATTAGTCTTTAGTTTATTTTCATAATTTACACATTAATCAACTTAAACTTCAGATAACCCTCACGCAGGTGGTTCAGATCAACAATTTGGCGAGAACGTCTCCTAAATAACCGGAGAATTAATCATCACGGAACCGTAAAAAATACCCATATGCGTACTGTATGTGTATTGTGGTATTAATATGCATTCAAACGTATATGTGCATTCTTGCCATGTAGCAGTCATCTATTTATCGTTGGGCCTCGTTAAAGGCAGCTGATTTTCATCTTTTGATGAGTGCTGCAAAAGGTCGTGCGATTCGCGTTCAGAAATAAACCAAAATCGCGATTCTTATTCGATCTCTCCGGAGATGTGGCTAGCGAAGTTAGTATTAATCTTTCTTCGGGCTGATCTTCAGACGCTAAATTAAAGCTGCTCGGTGCCCAGTAAGTGAGGATGCCAGATGATCGGTGCAGAACGGATGTCCCCAGAGACGGAGTCACGTGAGCGTCCCTGACACGCGACGTCAGCGGCAGATGGCATGGGTACCAGCCCTGGCAGTTGGCATGAGTGTCATTTCTCAAAAGGGAGAGATAAGGGGCCGGGAGGAAGAGGGAGAGTACAACAGAGTCGCACTGACATCTCCATCGCGAGGCACTGGGGCTGGTGTTTAAACCTGAACCTTTATGGAACATGAAAACACACAGTCCAGGTAAGCACATTTCAATGGATATAACTGCATAATATCTGTGAAATGCCCCGTCCATGTTACTGGTTGATGTGTATATAAGATAATTATAGTCTTTTGTTTACGTTCATATGGATGATTTAATTAACTTGAACTAATTAAAAGCAGTGTGCATATTATTCTATCCGAGCAAATGTCTGGAATTCCTTAGCAGAAATTATGTTGTGTTTAGTGAATATAAATATTTTAATGCTGACTGAATAGTATTGAAATTTAACGGGAGGTTAATTTTGATGCGAAAGCGTGACAACAGTTTTATGCCATAACAAGACGCGCTGTGTGTAAAATGCATCCCAGACTGGGGCTTTGATGGGCAGCGCAGGAGTGTAACTGACTCCGCCGTGTTGTCGTCCCAGGACAATGCTGACCGTACCCTTCCAAGATCCCGATGCCATGCACGACGGCCAGTTCGGCGCAAACTTCACACGTGAATACCAGGCTGACCGCAAAGTCCGAAAGCAAGACGCAACTTCCGAAAAGCCGGAGGCGGCCCCCAAACCAGAAGAAAAAGAAACACAGGAGGAAAACTCTGAGAAGGACGAAGACGACAGAGAGGAGGACCAAGACGAAAACGGGCTGCCAAGAAGGAGGGGGCCTCGGAAAAAGAAGACGACCAAGGGCCGAGTAGACAGGGTCAAGATGCGACGCCAGGAAGCCAACGCCCGGGAGCGCAGCCGCATGCACGGACTGAACGACGCTCTGGAGAGTCTCCGTAAAGTCGTGCCCTGTTACTCCAAAACGCAAAAGCTGTCCAAAATCGAGACTTTGCGCCTGGCCAAAAACTACATTTGGGCTCTGTCAGAGACTCTCAGCGCCGGCAAGAGACCAGATCTTCTCGCCTTCGTGCAGACCCTATGCAAAGGACTGTCACAGCCCACCACCAATTTAGTGGCGGGATGCCTGCAGCTCAACGCCAGAAATTTTCTTACAGATCACAATGGGGAAGGGTCCTTCCCCGGCAGGCCCCCCTATGATGCAGTGTACCCGCCCTATCCCAGCCCAGACATGGGCACACCCGCAGGGCACGGAAGCGGCACCCTAGACAACGGGAAACCCTTCAGAGCGTACGGGTACTGCGGTGCGTACGAGTCGTTCTACGAGAACACCTCCCCGGAGTGTGTGAGCCCCCAGTTCGAGGGTCCGCTCAGCCCACCCATGAACTTTAACGGGATTTTCTCCCTCAAACACGAAGACACAACAGACTATGGCAAGAACTGTCACTACGGTATGCGTTACTGCGCGATGTCAGGCCGGACCCCCATCGGGCAGACCTCAATGTTCAGGGTGTCAGCCGAAAGCCATTTCCCATACGACCTGCACCTGCGCAGCCAGTCCTATGCAATGCAGGACGAGTTAAACGCCTCTTTTCATAATTAATGAGAGAAGGTGAAGGTTTGCCAGGTAATTATTGAAAATATTTATTTATTTATTTGATTATTTATTCACTTGTTTGTTTATTTATTTGTTTGTTTGTTTGCAGCACATATGCATTATTTACTGTATGCACAGTGTTTTACTATAGGTTTGGATAAATTTGAAATAGCAGTGTAGCCTAATTATTGTTTTAGCCTACAAAAAATTGTATATGGATAATTGGCCAAATATTCCCCTTTATCCACGGACGCCGTTTTTTAACTGACGTGTGCACCTAGGTAATCAAAGATTCCCTACCCTGGGTTATTACGGATATCGATTGCATATATTTGTAAACGGAATGATTATTGACTAACAGCCTAGGGTCAGGCATAACCCGTTTACGACATTCTATTGGATATTGCTTTCTATAAAAGTTACACTCATTCTTACTGAAACACAATCGGTGCGCACTTTGAATATTACCAGAAGCCCAAGCAATAATGGCAATACCAACTATGCAACACAGAGCGGCTTTGAATTCCCCTCAGTTCTGCGTTATTGCATTATTTAGCGTTCAATGTTCGTTAGAGGGTTGATCCTGTTCTTCTCAATAACTATTTGGCAAACAGTTTTCAGTTTGTTAATCACGGAATCCAAATACGTTCCGTGTTAATGTGAAAACACAAGCGTGCACAGGAGAATAGATAGATAATGATTAAAAGTGTTTAAATGTTACATTGAATAATGCGTTACATTTAACGGTGTTTTAAATTAAAATGAATTAATGTGATCAAATTATCCGGTCTGTTGCTACTAGTTATTTTTTAAGACAGCATGTCCTTGGAGAAGTGTCTCCGGTTTTGATGTGCAGGCCAAAACGCTTCATGAGGACCACACACGTTTGCACGTCCAATGGAATCAATGCATGGACGATTTTATTTTAGAACTCCTCATGTTATCAACCTGGCGGCGCAAAACCGTTTGTACATAGCCGTACAGTTTACATGTATATATACAACTTGGATACACCGTATGCTTTGTAGCTGTTTATATATGCAACCTTTATTTTGTTTGTCCCATTTAGTATTTACAATGGTACGGATTTTAGTGTTTATTTATGTTGACGTATTGTCCTTAGACAGTTAAATCATGTTTACAAGATTACATGTCAATTGTAAGGATGAAACCTGTGGAATATATTCGATGAAAGTTCAGACTTTGTCTCCTAATTGAAAACGGTTAAAATTGCCTTAATTTAAATGAAATATTCGGCACGTATCAGTTATGCAACGGCATGAGTGTTGGAAAAACGGCTTTGGGCTTTGTACAGTAGTTTATTTTGATCTTTTATGATGAAAAGTTTTCGTGAAGAAAAACCCATAATGCACTAAATATTTGTTCTGCACATTTGTATTAAACTAAGTTGTTTTGTATTGCCAAACGAATAATAAAATTCCAAGCAAAACTCAAGCAGCTGAACTTATTTGTTTTATTGGTCAATTGTTTGTCTATCGATTCCGATTATTATTTAAAGATCTGAAATGAGCTTATACTTTAATACAATTAAACATTCACCCCAAAACTTGTTTACTATTGTATGAAATTCGTTTGCATGTATATTTATATATTTGCATATCCGTTCTGTAACATTGAAAGCAATTGTTCACACACAAAACCATATTTAAAATATGTGTGTTTATGCACACAGAGGCATACACCAGTGGAACGAGAGCACGGACGAAATATTTAAATTAGCAAATATAGGATAGGCATTCATATACTGAGGGCAAATGCAAAATTGGCTTTACTGCCGGATATTGTACGACACCATTTAAATATGAACATATTAATAATAACAATAATAATAATAACAATGAAGCCGTTATATCAAAGATATATTTTTGGTTTTATAATTAAATTCTCAGCTATATTAAAACGCTTCCATTTTAGTTAAAACGGAGAATTCATTTCTACCACAAAATAGTTGGCGTATAATTAGTACACAAACAAAATATAAGTAACTGAGTGGTCGTAATGGACACGTCCTCTTGTGTGTTCTGTTTGACGAAAAGTTTAAAAAAGTTATGGCAAAAAGTTTTTTTGTCGTTTACAGGTAGTATAACTGCCAATGAAATCAGAACCGTACCAAACCAGCCCACTCAGGAAGCCGTCCCGTTTCGATTTAGGTTGACCCGAAACTCATTTGATTTCCGACGTATTATTTGTCATTTCTTACACTGCACACCGTTTTTTTTACACAACGTTACACGGATGCTCCCCAAATACATGCTCTTTTTAAATACAGGAAAAGTTTAAAGTGTCGTTGAAAATAGAATAGAATATAGCGAGAATACATACTATAATGAGTTAAAAAAAAAAAAAAAAAAGCGAAGTGTTGCATGAATATTAAAAGTCAATGGGGAACGTCTATGTGTGGCTGGATGGGAGCCAGCCGGCGACAGACTGCGCATCGGGCCTCGCGTCCAAGAGAGAGCGCGCTCTAATCCTGGGTGAATGTGCATTGTCATCCCGAGGAATTAGCATGACAGCCCGCGAGCGCGAGATCGATGGCCGTGCAGGGGTCGACTCTGACCCGTGCCGATGTGATTACTTCAGGTCAGCGTCATATGCTTCGAAATGAAGTCACGGTGATGCAGAGGGCACCTTCACAGGCAAGGTCCGCCCTCTGCCTGAGGCTTTGACATCATCATTCCTGATATAACTGAGCAACAGTCATCTACGCAAAAATGTCTTGAAACTATACGTATAGTGATCAGAAGTTTTTAGGCTAATACACTCAGAAAAAAGGATAAGAATTTGTACCTTTACTTGTCACTGGGGCTGTAGCTTTGTAATTGTACCTTTTAAAGTACAGAAATGGACTCTGAGGAACATTCTGAAGGTACAAACAGCATTAATGTTCCTCAGAGTCCATTTCTGTACCTTAAATCGTACATTTACCTACAGCTATAGGGTACAACTGGCAGACCCTTGAGAGTACAGTGACAAGCAAAGGTACAAATTTTTACCATTTTTTCTGAGAGTGTATAGTGTATTTCCAGTAACTTCAGGTCAACAGGTAATAAGGAATCTATCCTCACAACCTTAAGATTTTCCACTTCAATCTTGTCAGAAACTGATGTTGACTCCTCAAGATAGATATTTATTGTCAATGGCACCAGCATATTGAGATATATTATTAGCCTACTAGCTAGAAGTGCGACCTTGGTTGGCTGTACCTCTCCAGTCCTGTCTTACCGCGAGGATTATAGCTTTTCTGCAGTGTCTTAGATTCCTTTGTGAGCGGCAACCTTGCATTCTCCTCACCCTCATTCTCACCCTTGTTATGCAAGATGTTTCCAGATCACCTGCAGCCACACACGGATTCACAGGTGCTGCATTCCAGTTAAATGTCATAGGGGTTCTCAGTTTGTTGACAGGGAGTACGGACCTAGTACATACTAATCCCACATACAGAAACATACAACTCAACTGAATGAGTGAAACAAGAGACTATGATTAGACTATGAGACTATGAGACTAATTCTTATGCTATGGCTCTACTGTCAAAAAGAGAATGAAGCACTTTTGGAATTCTTTGCACGGGATACGTTTTTATGGAATGATGACTAAAATAAAAATGCTCCACATCATTAGGATTCAATCTGTGGTCCACCAGAAGCTTTCTTAGGGCCAGGAGGTAGCCTAGTGATGACAAAACTACCAACGTAACCACAGAGCTCAAGAGGATCATTGCTGTACCAAGCTGATGATATTTAACCCAGACTCCAATAAAATTTCAAACGACATGACTGACTGAAGGCTTTGGTTGTAAGCCAATATGTGTGTGCACGTTTCTCTGTATAGAATTTGGCTGCTAAGGGGTTAATTATCATATAAATGGGGACCTTTAGAGTAATTTATTTCCTGATATTGTAAAACACCCTGAGACAGTGTGCAGTTATATAACTGTATTGGTTTAAAAGACCAGAAGACTAGGACAGAGTGTAGATAACTCATCACTGATGTCTGGTTCTGATGTCTGTCTATTTGCTGGTATATTTTGTCTTTAGTGCATGTTGAAATTTTAAATACTTGAAATGGGCTTCCAACCTGGACAAAAGACACCTTAATCTCCGTAGGGTTTACATCATATTACAATACATTTACTTTTATTTAGTATACACTTTTGTCCAAAGCCACATGCATGTAAGGTAAATAACACATTGCAAACGTACGTCCTGTTAACGAGTCAACTTGCATCGACAGTACGGCTAGGCTGAGCTATCAGTGAATGCCAAGGTACAAGTGTAAACAATATTGGAGCAAGACCAAGGTTTACCAATTAATTTTTAAACAAATTATTTAAAAAAAATATATTTTTTTGTTCAAACCAAATGTTGACACTAAGGTGAGTTACGTGTGGTATGTGTGTACCTGGATTCACTGAACGTCAAAGCAACATCTGGTATCCCTTCCCCTCAGTAATCCTTCAGCCGCCTCAGTCACCATGGGCTTTCTGGAATTTTCGCTCCAAGATATCAGTCCTCTGTGACACCTCTCCTCCAACAGCCAATCAAACAGGCCTCTGTCTGAAGAGCTTCTGCTCACCCTGTTCTCGTCGGATGCCTAAATCAGGCAGCCACAGTTTGACAATAAAACTGACAACTCAATAAGCTCTGTTCGGAAATGTCTAATGAATCAGAAATCAAACGGATGAAACATACGACTGTCTTAGCCGGAGAATCTTCTCCGCAATTGTGTCATTTATTACCCCGTCCCTTTGTGAGATCTCTATCGGCGGATCGAGTTTAACGCTGTCAAATGTTTGTACCTTCCCAAACCGATGCCTATCTTCCACCTGCTGACAAACATCCTGTTTGGGAAGATGAACAGATTTCCCGCCCACACAATGTGGCTGTATAAAATCTATAGGGTTTTAGCCTGCCCAACTGTTGTCTCCGAACATCTTCTGCAAACAGTCGTTTGCGTCCGACCCTAGAAAAAAAAACAGCAGGTGAGCTTAAACACAGCCGTGTTGTCGTGCAGATTTCAGTGGCCCCTTTACTGACAGGAAACTGACAATAATTTGCCCAGGAACAACATGGGCGAACTGTTCAAAGTCGTACAATAAATACTCTGTTCATTACGGCAGCTTGGTGACTTGGTGACAGGGTACAACATGCTAAATGGGCTGTTTTACCGCTGAAGCGCTGCTTCACTGTTGTGCTTGTGTTTTTTCATTGTAATTAGAAAGGCAAACAAAACATATGGAAACGACGGCAAACAGCCACAAAGCATGGACGGCAGGCCGCTGGATGTTCACACGTCCGCTTTACATTTCAGATCCCTAATTAAATTGTTCGCTGTGGCCGCCGACTGGGACCCACAGCTTGGGAGAATTTCGTTTAGCGGTATCTGATACTTTCAGATGGAGCGGTGCTTCGACGAGCGAGTAACAGATTTACAGCAGCACGGATTTATGACCGCAAACTGTTCGGCCTAAAAAGAATTTCAATGAAGTGCTGTTGTGTGTATGGATGCATTAACTTGTTTGATTACTGGCACGGGTGTCCTTCATTGTAATCATGCAGTCTTTGCCTGTTTAGTTACATAACTAGTTTATTTAATACTGATCAACGTTGCAGGGTGGTTTAGCGGGACTCCAAGGGACCGCACCATGGAACTGGACCGTTCTGGTTTTTTAGCATCAACCCCCCCCCCCCCACCCCCCACCCCTAAGGAGATGATACTTCCCACATCTGCTGCGTTATCTCTGTTTGCACCCTTAGGAACCAATAAAAAGGCACAGTGTGGTTAATGTCTCAGGGTGTTTTATGAGGACCGCTCGGGAAGAAGCCGTTAATGCACAGACGGAACCGGAGAGACGGGATGCAGGAGGATGGATGGCCGTCAGCCACTTCAGCTGCCTATTCTGGGTCTCAGATTTTCATGCCTTAACAGTTAAAGAATTCCTTAAGCTGCTAAATGACAGACAACGCTTTCTTATAGTCTCTTTTTCTTTCTAATTTAATGAATGATGCAGGTAGTACTCTAGGTTCTTGTGTTGTGGCTCCGGCATCGTCCATGTCGTTTGTAAACAAAAGCAGGAGATTCACTACGCTTGGAATTCTTGACGGGGTGCATTTTTTACAGAATGACGACCAAGATAAAAAAAAAAAACGCTCCACATCATTAGTATCCAATCTGTGGTCTAGCAGAAGCAGAACTACAAAGGCAACCACAGAGCTCAAGAGGACCACTGCTGTTCCAAACTAAATCTTGCTGGGGGGGCGCCGCGGGGGGGGGGGGGGGGGGGGGGGGGGGGGGGGGGGGGGGGGGGGGGGGGGGGGGGGGGGGGGGG
>JAODKC010000082.1:6179849-6193391 GCA_026777985.1 Mormyrops attenuatus
GGGCAAAAAGCAGCTTTGGTCCAGAGCACAGGGACGGGGGGAAATGGAGAAGTGCCTCTCACCCCGGGGGCGTATCCACACCCGATGTGAGTCAGATCTATTCACCTGACTTAAGCAGCGGGACATTCAGAGAGAGCAACGCCATACATGTATGTGCGCGTGTACGTTTGTGATTCTCCTTTTTTCCTCATCTACAAATCGCAGTAGATGGCAGAATGTAAATGAGATGGTTATTACACCAGTGCGTTCATCAGGCTGAGCTGGAAAGACTTCAATAGCCTGATGAATATGCATGCAAATTTGTTAATTAAGTTAATTATTCTGCTGAAAATTCATTTGTCTTCCAAGGACATTTCTGCAATGATTTTAACATGCTTCTGCCATTAGTCATGGTACTTGCTATTTAAAATCAGTTTTGTCCACTTTTTAAAAGTTTCACTCAATTAAAATGGGACAAGGAGGGGGATACAAATGGGGGAGGCACGAGAAGATGAAAAGAGGTGGGATAATGTACATTTGGGGGAAAAAAGTTTCTCTTCTCAAAGATTTGTTGAGCTGCCAGGTAGCTGGGTCAGACTCTGAACAGACTCGTTTTTTACTGTCCTGCCTCAGCCGACGAAGGCCTTTGATACGGGCAGGACTCGCGTTTTTCTGATGCCGTTTACATCCTAGACGCCATCCTCAGTATAGACGCGGCTTTGTTTATCGCGGAAAACGCGCATCAGAAAGGCGGCATAATTATACCTTCAGACGGTACGTAAACCGCGATGGGGCAGGCCCGGGCAGCCGGGAAAGTTGCTTGGCTGGCCGTTACCCTGTACCGGTCCGCTCCGTATAAACGCTGCGCAACACAAATGAAGTTCCGCAAGCAAACATGCGCCATATGTTCGCCTTCCGTCGTGCTTTATTTATGCATTTTATACGCTTTGACTTGAATATGAATTAGACAAAAGTCGTGACGGTCAGAAAAAAATGATGCATTTGTCACATTTCGAAGATCAATGATTTGTCTGTGTTACTAGTTCTGGGCATTTTCCCAAACTAAAATCATTCATTTTCTTATACGAAACAAGAAGGGTCAATTAACTTAAGACATAATAAGTCGGGCTGATGTGATACTATGATGTACGCCGTTTATAGGCTATCCCCCATTAGCTCCTGGTTCCGCGGCCCTATGATCTATCGATCCAAACGACGTTTTGCAGCTCGGCAAAGTATTTCTTTCCGTCTGTTTATACGAACCAACAGAGTAATAGGAACGATTCTGGAAATACTTCATGGATAACGTGTTATATTAAATCAGTGTTGTATTGGAAGTTAGAGTGATTCCGTTCACTTGTAACAAAACTGGGCAATTAAAGTGCTTAATGTACTCGGTGAATGTGATAAATTTTGACGGAGGATACTGTCGATAAAACAAGCTGGTAGCACTGCTCAGACTGATGGACTGTGCCCTAATTCTGCAGGCAGCTGAGAGGACGCCATTCTCTTGGCTATGAGGACCACCGCACATTAGAGACAGGGCAATCATCGCTTGTTTGTATTTGATTGCCCAAACTGACGATGACGGATCAATAAGGTCACAAAAATCAACAGGACCATTTGGAAGAAAATTGGTTTTATGTTTTTTTTTGTTTTCTGATAAAATGGTATTTCGATTTCAATTCAATTTATTTTTATATAGCACCTTTCACAACACAGTCGCCCCAAGGCACTTGACAAGAGTGTGTGGCAATCCATCATCTATACAAAATGGCATTTTTAAAAAGCCTGCATTGATCGGGTCACTCGTTGAATAGGATTTTAGGTTTGTATCTCACCCTATGTTTGTATGTTAAGAGCTTCATGGTTCAGATTAGTGTGCGTTTACAGGTCTAGTACAGGCTGTGTTCTTACTGAAACACGCTTCATATGGGTTTGTGTGTGTATTCTTAAGAACGTAAGATGTTTAAAAATTCATCAGACTCTTAGCATACAGCATTTCAAAAACATTTTTTGCATGTTTTGTGTGTTAAAGTAGCAACAAAGACAATCACAACTGAACGGGGAACGGAAGATGCCTGTTTCTCTAGCTTATTTTCTCCCCACCGCGAACTCGGACTTTTCCGCTGTCCACGCGGCCCTGCCCCCCTCCGATGGCTCCAGCCGGCACTATAGTGACAGCGGTGGCGCGGATAGGTGATGCTCCGCGCTCCGTCAGCCCCGCTGCACCTGTCACCACCGCGGTGCGGCTCCGCGGGTGGCCACCCCGCCCCCCCATGTCCCTAAGCACACACCCACCGGTCGCCCACGCTGTCCCTCTTCTGCCAGACTCAGAATGTGAAGTCCCCACAATGGCGGAAAGACGCTGCAACCCGTATTTCTCACTATTAAAGCGGAAGATTCTTGGCATTGAGGACACTTTTGTATTATTATTAATATTATGATGTCTGCCTATCTGTAAATCTTAATGTTTCTTTCCTTACATTCATATCCTTTTAGATATTCCAAGGTCTCGACAGTTAATTACAAGAAATTCAACCAAGCATAAACGGTAAGCCCGCCTTTTACACGTCTTGTCAGGAATGTTAACGACATCTCTGTTGTTACAGAAGTTTCATTGACGAAAACGAGTTCCGGTACTCGAACCCGTGTATTTTACTGGGCATTTGTGCGCGAACCCGAGCTCCATATGACAGTGACCGGCAGGGGGCGGTAAAGCGCCGCAGTGAGCGGCCACCGCTCCTCATGACCAAGACTACAAAGCTGCAAGTGCGTCTTTACAAACAGGAAATCGGTTATCAAATAAATAAATAACGCGATTAAGAATTCAGGTGTAATGATGACAAGGCGTCGTTTGAGAAGATGTCAGCTTTATTAACGGCGGCGGAAGCTTGTTTCATTTGTTCACCATAAAAACCCAGCTGTCTGTCATACGCAACTCTGTCTCATTAACCAACACCCCGATCGGCTTCCCGTAGCTTGTGTTTTCTTCTTTTTTCATACACTTGAAGCGAAACTGGGAACATAAAACTATGTATAACTTGGTTAGTTTTGAAAGTAAAAGCAAAAAATCCGGACGGTGTCTCGAAGCATTGTCTAGGGTAGGCCTATGTGTAATTGCATTGCTATATCAGAATAATCATTATATCCGCATATCAACCATTAACAGCAGCTCAATTAAAACGGAAGAAATAAACGAGTGTAATTAAGAGTTCAGTCCAGCTTCATGCGTTGAGAGAGGCGAATGTCAAGCAGTTCAAAGTGGCCCTTTCAGCCCGTTTCTTAAGTGACCTTGGCTGACTTAAGTAACGGAGCCATAAATTTCTGAAGTGACACTAAGGGACTCCGGTCACGGCTCCTCACCTTGAGTACTCAGTGAACATATTGCTAAACTTGCAGTATAAATTAAAGGGTGGTGGCCAACACCCACCAGAGTCCTACTGTCTCGGTTTTTAATATAGTGTCTACAAATTTGTTCTAATACCTAAGACATCCAATAGCTGGTTTCTATGGCAGCTTGCCTTCCAGATAACCTATACAATCTGGAAGGCAAAGATGCCATTTTACCAGCCTTTCAAAGTAACATTTCAGTGCTTCACTGTCGCTTTTATGCAAAGCGACGTAACATTGGTCTCTGCCACAGAACTGGGTGATTTCAGTGGAACAACGCAGCTGACATTTTAACCGACAATTTTAGTACGTTTCCGTTTTAACATTTGGCTAAATGCCGGTATGGCAATAACAGAAGTGGTGAGTAAAATTAAACGCCACAAATTACTCCTAACGGGGGACCTCTATTTACTGTTGAAATTAATAGGACATTCGTGGCATACTTCAGTAAATGACCCTGCCCGATTGTGTCGCAACTACTGTTAAAATTAACTTTATCGTGACAAATTTGGTGTTTTCTAATACTCCTGTGATTTTAACTGTAACGGATTTCTGGCAAACCCTGCCTCAGTCATAATTAAAATGAAACAAATAGGTAGGCCCATACATGTCTTTGTGCTACGGACTTAGATTAAATAAAGAATAAATTAAGTCACGCGTTTTAAACATGCTATCGTCAACGTAGTAATTCAACCTGACACAAATATTGGCTAAAAATAGGGAGATGTATGATGATAAATAATACATGTGAAGAAACATCACGCATTATACAATAATGTCCTTATCCGACACCTGTGACTTTAATTATGCCATGAATTCAAAGCAGCTTTCGTGTTTTACATTCATTTATACTGTTGGATATTTCAGCGAGGCAATTCATTCCAAGGGTGAATCGGCAGTTTATTCAGATGCGGTCCTGCCAATGGCCTATATAGCTCTGTACTTGGAGAAGTGGTGCCGGAGGCAAGCAAACTGGGATCCGCAAGGTGATGGGCTCGGCTTGGCGTTTAATCAGAAACACCACACTTATAAAGCCGCAAATCTTAATTCACGTAAAAGACGTGTCTAAGATGTCATCGGCGTTTCCTTAACCGACAGCCTAATGTCGCCCTTCTTGCAGCCGTACCCAGCAGGTCAGCCCAACTTCCAGTCTGATCCCGATGCGTTGTCATAGTAATTACAATAGCGCCGCGTCCCAGCTTGCTGAACCGCTGGCGTGTAACCGCACAGGTGTGACAGCCGTCCCAGGTTAAAATCAGGGTCGGGGTTATACTTGATATAGTACTAGCTTTCGGTAAAGGTACAAACAGGTGCAATAACAGTCATCAGCACGTGTAGCCTACATATACACCGGCGCTTCTAAGCCCCCCATAAGCGGGATTAAGGCGCCTCCTCCTACAAAATGACGGAGAGACACAGAGACAGGCGGACGGACGGACGGGTGGATGACAGACGTTATGGTTATTATAAACAAGCTGTCCCGAGGACGAGGTTACATATGAATACTCCAGATGGATCGTTGTTTATCTTGTTCAATTAAATCCACACCTGGGCTGATAATTACATAACTTAATTAAATACATTGATACTGTGAGTAAACAGGATCCGAAGGGGAACGGCCTAGGAAAGACGGACTCGTCATCTTCTGTCTCCCCTTCCTTCACTTTGACTTCTCCCGCGCGCAAATGTTACGTCTTTTCCCTACGATTCATGGCGTAATTGAGAAGACGTTAAAATGTAAGCATGAAAAATTAAAACGGAAATGGATTTCAAGTTCTTTAAAATAGTATGCGCCGTGAGATTACACAGGACTTGAAACATTAACCCTCATAAAAAAGTAATGTACTTAAGTGTATTGTAAAGTACTTTCTATCTATAGACGTGTTGTAAAATATTATCTGACACACACAAAACGAATTGCTTATCTACTTTACACATCAGTAAAGCTGAACATTAAACATATCTCTATGAAAAATTAATGTATGTTTTATAACAATAATTTAACATATATATTTTCATAACGTTAATTACTTCATGTATAAAATATAAATCACTGTTTGCCTAGAAGATATTCTTATCTCAGGTGATTTGCAACTGTTTGGGAAGTTGTGAGTCCAAACGACGACTACACACTTTTTCCACACGGAAATTTGTTTAAAAATGTCTACATAGACAGCTCAGCAAGAACAGATCTGCCCCATACTGCCCCATGCACTCATACATAGTTTCTCAGAAGAAATCGGGCGTACCTTCCTTGGGGGATTCCAGTAAGTGCTTGAGCTAAAATACTATGCATTAATCATGCGATCTGCTTCTACTTCTCTTGCAGACTTTTTCCACGACAGTCCCATTACCTCCTCTAGTGGCCAAAATCGGGATTCCAACTAGTCATAGGCAAAATCAATTACTCCAATCCAGGGGCGATTCTAGGATTTATCTTAGTGGGGCTCAGCCCCCAGTGGGGATGCCACAAATCGCTAATTGGATGTAGGGGCTGAGACAAAAGCAAAATGGCCGAAGTCTCCCCAGATAAGGTCAAGGACTGCCTATGCTCCCATCAATCCATCCATCCATCCATCCATCCATCCATCCATCTATCTATCTTCCAACCGTGTTTCCAAGAAAAGATACGGCGTGGGTTGGAGCCCATCATAGCGGGGTACAAATCACAGAGCATCTTGAACGGGATGCCACTCTGACACGGAACAGACAAACACAGACACGACCCAACTCTGAAAACCGATGCGTTTCAATTCAATTCAATTCAATTCAGTTTTATTTTACAGCGTATTACATTGTCTCGCATTACATTGTCTCAAAGCGTTATACATTATCCCTGCTCAATGTACTCGGAGGAAGGCCACACAAACGGGGTGAGAAGGTGCAAACTTCACTGCGAGGCCATAGTGGTAATCAGCGTCACACCCAACTCCTTCACAGAAATCGGCGTTTCAAGGAGTGACATTACATTTATGGTTAAGTCGCCATGCCAAGTTAACCACCAATAAAAGGCGAAACTAAGAACATACAGACTATTTAATGTCATATATGGGCACAATGGATTCATTCTTTAAAGAATGTAGCAAAAAAAAAAAGCAGAATAGCTTTTATTTTATATAAAATACACTGAGCACATTTATACATAAATATGCAAACTTCACCGTGAAAAGAAAGACGTCGGCATTAACAGCAAATTATTGCGGTGCACATATGGCGAGTGTGATCGTTAAAGATCAGTGGAATTAAGAGTGGAAAAAAACTGAAATTAGGGTCATGACAAAAAGTTGCAGGGAATGAGGTTAGAGGACTATAAGGGACAGGGGAGGCGGATGGGATGCAATCAAGTAGAAAACAACACCAGCTGTGTGGCCCCTGGCAAGAATCAGGAGCGATAACAACACATTTCCACACACTGCCAAGTAAAGACAAAGAAGGTAAAAGGAAGTTGTCTTTGAAGAAGGAGAAACAGCTGCCGTGTGCAGCGTTATTACGCTGCCGTTCAGCGGAGAAGTCATTCACCGCGTCAGATCATTTCGCTCAGCGAAACGCTGCAAAATAAATATTTTCCGCGCGTGCTGACACTTATTTTTTTTATGTACCGTATCTGTTTAACTGCATCGGATGTTCTTTTGTCCACCTTTTAGCATTCAAGCTTCTCCACGTGCTATGGCGTCTTCTTGATATTTTAGAAACCCTGTAGTCTCTAATCAAAACAATGCCAGAGAATAAAATAATAATAATAATAATAATTGTGCGAAACTCAAAGCAGCACAATTTTAATGGGGGGGGGGGGGGGGTGTAAAATTAAAGTGAGTGCCTGGGAAACAAAAATGGAACCACAAGCACTCATTACAGGAATTGTTACTGGGTCCCCAAAGCTCTGCTTTATAACATCATTGCGCTAAACTCAACAAACCCTGGATCAAGATAACCAGTTAGGGAGTAACCAGGTGAAGAATCAGCTGTAAACTGTACAAAGGGACTTTTATAAAGAGTGGGAATTTGTGGAGCTGACATGGACACTGTGAGGCACCGTGGTGCGACATCTCCAGCAGTGACCAGGGTAAGTCCAGAACCCCTCTGCTCACCAGCGACAGCCAGACTGTCCTGCCTCCAGCCGACTGGTTCTTTAAGAGGATTACTGTTGGGCTAGTTCCATGTTCTGTCCCGATGCCTGGCCCCGTAACCTTTGCAGTACCTCCACAGTCACCTGAGCAGCTATACGGCTTCCAACACGTCCAGCCAATCACTCTGAAATGAGTGGGATCCGATTAAATGAGAGCAAGTCCAAGCCTCTGCTCAACTTTGCATTTACACTTTAAATATTTAGTAGATGATTTTGCCAAAGAAATACACTAGCAAGGCAAATAGCACATTGCAAATGTATGTGCTGGCCAGCAGCCGACTAGGCAGAAGCGCAGCTAGGTGGAGCTTCCAGTAAATGCATAGGTGCAATTCAAGTCAATTCAATGTATTGTTATGTAGCGCTCTTCACAACAGAGTCACCCGAAGGTGCTTTACATGGGTGTGTTGTGATACATTGCAGCACGATCAAGACATAATAATACAAAACAGGAGAAAGAAAGAAAGAAAACGGAGGAGATGAAACAAAAATTAATAGGGAGAAAGAAACCTCTGGGCCAACTGTCGGCCGAACCCCCCATGGCATGCTAACATTGTAGGTAAAGAAAGTATGGGCTCACTTGCTAAAACCAAGGTGTAAACTGTGGTCAAAGCCACGGTCTATCAATGATTGAATTCTCCGTGCCACTCTGTGTATGGTGTCAGATTGAAGGCTGTACCTGTAACGCTTACAAGTGTGGCTACACATCAACTAACAAAGCAAGAAGCTATTTAGATGATTTCCTGACCAGAAGTGCAACATAAGAACACTGAGGGAACATGAAGAGGCATCGGTTTAGGAGAGGAATTCATGAAACAGATGGGTCTTGAGGTGCTTCATGGAGAGGGAGCCTGAAGACCGGATGTGGGTCAGCAGTTTATTCTGCCACACAAGAGACCGGTCTGGAGTGTCACTTCTCCAAGTGGCATTGGTCTGCTGACGAAGGGGGTCGAGATGGGACATAGGTCTCGAGGAGCCTTTTGATGGAGATGGGCACCTGTCCCATGATGAACCTGCAAGCCAAGCAATCTGACTGTTACCAAAACTCTGCCCATTATTATGCTCATAAACAGGCAGTGTTTGTTTAAGCAGATCTCCCTGGGACAGGTCTGAGCAGATGTATGTGATAACTAGTCTGCTCTCCCAGCTACAAAAAAGGACAGAGAGCAGAGAAACATCTGCAAGGAATCTTCCTCCACCCCCCACCCCCCACCTAAGCACACACGCTAGAGGCCACAGACCCTAAGCAGAAAACGTACACTTAAACTATTGAGTAAAAGCTTGTTATTCATTGTGGGACTGAGCTGTGGTGTCTTCTACTTCCCTCTTTCAGTGGACATTACCCAGTTTTCAGTTATAAGACAACTGAAACTCACATTGGTAGGACTCAGTGCCTTCTCTATCCAATACAATAAGCTTGTCCTTTCTGGATCTTCCACAGCATATACAGAAACAGTCCATAAATCCTAGTGAACCTCAGGCCCCAATTTTAAATGTCAGTCTCTCCCATTTTCTTCGGTTTCCCAAATTTATACCACATGGAAAACTTCCCAGTCACTTCCACTACATTCTCAGATCACAACCCCAGCCCTGATGACCATACACATGCATTACAGCACAGTGTAAGGCAGTGTTCTTTTGGTAGTAGTGGAGCATGGACATTGGCTGAAGTACTGACAGAGCAGAGTCCTGGGTGAAGTGATGCTACCTTGTGCTGAGAACGCAGCTCATGTTCTTGGTGAGAAATGAGTCATGGGATTCGCAAAGTGTGAACACAGCTGACGTCCTAGAATCATTTTTACCAAAAGTCACACTGCACTGAAGTTTATTCAAAGAGAGTGACATCATACAAAAATCATTAAGACACGGGGACAAGTCACTTTGCTACCAGGTACATTCTAACTGGCTTTAACACCTTGTCATTTATAGATTTGCAACATGTTAGTTTCAAAATTTAGTCACCATTGTACTGAAAGTTGACTCACTTCACTGTGCCTGGGCTCAACGTGATGCAGGGTAGGGACACTCCCACCTATAACAGCACATTCAGCGGCGCAGAGTGGCATCGGAAAGGGCCGCACTTTGCTTCAGCTCAAAAGGTGACAAGTGTTTCCATTCTCAAAACTCCATTCCCAAAAGACTGATGTTTTCTCACATTAAATGTTCAGATACCTCTTCATAAAGTTAGGCTAGCAACCGGCCAACAGGACGGGTGCTTATCGCAACTGTTGGCAAGATCCCTGGCAACCATTTCTGTGCCATACCACAAGCATATCTAAAACCCAAATCCACCAGAAGTGCTGGACCACTGCATAGATCATGATGAAACTAGACCAAGGGGCAGTGTTTTTGTTAACATAGCTTAGCGTGGACCTTCTAGCAGCAATGTAATAGAGTGACAGCTGCTGACGATGTCAACAGAAAAAATTATGGAACATTCTGCCATCGCCTCAGATGAGATATGTGACTGACATTTACAAGTCTAGGCCCAGCTGTTCAATCTGTGCTTGGGAGTTGATGCGAGCTCAGGAGTTTTAAGATGTATCGATTCAAGAAAAGCAGTTTATAGCCTCTTTGCACCAGAGTGACCAAAAACAAAGATGACACTGGCCATCACACTGAATGACATTACTGTCCTTCAATATAAATTCAAGGTAGAAATATGTACAATTGTTCAATCATTTTCGTTTTTATACACAATTATTTGTTCTATTCAACAGCATTCAGTCCATCTCTGAGATGTGACCAAAGCTTGGTGCTTCGTGGCTTCTTGGATGCTGTCATGACCTCAGCATCCGTGACGCTCCTCCTCAACGATGCCGATCTGCAAAGATACGAAGCTGTAACAACTCCCAGCTTTGCGTACATAAGTGATCTGGCTGCTTGTCTGTCATCTTTTGTGAAAGAACAAAACAATATCAAGGAAACAGATAATTCATCTTCAATTTGAAGTACTGTCCCTCCAAATTTCATCAGAGTAAACTCATCAGCAGCGAACGGTAGTTTTATAATGTCTGAAGTTTCCACCTGAGAAGCTTCATGGGTGAAAGGATTGTGTGGATGGGGCTTGGTATACTTGTACGCTACAAAGCTTTCAAGCAAAGTGATTCCCTGCCCCAGTGTTTAAAAAAACTGGAAAGAATGTATAATGTATCCAGAAAAACACACCATACCTCAGCGAGGAACTGGCAGATTCCTCTCCTCTCCCTGGAGCTGAATCACTTTTCTGTACTCAGGATGTTCAATCACTGTCCCATTGCAGGCAAATTTCTGTCCAAAACACACCCCATGGAAAACAGCACAAGATCACACTTTAAGGCACGCAAGTAAACATCCACAGATTAGTCTAGCATCAAAACATGAAAACTAGAGGGTATGCTACTTTTTAACCACGCACAGCTTATAATTCTCATTTTCATTTCAGAAACGAACCACAGTGAAGAACTGCATGAATGTTCTTCACTTCCTAGACTGAGGTACTGCTGTTTTTGCAGCTGTTGCTGGCTGGTTTTTCAGAGATGTGTTGTTAACCACACAGTTAACAGGTTCCCCGTGTTAATACGTCTGCATTTCTCGGGTCCCTGCGGTTCGTTTTCCATTCGCCGAAGACACGAAAGGGTGCGTAGTTATAATCAACCGCGACCCCTTACATGGAAGCCGGATGAGCAGACGCCGCTCATCATGCTGCAGCGCGACGCAGCAGATCGACACAGACCTGTGGTACCACTCAGAACAGCTTTCCTAAATTGGGGAAAAAATGGGGTAATTCTAAATGTCTGTCGAAGAGATTCAAAATGTCGCCAGCTCATATGCTGGAGGCCACAGACCCTAAGCGAAAACGTGCACTTACACTACCGAGTAAAACCTGTTATACGTTACCGTGGTAACGTGGTGTCCATTTCAAACTGTTTGAAAGTAATCCCAGTATTGTACTAAACACGGCGTTAATTACGCATAATGTCGGATAGATAGTTTTTAGCAGTGGAAGTGACAGCGCGCTCCCGAAACCCTTGTAATTAGGTAATAATGATCATTCAGTGTACCCTCTCAAAACTGTGAAATGCAAGTTTTCCCACAACACTCCTTCCACATGATTTACTCCATTTTACACTTACCAACTATACGCCTATGTGCCAATTCTCATGAGCCAAAAATTATAACAGAAACTATAAATGGCTTGAAATCAGGAGTATTCACTCTAACTCCGGTGCGGATCTCTCCGGGGACAAACAAGCCTCTGCAGTTTACATCCAATCGGATGTTTTTCTTTTATGTGACACCTACAAAATATAATCATTGGAGAATGTTTACGTGACAATGATTATTTCGAGGTCCACGTATAATAAACTCCAGACATTAAGGGTGTTAATCACCCAGGCAAAGACAGATAGCTATACTATCAGTGTGATACCCAGCTATACAGTTTACCATGTTTAAGCTCCTTGTTTGATACAATTAGCTATGCTTATTAGCTTTCGGTAACTTAATTTTAAGTTTTGCAGGCTGCGTTTGTGTTAAGGGCTGCTCAGATTTCCATCTGTCCACTTTTTGCTCCAAATCATGCAGCCGGGGTCATTTTAATATTCTCTCTTAAAGCACACTTAACTGGACATGTCTGTATCGTTTACGTTTATACTTATTAGTCGATAAATAGGCCAAAATAACATCTTTTTGTATTTCAAACGGACACAGCGCAGTTATTAATGTTTTGCGAGATCTCACAAATGTTTATCTTTTTTTTTCTTCTCCCATATCCTCTCCCAGGCTCCGTATACAGCAGGTAACCATACCTGCGGCCAGGCAAACAGTGAAGCGCATCATCTGTGGCCAGAAGACGGATTTAGGGATCTGCTAACGGACTGGTGCAGCCAGGACACCAAGTTAATTAAAAATGGGGGGCGTTATCTTACATACCTCTATTATAGGACAATGTTAGAGGGTCATTCGTCATGGTCGAGCCGAAATCCCGCAATTTTCCGCTGCAACTGCATATGTGGTGACAACAGCCGAGGTGAGTAATGCGGTTACAAGCAATCAGCGCTCGATCGGGGGGTCGTACAGAGGCGATACTTACGGAAAGATCGGAGGTTCTGGACGGCGGACATCAGAATAGGAGCAGAGACAAGATATAACACCGGCCTCTGTGCCGGTAAAAACAGCGCTATACACGCCCAGAAATACATTGCGATACAAATCGAGAATTTCCCCCAAGAAAAATAAGCAAAACACAGCTTTGTAGGTGCTGACTATGGGAATTGGGAGTGTCGCCGTGTATTCAAGCCTCATATTTTTTTCGGATTGGTATGGTTTCATAGACCGGTATTAGAAATCTTATATGCATGTGTAAGAGGAAATCAGATTATATTGTATCCAAGTTTTATTAGTAAATATTTATTATTGTTATTATTTATAACTTATAACCATCTCGGTGCGTTCTGGGTTGCGTGGGGAGGGGGGTCTGGAGTCTATTCCATGGCCGCACAGAACACAAGGCTGGGTACACCATGGAAAGGATGCCGGGAGGAAACCGGAGTCCCCGGAATAAACTCGCACGAAACTGGGGAAACATGCAAACTCCGCCCACACACCATAAGCGGAGATTGAAATTTGCGCTGGGGGGGAACCTGCATCTTGCTTACCTTATGCGTTAACGCACGTAACTGCGGAGCCCCGGGTACGCTCTCGAACTTACTGTTTTGTCTACCTATAGGGCACCAAGAAGCCGCTTATACAAAGGTGCAAAGTGCAAAACGTGTGCAATGCCGCGTTTGTCAATTACTAGCAATTTCGACTCAGGCTACTAGAGGACAAGTGCCCCCAAACTCCCCCTATGCCACACACACAACAAAAGTGGAATTGAAACTAGAGGTCTGCGACGGGGTGGGACGCCCGCGGGACTCACGGGACGCGGCGCAAAAGCATGCGGCGCGGGTCTACATTTGGGAGTTTCTTGCGGGAGCGGGACAGAAACTTGCGGGAGCGGGATGAAAAATCAGTCCCGCACAGACCTCTAATTGGAATAAATGCAGAGCCGCGCCACAAATTTC
>JAODKC010000082.1:6193491-6233919 GCA_026777985.1 Mormyrops attenuatus
TGACGAACAAAAGAATGAACGTAAAAGTGATAAGACAAGCGCAGACGGAACATGAAAAATAAATCCGAAATCGCGAGGGATGCTTTTCGACCCGTTCACTAAAAAAAACCGAGTCAAAAAGAACGATTCGTTCGCGAATCGGCCATCACTAGAGAAGAATCAGGGCACACGGGGATTGGAGAAGGGAGGGATTTCGGCTCGAATCAAAGAAATGAAATACAGTGTCAAGCGGCTGGGAGTGGGACAGATTCCTCAGTATAATTACGCAAGTGAAAGTAAACAAAAATTTAGTTATTTATAGTATGAGGAGCATGTGAGCTGAATGACTTAACATCCTGTCCACCCCACCAACGGCCTGTGCTGCGGTCGGGGAGGCCAACGCGGAGGGACAAGGTCAAAGTTTGTTCCTCAGGTTGTCCGTATGACGGACTAAATGACGGCTAACGACTAATCATGCCACTAAGATTTGTGTAGTGCAACCACACTGCTTCGGTCATCCCTCACTTTACATCTGCCTGATGTATGCTGCCTTATGTATGTACACATATTTATATTATTGCGTTACATTTTACCTTGTTTTTACTGTCTGTTTTTTTGGTAATTTTCACTTTTATTATATATACACAGATAATTATATTATTGCTTGATATTTGACCTTTTTATTTTGTTTATCTTATGTTTTGTAATTGTCATTTTTATTTCTCATATATATATATATATATATACTGTATATATACACACACCTGCGCACATACACGTGTCTAATGTTTTTACCTTTGAGGACAAGCCAGGGAGCAGGTGGAAAAGAAGCATTTCACTACAGGCATGTAGAGTGTGTTTCTGTATGTAACAAATAAAACTTGAAACTTGCCTGCCACATCCCCTTATCAGACACTTGAGAAAGTAGAATGGATTTCCAAAGCCTGAGGTGATACTGCCTTCTGGAAATGTTTCAGGTTTTTCCACCAAAATAATATTGTTGAAGATTGGACTATCACTCGTAAGCTATGAGACGTTTAAACCTCTATTTTCCAATTAAAGATCCAGTTGTTTTCACCTAACATTTTGTCTGCTGCTGCCTCACTCCTGAATTTGTCTGTGGTATTATTCAAGGAATTAGACTGCCATCTCTAATGGGAGAGCCAGGTTCACATGCACAATGCTGGAGAAATGTACTTCAAATAATCTTTAAATGACATTATAATGAATTTCACAATAATATTAAAATCTAGAATCATGTCTTTTAAGCTTAAAATAACTCCTGCCTTCTGGAAAGCCCTACCCACCTGGTTTAAAGACGGTTTCCTTCATCAGGCCATTATACTGCTAAACCGGTGACCAGCATCTATGCCCCCATATTATTATGTTGCTATATTTATGATTCAACCTGCACTTTATCTGCACCATAGCCTTTTTTATTTTTCTATACTGTGGTCCGTTTTCCATGTTATATATATTACTTTTTTGGTATTCATTCTGGTATTGCCCTGTCTTGTCTTTCATTGCACCCCTCCACCTGTCCCCTACCCTGCAACTGAAGCATGAGAATTCCACTGGTCCTCAGAGCACGTGTGTGAATCATACATGGTGAAAGGTCACCTCACCACAAGTAAGGCACCAAACTGGCAACATTCTTACAGAGGAAAACCATTTTAATTGTAAATATAACATCAGTAAGAGCCATTGTAATGAAACAGCATGACACAGCAGTTTCTAAAATGAAATTAGTCAGTGCAGCAATCTTCAATATCCAGGAACCACTTTGGCAGCTCAACTTTTTATGCTGGTAAAACAGGGGTTAACGTTCAACAGCAAAACTACATTCTGAAATGTAGGGGAATTCAGGGATTTATTTTTGCTTGGAGAAATATTCCTTGCTTTTCTGTACATCAGGCTTGATGGTGTCACTTCCGGGCTTCCAGCCAGCAGGACATACTGTCAGGCAATAAATGGGCATCACTACATAACGGTTCCCCTCACAATCTTCCTTTATGCAGAAACTGTTCTAATTACATGGACACAGGCTCAAAGGGACATGACATAAAATAACAATGGTCAACAAATTTTTACTTGCTTTTTGTCACACAAATCAAAACTGGCATAGTATTTTTGTGTGGAATTTAAATATCTAATTGGAATTTCCTTATCGCACAAGGATTTTGAGTGACTCATCTAAAAGGTAGAAGTGTATGATTTTCTGTTGTACTTGGCCTCAGGAACAGCAGAAGTCAGCATATGGGGACTCCACTGGTCATTATATTGTTTTTTCATATTAGGCAGAGAGCAGGATCCTTATCTCAAAATGTCCAAACTCTGGTAAAACAGGCTTACAGTACTTTGTGCCCAGGTAAATCTTAAAAAGCTTCACTAATAGAAATACAATAATTTTTCCTAAATTAAACTGTAATTTATCAGTATGTTCTTAATAAGGAATTATATACTATCAATTTGGCCTAAAAATGATGTCACTCAAAACCTATGTGATAGCAAAGTTCTCAGTGCATTTCTGAAATCAGCATTTTAAAAAGTTCATAAAAGAAACCCTTTGGCTGTTCTGTGACAAAATCTTTGTTGACCAATTTATTTAAAGAAGAGGCGTGGCTTGGAGCCAAAGGTGTGTCCGTATCTCCGGTACCTTCTCCATGTTTATCCGTGAACTGGAAGGCCTGCACTAGGCGAAGTGTCTCGTCCACAGACCGGCCCACAGGGAGGTCATTGATTGTGATCTGTCTCAGAATGCCCTTGTTGTCAATGATAAACAGGCCACTGACGATAAATGAGATAAAACCAAACAACACAGTCATTTTCACTACACAGGAAATCCTTACCATCAATTAGATACCCTGCCATGGAATTCCAATAAAAAGTTTTGGAGTACAGTGCCAGAAGCTCTGGGCAAGATCTGGGGCAGCGTGGGATAGCAGGTTCTACATCACGGCTACTGCACCACAAACCTCACCGATAGGCAATGCCTTCATCCTCCTTTAGCACACCATAGGCCTGAGAGATGGAGTGCTGGGTGTCAGCCACCAGTGGGATCTTCATTTGGCCAAGACCCCCCTCTTTGCGTGATGCGTTTGTCCTGCAGCACAACAAATGCCAGCATATATAAACACACAGCAGTTGCCAAAGAGGTGTCTTTGCAGTCTATGTATTGTGTCTGTTCATGTAACCCCTTACAACTACATCCAATTCAGTAAAGTGATTACAGCATTTAAGCAAAAACAGCACACTGACACACACTGTGGGCAATTTAGTCACCGTTTGACCTAATCACATGGTTTCAGACTTCGAGAGGAAACCTATTTTAACATAAGGAAGTGTGAGGCAACAGTGCTACTCATTATCTAACTGAATAGTAATATAGTGAGTGGGTATTAACTAGGACTGGGCAATTAATGGAATTTTAATTACAATTACAATATTAGCTTCCAACAATAATCAAAAGTAGTCAATAGTCGAGGTAAAGTGATTATTGTGCCACATTTCATTTTGCAATGGTGCTCCCATTTTGTCTTGTGTTATAAATCCAATGCACCCCTTTCCAGCCCCTTTTTGTTTGTTTCTCAGTTGAATTACATTTAGAGTTCAAGGAAATACACTGTTAAAAAGTTATTTTGTAAAAAGTTATTTTTTAAGTTCAATAAATGCCAATTGAAATATTGACCAAAATAATCCTGATTATGATTTTTGCCGTAATCAAGCAGCACTAACATTCTTTTGAATTTGCAGTGGTCTTTGATCTACATGAGCAGCAGACTAAGTGAACATACCAGGCAAGATGACAGAAGTGGGAGTCCACGGACGCTCCAATGACCTCACAGTTGATCTTCTTGAACTGATCTGCTGCATCACTGAAGGCGATAATCTCAGTGGGGCAAACAAACGTGAAGTCAAGTGGGTAGAAGAAGAAGACCACATATTTCCCTGCAGATACAGAAGCAACCATATCAACCACCATATCATGCCATAATATTTAAATATGTTATTTCCTCCGTGATCTTATAACAGTGGTCCAAACTATCTATCATTACTATTAATATAACCATAACATTAACAACAGACGGCACCACACTATCCTGGATAAGCAGTTAGGGAGGATCGATGGATTATGAATAGAACATGATGTTCTTTATTCTTAGGAATTAAGCATTAATATTAATGGAAAGGCAGTGCACAATTAATATAAAATAATATTCATAAAAATAACCAATAGTTTAACTCTAAAATATTATCTTTTCTGCCTCTGATGAACAGAGCTTGCTTGCAAATTTTCAGATCTCTTCAGCTCGCAGGAATCTGTGCTCAGAAAAGCAAGCTTTCACTTGTTGTAAATATGCAAACTAAATTTGTGCTATTAAGGGTACCTCTGTAGTCAGACAGCTTGATATCTTTAAATTGGCCCCCAGGCATCACAGCTTTGGCCGTAAAGTCTGGGGCAGGCTTGCCGATTTCAGCTTTGCCAGCAGACATGTTTGTGTTTCCTGGAAGGGAAAAGCAACAGTTAGGCCAAGCAATTAAACAGAAACAGAAAGTAAACTTTTATGTACGAACCTATGCGTTTTAAACTTGTACGGCTAATAAACCGAACATTTTTACACCAAATTGTGCAAGTAAATGTTCTCACGAGACGTAAGATAATTTTTCCGCTAAGAGGAAATCGACTACATCGTGGAATATAAACAAAAAGTTCGAATTTCTAATACTAAATTAATGGATTATTTGAGGTTACTCCAAACCCTACTGCAAAAATTCATCATCGGGTGTCAATACACGCTAGATTGTGATCGACATATAACTTTAAAAATTGCAGCTGGTTTAAACTACAATACACAGCTTGCAATACACAGCTATAATCAGTTTTTCTTCCTCCTACTTGCACACGTATCGCCGCGATCGGTTGAGTAACAGAGTGAAGGTCACACTTCGAACGTGCTGTGAACTACAAATCTCTGCCCATGCCCAACACAAGGCTGCTGCGGTATGAATTCCAGAGGAGACACTGGAGAATTAGCATGCTTTACAAAAAAATCATTACATTTATTACTCAACTTCGTCATGCGTCAGCCCAACTTAACACAGCTATCATGGCTAATACGTACGTGACATAAAATCGTTCCTAGTTCGTCTGTACTTCGCAGAGTGCAACGACAGCAATACCAAAACTAGTCAGGAGCTACTTACTTATGAGATCTTGCGGGGAAATAGATTGCAGATGCAACTGCGACAGTAAACTGGGGTAGAAAGTTCATATTCGAACTGATAAAATCTATATCCGCCCACTTTGACCCCCAGGACTGGCCCAGATTTTCCTGCCCCCCCGCCCCCATCTCCGCGTTAATTCAGCTAGAACATGGTTACTGATCTACTGGGAGTATCTCTGCCAGGATGACTTGCATTTTTCTAAACTCTGAATGCAAGCGTAGACCAGTTTCATATTTGAGGGGGGACAACTTAATTTTATAAAAAGTATATTTGGGAGGGGGCTGAATGAATCCAAATCAAATCGAATACTGGGGGTAATACATCCTCCCATCCCACTCAGTTTCTACACTTCTGTCTGAGTAACTTTACACCCAAACTATTTTTGTTGCATATCAGGCCAAGGCAATTTTACGATGAAATGAAATGGTATTATTTAGATCTATTATATATTATTATTATTTAGATCTATAGATATATTCATGAGGTACAGTAAGGTACATATTCAAGCAAATAGCATATTAATGGGATTTGTCACTGCTTCACAATCATGACATGGTTAAATTGGTCATTTTTAGTAAAATATACTGTTTTAGGCCTTGTTTGAAAATATGTAGACTTGCATACAATATAACAGTAGCTTGTATTTAGTGTAATCAAAAATACAGATAAACCAAAGGGATCCCTGAGGGAAAGTGCTGAATTCCTCTCACTGTCTATCATTATGGACATGCAGCTAATACCTTGCAGAACTACAAGGTGAACCCTGGCAAACATCAGGGCCACAGCCTATCTTGGGAAACATGGAACAGGCAGTAATAAGTGGCACCTGAGTGTAGACACTTATGTCATCCAAGGGCCCCCAGATAAGTTAATCTGCCCCTGTTGCAGAAGACAAGGTCCCCAGAACCTGGGTGGCTGTTGCTGGACCAAGAAGAAGTTTTGGTGAGATGATGGTTGCACTGCTTTGCCATGAGACTGGAACCCGGGTTGAGGAGAGGCTCGTACTGGGATTTCAAATCCAATACAAGGAATAGGCCTGTGACTGACTCCTTGGAATTTGACCAATTAGGACTGGTGCAAGGCTTGGGCCTTCTCCACTCCTGCACTGGCCCTTCTAGGCTTTTACGATTATGCTGAATAAAAAAGGCAGTAATTCAAACAAAAGAAGACCGCCAGTTTTGGACTTTGGAATCACATGTAACTAGAGGGCTGGAGGGTGGCACAAAGGAAAGGGTCGGCAATGCAGCCTGAATGCACACTTACACACAGGGGATTCCTGCTTGTGTCCTGCACAAGCACCTGCTGAGCACCAATGAAAAGATCCTAAAAAGTGCAGTGGAGAAGCAGCTGGAACCAAATGAAACAATGAGAGTCAATTTCAAATATAGATGTACCATTAATCGTCATGCAATAAAAAATTTGTGACAATTTTATGTCTTATGTAGAATTGACTTGATGTGCACCATAGCATTATAAAAGTGGGTTTTATTATTCACCAGCTTGGGGAGCAATAAATATTCAGTTCATACCACAAACAAACCATGTGAAGCTCCAGATGCGTTTACATGGAAGAACAAATTTAAACTACTATCATATAGCCCGCAGTGCTCCTTGATAATGCAAACGTAGCAATACCGTCACATCAGCTCATCAGATACGCCTGGCGATAGCCAGCTACGAGGTCACCGAGGTCCGAGGTAATTAAAAGTAGAAATAAAATTTGAAGCAAAATATTGACCTGAAAAAATTAGCAACTGAAAATGTCTCCGGGCCAAATGCATCATTAATTTGGTTCGAATGTGGTATTAATATTGTCTGGTGTGTGTGTGTGTGAGAGGGCATTCAGTATCAGCATGATAGGGAAGCGCGACTCGGGAACCGCATAAATGAACTTAACTGAAAGCTGTTCCGCTGTGTGAGGCAGGGTGCGCAGTAAGCATATTATTCGGTAAGACAAAGCAATGATCATTATCTTTAAAAAAAAAAAAAAAAAAGTCCCAAAACAGCGACCTGGTACAGCATCTGGAGCAGGAGCGATTCTCGGATTTGAAAATTAGAAGGGCCCTTCCTCTGAATAAATACAATTAAGCTAAACATGGTAGTCATATTTTGCAGGGGGTTCATGTAGATAAATATTAATGGAAAATTATGTTTTTCTTTTTTCAAATTGACAATGGTTTACGAACACGGTTCAGCGAGACTCGATCTTCCCAGCAACGAATTGACGCGCCGCAAACTACAGCGCGCGAGACGCGATTTTAAGTTCAGTGAAAAAGGCGGGATGGAGTCTAAGGTAAAATTCAACGGTATAAGTCACCACGGGAACTGTGTGATCGTTGGGTTTTTAATCTTAATATGAATGTTTTTTAAATGTATATATCTGTTAAATTGTTTGTGGGTTTAGGATAGCCGATAATCTCAGTTATTTTTGAATTAAACAATATTTAGAGGTATAAAACCCTCCATTCATCTAGCTGCTGAAATTAGTAAATACATCCTTTCAGTCTTGTACAGATAGAATGATTGTTATGATTATAATGTCATTTAGGTAGGTTGGGTTATTTTTCAAAGAATATTTTATACATCCTGAGGTAACATGAGAAGCTCCTATTGTTGGCCTGTTTTGCCAAATGTGTTCAGTATAACGTTATTGTATTTTTTCACGTTGTCAAGTTTTGTAAAGCTTTGTGAATGTCCCGCTTTGCCCAGAAGTTATCTCGACATATACCTTCATCCACCTTCTCTTCCGAGGTCCCGCCCGTCGCAACCTGTGCCGAATACTGAAGCCCTACACTTTTTGGTAACCAATTGAAATACTGCTTTAGTGCAACCCTATTCCCCCGGGTCCTAAACCCAGCCGACAACGTGACTTTGGCGAAGCGACGTTAGCTTTGGATCATGCAGTGTTTCCCAACCCAGTCCTCGGGGAACCCCGGACAGTCCACGTTTTTGCTTCCGCTCAGCTCACAGCTCGCCTGTACCAGGTATTCGGTGTTCCCGATTGGCTAGGAGCTGGGAGGGGGCAAAAACGTGGACTGTCCTGAGTTGCCCGAGGACTGGGTTGGGAAACGCTGGATTAGAGTATGTACTGACTTAAGCCAATAAATACAGATTTCTTTAGCTAATTAGACCTAACGACGCCCCTGGTCTGGAGTAAAGATAATTGTATGAAACATGTTAAATATAAGCATCGGCTAGGCTACTCTGGCCATGTTAAAGATTGGGATTCTTTCATATTATGCCAAATAGGGTAGAAACTTTTACATAAACGTTTCACATAACATCATTAATAAAAAAGTAATAAACAGCTTATGAAGAGGACTGTATGAATAATAGTGTCCATAGAAACATTTAAAAGCCAAATTTGGATATCAAAACAAATCTATTTGACGTTAGTGTGTAATGGAGTGTTAATATCAAGCATTTCTCTTTGATTTTTATGTTATGTTGAATATATCTGGTTACATATAACCATAAATTGCATGCTTTGTGCCCATAATATTTTACTGCTCTATAATGTTGTTTTTGACATAGACCTAAATTCATTCAGTAATGCACACTGTGGAGAGGGTTAGTGAAGTATGTTCTTGCTCTATGCTCTGGGAAGGTCACCCACAATGAACTGTTTAAATTTAAAATTGCTCTTACTCTTGGCACATACATGATGTATGGTGTATTATTTGGAATTAGTGTTTTCCAGATTTTCAGCACCAATAAAAATGTGTTTCTTGCAAATAAAAATAGGTCTCCTGTATGTAATGTGTGATTGAATTTAGAATTAGGTCATCAGTGGTCATTGTACCACAGCACACAACAACAAAATGTGTCCTCTTCATTTAATTCATGTGACACCATGACATAGCAGGGGAAGCTAATTAAGTGCCCGGGGAGCAGTGCTTGGGGGATTCAAACCAGCAATCTTTCAATTACAAGTGTGCTTCCCTAACCATTAAGACACCTCTGCCCACAATTGACTCCCCCTGGTCCTGCACCTTGCTATTTTTCAATCCCTGACTATTGCACTCAAACTCAGTAAAAATTGTGTATTTACTTCTTTTTAATGAATGTCAGATGTGATCTGTTATCTTTACTATATATGTTTATCTGAACTATTTATGCTATAGTTCAAAGAAACATCGTGTGGGCCACAGGGTTATCTAAAGGAACCAGGCATAGACTGCAGGCACGGAGTGGGACTAATTTTCTGCCCAGGAGTTTTATGCCCAAGACAAGACCGACAGATCTGGGGGAACTTTGATAAATGATGTCACATTTCAAGCCTTATTATCCCATAAGTGTATTACTGACATTACAAGAACACAATAAATGATAACAAATAGCATATTGTTCAATCAGCTGCGTCTAGTTTCTTTCTAACATCAATCGTTTTAGAAACTTTGAGTGATTAGCAATAGCAAGTGATTAGTTGTGGCACCTCCGCAACCATGCTCATTCAGTTCAGTTCTTTAAATGACAAGCAATCATGGTGACACGTATGTGTGTGTGTGTGTGAGAAAACTACTTGGTTAATATTCTGAAGCGTCATTGTAGGATTTAAAATAAATTTGATCCTGAATGGCACAGCAGCTAAGTGGACCACCGGGAATTCTTTCTAGTATCCCGATTGGCCTCTGCAGGTGACATGCGGCGGGTGGCTGCTGCTCCTCTCTCTCAGAACATATAGAGATCAATTTTTATATGAACTTTGAGTCCGCACTAAATACCACTTTGCTGTAATCGAGTAGTGGAGGCCCTTAGCTTATCCCAGCATGCTTGGTAGTTATGTTAATAGCCACTGCGTGTATTTGTTATTGAAAGTAATTGTGTGTTCTTGATTGTCACGTGTGCCCTTGCCGTGTCATGTATGAATCCTGTCTGACCCTTGTGTGATTTTAGCCATTGTATAAATTGTCGACCGTGTGTGTGCCTTACTGTTCGGTGTCAGACTTCTCTGCTTTTGAAGGCCGTATGTTGTTGTGGTTATAGGGAGTGGATCTCTAAAGATCTGTTATTAAAAAGTATGTTCTTTTAAAACTGGTGGTGTTCTTCTTGTTCCTGCTGCAGTGATGTCGGGATCTGTCGAATATCACAGTATATTTTTTTATTGTATATTTAACCACCGATGGTCTCTGTCTTAATAGAACTCAAGTCAGGGTTTGATGCCTTTCAGTTTGTGACCAATAGACATTCACTTTCTTATTAAGGAACTCATGGAGCGGCAGATGATTCACACAAACTCATCTGAAATTAGTCAAAGGGCATGATTCCCGCAGCCATGTCATAGTTATGGACTGATTTACTTCCACCTGAGGGCGCATATTATTAATTTGAGAATGTCATTTACCATCAGGCACGCTAATAAACCCGGGCCTTTGATTGTGACTCATGAATCTGACTTAATATGTCTGGTTTTGAAGTAAAATAGCTCATACTATTTTTTGTTCCCATGACAGTGACCTGGATAAGCGATGGGCTTTATTTCCTACTCCCAAGATTGGACGGCTCCAGAACACATTACGTATTTAATGCGCCCGTAGCAAGAAAGTATAAGTGAGGCTGTCGCAATTTATCGCTCATGGCGCAATCTAATCTCTCTTTTTACTACTGATTGTCTGATAAGTGTATTCTCAGACACATGCATTGATAGATTAAAAAAATTCGGGGCGAAGTAACTGTGAATTAACAGACAGTAAGGTAAACAAGTTATTACAGCGACCTGGCTGGCGCTTATTTTCGTTCGTTAGCAATTAGTAAAGAAATAAAGTCAATAAAGTGAACGTAGATAAGCCTATACAGCGCACAGATAAAAAATGCTGATACTTGTAAAATAGCCGGAAACGGAAATGTCGACGAAAGCACGGGTTTTCAAAAGCGCTTTCCTATTTTCAGACTGTCTCCTCTCGCTGGACATTACAGTGTCTTTTCGCAGCTCCCGGACAGTAAGTGCCGAATGTAATTTCTTTAATAAATGACGGCTCTGAAGTGTATTTGCCAACTGAAACATAGTTACATCCGCAGTGCTGCGGTCTCTTTGACTCGCACTTTTGTTTTTCGTCCTATTCTTATAAGGCAGGTAAGTGAAAGATGTTCCTACCATGTTAAAACAAGCAATTAAACGTAAGTCATGTTGTATCGGCGAAAGTTCTTTTTGGCTGTGAATGGACGATGGGCTGATCAGTCCGTTTTCCATGTTGAACTCCGAAATCGTGGCCGCGACCGCTCAGGTAATAGAAGCCAGGGCAGAAATATGCTTTTAATACTCAACCAAAACTGAAACACCAACTCGGTTTTCATATTTACACTCCTCTGCGAGTGTTTATCTTGCAGCCGAGTTCTACATCCTGCCTCTTGAATACTGTAATTCCGAAGGAGCTTGTTGCTAATGAATGACTAGATATGACAATATTTTGCATTTCTGGGAGGTGGTTGCGTGTCGTTTATTATATGTATAATTTTCCGTGGGAGAATGAAAAATACGACCCTGTCTGCTCAGATCCTTCTCGATACATCTTCCGGATTGTGGAAGTCAGCTGACACCCAGCAGTGTACACTTTCCATGAACCCTTTGCAACCACATTACTGCAGATCATAACTCTAATTCTGTCGAAAGGGTTCTGCTAAACTATTTTTCACTCTTAGGAAAAAGGAGATACTCATATAAATAATAAATACAAACTGTCAAGCCAGATTTTAAATGGAGATTAATATTTGAAATGGCTACCCCAAGTGTATGAAAAAGTCATTGTGCTTAATATGCTTCTCTCTATGATTCTAATAAGAGAAGAGTATTTGACACCGAAGCACTGTGAAACTGTCATTTCACTTAACAATTCAAACACTCTGCAAGTCTGACATGAGACTGTAACCTCAGAATGATACCAGTGTAATTTAAGAATGTAAAGTATCGGTAATAACACAGGTGCTGTATTTGTTATATTTTTTGAAATGCACCAGGCCAGAATGAATGACTTTGCCGTACTCCGCACGGGAAAGAAGATGCCTCTTCTTGGCCTGGGAACATGGAAAAGTGAACCTGGGAAGGTGGGCAGATTTAACCATGATCGCTGAGGGCAGGTAGCCATTTGTAAACATATGATTGCTGTACAGGATGTACATATTGTATATGTACAGCAGCATATACTGGCATGCTTGTTAGAGCTCTTTGATGATTAATCGAATACAATGATATACTATACTCTGCTAGCAGTGCAAAGGTTGTGGGTTTAAATCCAGGGAACTGACATATGGTAACCCTTCCCTACTGTAAGTCATTTTGAATAAAAGTGATAGATGAATGAGTAAAAATGCATTAGTAATATTTCTTTAATTTTAAATACTGAACTCTCTCAACTGATTGTAGTTTTGTTTTTGGTTGATGCATTTAAATCACAAAGTGGTTTAACAGAAACAGTATTGACTAAAACAGACAATATGGAAAATTATATGTTATATAAATGTCTTTTATAGTGCTGGAAGGCACAAGATTATTGTGCTTTTTTCCAAATGCATTTTATATGTGATTGAATGATTATTTGAATAACTCCAGTCAGAGAGAGCATAGTCGTGTTGTGTAATTTGACATCTTAATATGACTCATCAGGGCGGTTGTCATCTATGATCATAATATAAATGCACATTAATTGGTTATTTTGCACCTATGTTATATTGTGTGTGTGTGTCTGTGTTTTTAAGACCCTTGTTATAGTCATAGTTCCATATAGGCAATTATGGTAAAATAAAGGGCATTGCAGTAACCTCTGAGTGTCAGATATGTGGAAAACCCAGGAGTATCTCATTTTCTACAAAATCAGGGTAAATAAGAGCGGTGCCATTCATCAAAATATACACTAATGAACCTTGCTGAGTAATGTTGGTGCTCGCACAGTAAAATCCCCGAAACTGACTGCCAGTGTCTGTTGCAGGTGAAGCAGGCTGTGATCTGGGCCTTGCAGGCTGGCTATCGCCACATAGATTGTGCTTCCATCTATGGCAATGAGGCAGAGGTTGGCCAGGCCTTACAGGAGATGCTGGGGTCACAGGTATGACAAAATATGCGGTTAAAGACCAGCAATTTGTTGTTCTTGTTTTAGGTATTGTCCTTCCTTTTTTGGGTATGAGGTATTTCATGTGTAACGTAACCTAGAAATATTGGTGGTCAGTGGGTATTAGGGTTTTGCCCATAGAAATGAATGGACGACAAAGATATGGATACCTAATGTGTGTGTGTGTGTGTGTGTGTGTTTCCAATGTGTGCCTGCGCAGGGAATGAAACGGGAGGAGGTCTTTGTAACCTCAAAGCTCTGGAACACTCAACACCACCCTGAGGACGTGGAACCAGCCTTGTTGAAGACCCTGAAGGAACTGCAGCTGGAATACCTTGATCTGTATCTCATCCACTGGCCATATGCTTTCCAGTACGCACCTGCAACTGATGCTGAGACTCTTAATGTAGTAGGCAGTGTATATGTTAAATGGAGAAGTGTTGAATGTACGCACAGAGGAGCTTTGTGGACAACAGGAGCTTTGTGTTTATTTTACATTTGAGTAGTCCAGGATAGAGATGCTGTTTCTGTTTTCCAGACGGGGTGGTGTTCTGTTTCCCAAGAAAGAGGATGGCACCATACTTTATGATGACATCGACTACAAACTGACGTGGGCGGCCATGGAGTGCTTAGTGGAGAAGGGGCTCGTGAAAGCTATTGGCCTCTCCAACTTCAACAGCCGGCAAATAGACGACATTCTTTCCGTTGCCAAAATCAAGCCAGCTGTGCTGCAGGTTGGGAGAGTACAGTGGTGTTTATGTGTCTTCACATGTAAACACAACCTCCGATGTGACAGAGTGATGAATAAGTTATCAGGGAGCTTTTTTAATATAGACACCAACCTTCTTCAGAAAAGCTTCCAGAAAAAATGAGTAAAATTGTACTGGTTGGTTGCACATGAATCTATGGATGATAGTGGCTAGTAACCACTGTGAGGAATCAGAGGCTGAAACCTAACTTGGACCAGATGTAGCCCATCATTGGTTGCTTTTACGCCGTACAAAGGGGCAGTATGATATAGCCATGGTTTGATTCAGGATTGTGTTTTCATTTTGCACTTAAACTGTAGGGATAGAAAGTCAACTCATGTGGTGTGTTAGGTACAGATTAGGCTTTGAGCCTTCAGATGCTAGTGCTAGCAAGTTAATACCTCATGTCACCACATAATATTATGTTTTATTATATGTGAAATGCCTGATTGGTCTGGTGGCATAGACAAAATGATTGGAGAGGGGGCTTGTCCCTGAAATTGGTTTAAAAACATTAGGTTTTTGATGTTGCTGTTTATTTCAAATAATTCCATTAATGTGTACCGCTGCAGCTTCTAGTTTTATGTCTACGTTGATGTTTTTTGAGTACCATTGTTTTGCTTTGTGCTGCCTAATCCTGTTATATGTTACATGTTGCTAACTGGGTGGTGTGAGTAAGAATTCCTATGTGCTGATGTAAGAAGGCAAATAAGGATGATCTAGGTCAGGGGTGGGGAACCTGATCCACGGAGAGCTGCTGTGGGTACGAGTTTTTAGGATGCCCTCTCAATCAGCCGATAATAAAACAGTGGTTCTCAACTCCAGTTCTGGGGACCCACTGTTATTGGCTTATTGAGAGGTCATCCCAAAAATCCACACCCACACTGGCCCTCCATGGAACAGGTTCCCCACCCCTGATCTAGGTGTTGGTGCTGTAATATGAAGCTCAGTGTGGTGTCTCCTCTGCTGCAGGTGGAGAGCCACCCATACCTGGCACAGACCCAGCTGCTGGAGCACTGCCAGAAGCGCAGCCTGGTGATGACGGCATACAGCCCATTAGGGTCTCCAGACCGGGCATGGAAACACCCGGAAGAACCTGTACTTCTTGACGAGCCCGTGCTGGCTGAACTGGCTCGGAAATACAATAAATCCCCTGCACAAATTATACTCCGGTGAGTACCAAGCTCTACAAACATGATCACACCACATCATTCTTAGTCAGCTACATGAAGCAGATAAAGGGAATGAAAACTAGAGAATGTTTATGCCCGGTGCCTGTAACATAACCAGTGTTTCATACAGCATTAACTTCCATTACATAGATTCCACAAACAGCATTTGTGTTTTTTCTGTTTTGTTTTTTTAGGTGGCAAACCCAGAGAGGAGTGGTAACGATTCCCAAAAGCGTGACAGAGTCTCGCATTAAAGAGAACATACAGGTACTGGGATTACTGTCAATGCCGTTAAGAGTCTAATAAACCCAGTAATCTTTACCTGGCTTAGCCTGTATGATGCCTGGTACTCAGCAGTGCTGGTCAATCCATCAGGTGACATAGGCAACAGATGCCAAGTAAGGAGTTTGATCCTTGTATCTAATGTGATTGATATATCTGTGGCCAGGTATTTGATTTTATCTTGGAAGCAGAAGAAATGGACAAAGTGTCAGGCCTGAATAGAGGCTGGCGCTACATTGTACCGACTATAACTGTGAGTACATTCAGGGCACTCTACACATCACTGGCCTGATTTTTGAGCCAATGGCTAATGTTTTCGGTGTTTTTGCACATTTTTCCAAAGTGAATGTCTCCTAAATTGAATGAGGATTGTTGTCATTTCTGATTGATGAAGTTTAGTTTCAGGCAAATGTAACTTGAGGATGATAATAAGTACATTTATAAATAGGTATGCATATTAAACTTAACACATAACCTAAATTTAAAAATGCTAAGTAATGAACCTTTCCACCGCCAGAAAAAGATGTGAATTTAAAAAGGTCTTTGTGTAATCTTTGGCAATAGATCACAAGATGATGTAACACCATAGTGGTACACCAGAATGAGAGTTTATTGAGTTTATTAAGTACTTTCATATTCAGTTTATTTATACCTGCAGTTACGGGCAGTGTGATTAAGCTGGAGCAGAATGAACATGAAATCAGTTGTTCTGTGTGGTGACTTTTCCTCATAGGTTGATGGCAAGCCAGTTCCCAGGGATGCTGGACACCCTCACTACCCTTTCAGTGAGCCCTACTGACCCCTACTCATGCTATATCATATTTTGTACGACTTCTGCAGTCTCCTCAGCCTTACACCATACGCTGACTGGAGCGAACCCCGTTCTCAAAGTGTGCATTAAGTTGAATGTTGTGTTTTTGAATAAATTGAAAGATGAGAAAGATGTTTGTCATTGTGTGTGAATAATGGGTTTCAGTACAGCACATATGGAGCCCTGTCTGTTCCTTTTGAGTACGTTACCCTGGTTTAAAACGGTAAAGCCGAAATGAAAATCAATACTGCCGCAGGGGTGACACACACACCACGTGCCCAGGGTGTGCCCGGCCTTATTACGGCAAAAGCGCGGGCACGGGGGATCGGAGGAGCGCGGGAATAGAGGTCTGCAACGGGGCGTGACGCCCGCGGGACTCGGCGCGGGTCTACATTTGAGTTTCTTGCGGGAGCGGGATGAAAAATCAGTCCCGCACAGACCTCTAATTGGAATAAATGCAGAGCCGCGCCACAAATTTCAATGTTTCCCTATATTTCTCTCATTTTGACTGTGAAATGTTTCTATTGAGACTGTTTAGATATTTTTTAATTAAGGTCTGTAGCCTAGTTATAAACGTTGTCGGTTGTATTTTTTGGTGGAAAACTGGTTAGCCAAATCTACGCTTATATAAAATACATCTTTAATTCGCAGTCGTGCTCACATAATATAGCCTTTCTTTCATAAATTCCTGTATGTCAGTTAGGCAACAAATAAATTTGGTACCTTATTTAATTTCTATAAGCCAAGATGTTATAGCATTTAAAATGTGTCCGGTATTTTTGGCCCACCCTATACTCCACCGGCCTTGCTTGCGGGATTCAGCGGGCGGGAGCGGGACAAACCATAACAAATGCGGGCGGGAGCGGGTCGAAATATTACACATTTCTGCGGGAGCGGGACAGAAACTTGCGGGAGCGGGATGAAAAATCAGACCTCTAATTGAAACCACCGGCCTACTGTATTAAAACCTAATCCATCCATTGGGTCCTGTTTCAGGACCGCTTATACCTGCGCTTACACGATCCTGACCAAAAAGCAAACATCCCGTCGACGCCTCCTCCTACTGAACTGGTATTGCTGCGCCCAGCTAGCCACTATCTTCATATGCAGACAAAAAGTGGACCATCTACGCGTTTATACAGACAAACTAGATCAGAAGTCAAATTTCAGTGCGATTGCGCAAGCACGTTTAAAACATAAGAAATACACGTCGCCGTAGCTTGTTTGTAGACGTGTCTGTAATTGGATTGGCATAGTGTAATTATTATGAACCAGGTCGTTTATTTAGGCTATATATATGCACTTTTTACAAGCTCTGTATATGTTCTTTCAAACTAATTTCAGTATTACACATGGCCAGTTGAAAGAAAGGGAAGGTCATGCTAAAAGACACATATGACTTTTTATGTAATTTCGGTTTTCTTCTTGCATATTAACTTCCTCACGCTGCTGACAGTTTCGATTTATGCATGCAGTTTTTCCCTTAAATTACCGTACTATGCAAACATATGGGAAGAAATGTCTCCAGTTTCACGTTCATCCTTTTTTTTTTTTTAATCAGGACTGTAGGATGGCACCAACCTCATCCACGTTTCGGGACGGTCTAAGCTCAGTGGGGGTTACAGCACAAGGCAGTAATAAATCCATTTCTTTGCGCTTTTTCCAGCATCACGTGACATATATCAAGACCATTTCCTAAGGATTTAAAGTACAGCCGCAATGGTCTAAGTTTGGTCTCAATATTGGTACAGACAACTGCATAAGGGAGAGCCTGATTTCTAAGAAGACACAACTTAATTTAAATGCACTGGTGTATTTATTAGGGTTCTTAACCTGGGGACCAAATCAACCCCAAATCTCCAACCCCGCTAAACACAGCCCCCATACCATTGATGAGGACATATCCCTACCCCACTGCAGATGGAAGGTTAAAGAGACACAATCACAGAGTACTCCAGTGGTTGGTTGAAACCCTACCCAAATCTTCACCCTTGTGGACATCTACACTATTTTTCTCCTCATGCACCAAGCTACAAGCTATCAAACCACCTGTGAGAGACTCTCCTTCCCAGCATCATATATCACTAATAGACAGGGGCCTAGTAACATTGTATGATGCATAAATGTTCCCAAATAGTAAAGAAAGCACTGTTCAATTGCAACAAAAAGGTTTAATATAAAAAAAATTACATTACATACAAAAATAAGAACATTTACACAACTATTCACTGTAAGCCAGTCAGTCGGTCAGACAATACTGTCACTCTTATGCCTGACTGTCTCATACTTATGTTCCACAGTAAATCAAAAATCAGCTGTATGCCTGCAAGCTCGGCTAAGAGAGTAAGCAGCCTTTCCAGGCTGTCACACGTATGTCTGTTTGGACACGGACGTCCTTATGCTTGCATTCTGTGAGGTGAAACTCTGACTCGATTGCAGGTGACGCGTGGAGTCACATATTAGATAAAGCTGTCCCCTGAACTTCTCACTGCCAAAGATGTGGAGGAATGGGTTGAGACAGCAGTGGCTGTAGGCCAGACAGTGGCAAACATAGTAGGAGTAATTAAGGCTTTTGCGTGCTTGGCCTTCATCATCCTGTAAGTGCAGGGACTTGATGAAGAGAACAATATTGTACGGAGCCCAGCAAATAAAAAATCCTATTATGATGCCAAGTATGAGCTTTATAGCTTGTTGTTTTTTCTTTGCTTTGCATTTCCAGATGCGTGTCCAGATTCTCACGTAGCAGAAAAGAATGACGGCGAAGGGGATGAGGAAGAACACAATTATGTGCAGGTAGTACATGAACAGCCGCAGGGAGTGATGATGTTCCACTGACTCGCACAGGGTGCCGTTCAGGCTGGATTTCGTCTCAGACAGCAGCGCCTCCGGGAGGCTGGCGGTGATACAGAGAATCCAGACGCCGATGCATACTGCGCGGAGCTTATACCGCTGCCGCACCTTCCAGGACATCACATCGCGCACGACTGCCGTGTACCGGTCGACAGCCATTATGACCAGGAAGGCCATGTAGCTATAAAAGCCAACGAAAAAGAGCACACTGAAGATCCTGCAGGCCACCTCCCCAAACACCCAGTCGTGCAGCTGGTACACAGCCCAGAAGGGGAGGGGGATGGTGAAGATCAGGTCGGACACTGTCAGGTTCATCAGAAACATGTTGGGTGCTCTCTGCAGGTTCTCAAACTTCAGCAGTGTCAAGAAGAGAAGACTATTCCCAACCAGGCTAAAGGTGAATATCAGGCAGTAGAAAACACCAGAAAACACTCCTCCAAATTGCACTGAATCATCTTCTTCCAAAAATATTAAAGTCTCATTTTCATAATCATAATAATCATATGGGGTACTTATTCCAACTGACGGTGTGGTATTCCACAGAATCTTGGCGGTGCTCATATTTCTGCAGTATTGCAATTATTATTAGTGATTAATCACAACAGAGATAATATACAGTGTTTCTTCAAACTTTAATTTAAATCAAAACATTTTTGCATTGTTATCTATGCATTTAATAATGAAGTTTATCCATCCATTTGCCAAACCGCTTATCCCATTGGATCGCGGGGAGTCCGGAGCCTATCCCGGAAACTATGGGCACGAGGTGGGGATAATGAAGTTTATATACAATTATATATTTTTTACTTTTGTACTGTAGATGAATTTCAAAAAACAACCCTGACCTACTCATCCAAAATACCATATTTAAAATCAAATACCATGACGATGTACTCATCAAGAAAAGCAATAGAATCGTCAAAACATCTTACCTTGAGTAAATGAATCAGAGATTGGCATCAGAGGAACAGTTGTTTGTTAGCAAAAGATCTGTGTGTCATAGTAAGAGGAGCCTGATGCTGATGTCTGTCTGCGTGAGTAGGGAGAAAAGCCCAACCCATCATACTGCTAAAAAGTGCTAGTGACCACACAAGTGATGTAAGTTGTAAGGTGGTGTGTTCATTTATTTGAGCGGATGCAAACTTCTAGAACCGTTCACAGCTTTTGCTATGATGTGCAAATGCCTCTTCCCTGCACAGGAAGTGAAAGAGACATACAAATTTATTTTGTTTCTTCTTTATTTTCTTTTACTTTGCATTTATAGACAATGCCGATTTTACACAGGGTGTCGGTGACATTTCCACATTTTGGGACAAAATGAGCGTGAAACTGACAATATAAAATAATGCATGCTAAATATTTTGAATAATTTAACTTTAGCTATATATATATATATATATATATATATACTTTGTGCAAATAAAAGAATAGATAAAACAGATATTAATATTAGTAAAACCACAGCTGAGGTACAAACGATTCAACAACATTTAGGCTGAGATCTGCTGAACTTATTCAATTGATGCTTTTCCATTAATCACAATTGCTTTGTCGGTCACATTTAAGCTGTGAGCAGCATGATAATTGACACTGTTATACCTTTCCTGAGGAGGAAGACTGCAAAACAATCTGCGTATATGAGCCCTACACTTCTCTCCAAAAGTGTACAGCAGAGGATTGAGACAGCAGTGAGAATATGCCAGGATACGGACGACGACAAACGCCACATTCTGCCTCCTTTGTGTGTCACAGTCACTTTTGTCGATTCTTGGCATGAACAGAATCATCACGTTGTACGGAGCCCGGCAAATGAAGAACGTTAGCACAATTACAAATATGAGAGCCACTGTTCTGTGCTTGTTCTTGGTCCTGGAAGCTAGCACAGTCTTCAGAATCCGGGAGTAGCAGAAAACCATAACAATCAGAGGCAAGAGGAATAAAAAACAAATATAAAGACAGTAATTAATATAGGTCTCCTGGGAATTCTGGTCTTCAACATCGCAGGTATAATGATCAGGCAACATTCTGAGAGAAGAGAGAACCATCTCCCTCACAGAGGCTGAGATACTGACCACCCAAATCACGGCGCAGGCCACCCGAGACCCCAGCAGGCGTTTCTGATGCAGGGCGAGCGGCATGTGCACTATTAATATATAGCGGTCAACGGTCATGGCCACCAGAAACATAAGGCTGCTGTAGATACTGATGAAGTACAATCCGCTCACCAGCTTGCACAGGACGTTCCCAAAGACCCAGCTGTACAGGTGCTCTGTGATCCAGAATGGGAGCGAGACTGCAAACACAAGGTCTGACACAGCCAGGTTCAGGACAAACAGGTTGGTGACCTTCTTCAGGTCCTCGAACCTGATGAGGGCACAGAGGACCACCAGGTTCCCAGTAAGGCTGAGGCAGAAGATGATGGCGTAGCAAGCCGCTGTCGCGGAGCTGGCAGAACCTTGGTACTCGGACTCACAAAGATACACCAGTTCCTTATCATCATATTCTGAAAAGTTTTCTACATTCCCACTGTAATTGTTGTAAGACCGGTTACCATCCATGTCCTCAGGAAGCCTATACACCCATGAACACCGGCAGCAGAGGTCACGTAAAGATCACAAAGGTGAAAAAAATCACGTCAAGGGTCCCTTGAGAGATAGACGAGGCACATCAAAATGCATCTATGGCTCAGTAGATTTTTTTTCTGCACCGTAAGGAGACGGGGAGTGGCCAAGACGCGACGAAATGAAGATGCATTCTTCCTCATTTACTTTCTCACCGACTCATCAGGCTGGTATCGGGATTTTTTGAGTGCGTGCGTGTGTGTGGTATGCATTCACACATATACTTATTTGCAGTATGCATGTGTGAGCTTTCCCACTACATATAGCCTTATTAATCTGTCTGACCTTTCGGTGCCTCCTTTACACTGAATAATACCAGAGGAGGGTTCTCTTTAGGTCACATGACCCCAAACCAAGCTCCAAATAACAATTTTTTTGTTGACTGTTGAATGTTTCATGTGTTGCATTTACTTTTGACCGTTTCACTGCGGTAATGTAATACACTCACCCACATGCAGACAGTTAAGTAAGATAAACTACTGGTTTTGCAATATGAAACCCCAAAGAGATGCAGCAGCTGACCAAGCTCTCAGGCAGGATGTCAGATTTGTGTCATGCTTCATGACATGTGACATGTGTAAGAATTTAAACAGACACACAATTTTACATGATGTGTTTCCTCCATCAAAGCATCTACATACGTAATAATATGACTTAAAGATGATATATTTGTATTTCACAGTATACTATACATATGATAATTCTTGAATGTAAAATAAAGGGCTGACTTACGACCAAATCAACTTAGGACCAGTGAGTCGGAACAGATCGAGGTCGCAAGTCAATGACAACCTGTACCATGACCGATGAAGGTACCCATCAAAAAAAGCAATGGGACCTACAAGACATCTTGCCTTGAGTAAATGAATCAGGAATTGACATCAAAGAAACAGCTGTTAGTTAGCAGTTGCATCCAAGCCTTACATCACCAAGTGCAAGGCAAAGCGTTGGATGCAGTGGTGTAAAGCACGCCACCACTGGACTCTAGAGCAGTGGAGATGTGTTCTCTGGAGTGACAAATCACGCTTCTCTGTCTGGCAATCTGATGGACGAGTCTGGATTTGGCGGTTGCCAGGAGAACGGTACTTGCCTGACTGCATTGTGTCAAATGTAAAGTTTGGTGAAGGGGGATTATGGTGTGGGGCTGTCTTTCAGGGGTTGGGCTTGGCTCCTTAATTCCAGTGAGAGTAACTCTTAATGCTGCAGCATTTGAACCCATATTGGACAATTTCCTGCTCCAAACTTTGTGGGAACAGTTTGGGGATGCCCCCTTCCTGTTCCAACATGACTGCACACCAGTGCACAAAGCAAGGTCCATAAGGACATAGATGAGTGAGTCTGGTGTGGAGAAACTTGATTAACCTGCGCAGAACCCTGACCTCAACCTGATAGAACACCTTTGGGATGAATGAGAGCAGAGACTGCAAGCCAGGCCTTCTCGTCCAACATCAGTGCCTGACCTCACAAATGCGCTCCTGGAAGAATGGTAAAAAATTCCCATAAACACACTCCTAAACCTTGTGGACCTGCCCAGAAGAGTTGTAGCTGTTATAGCTGCAAAGAGTGGGCCAACTCCATGTTAAAGCCTATGTATTAAGAATGGGATGTCATTAAAGTTCATGTGTGTGTAAAGGCAGGTGTCCCAATACTTTTGGCAATATAGTATATATAGTATACTCTCTTTCACTTCCAATGTTTTTATGTATCAGGTCATAATCATTATTTATTTAACAAAAGCCAAAATGGAGAAGCCATGTGTGAAGAACCAAGTGCAGTCCATGATTCAATAATTTGTAGAACCATCTCTAGCAGCAGCAACTTGAAGTAATCATTTTCTGTGTGACTTTATCAGTCTCTCACATTGTTGTGGAGGAATTTTGGCCCACTTTTTTTTCCCACGATGCTTTTAGTTCATTGAGGTTTGTGGGCATTTGTTTACGCGCAGCTCTCTTGTGTTCCTGTCACAACTTCTCCATCGGGTTGAGGTCTGGACATTGACTGGGGCAATGGAACACCTCAATCCTTTTCTTTTTCAGCCATTCTCTAGTAGGTTTTCTGGTATGCTTTGGATCATCCTATGCATTGGGGTCCTCTTGCATGACCTAATTTCTGCCAAGCTTTAGCTGTCAGACAGATGGCCTCACATTTGACTCTACAATACTTTGGTATATAGAGGAGTTCATTGGCGACTCAATGACTGCAAGGTGCCCAGGTCCTGTGGCTGCAAAACAAGCACAAATCATCACCCCTCCACCACCGTGCTTGACAATTGGTATGAGGTGTTTGTGCTGATATGTGTTTGGTTTTCGCCAATCGTGGTGCTGTGCATTATGGGAAAACATCTTCACTTTGGTCTTGTCTGTCCAAAGGATATTGTTCCAGAGGTCTTGGGGTTTCTTCAGACGCAACTTGGCAAACCTTAGCCATGCTGCCATGTTCTTTTTAGACAGAAGAGGTTTTCTCCTGGCAGCCCTTCCAAACAAGCCATACTCCTTCAGTCCTTTTTTCTTTGTGCTGTCATGAACTTTAACATTTAACATGCCAACTGAGGCCTGTAGAGTCTGAGATGCAGCTTTTGGGTGTTTTGCAGTTTCTCTGAGCATTACAGTCTGACCTTGGGGTGAATTTGTTGGGACGTCCGCTCCTGAGAAGACTGGCAAGTGTCTTGAATGTTTCCACTTGTGAATAATCTTTCTCACCGTAGAATGACGGACTTCAGGTTGTTTGGAAATGGCCTTATAACCCATCCCAGATTGATTGCTTCTCTAAGATCATTGCTGATGTCTTTCCTCCTTGGCATTGTGGTAACAAACACCTGACTGCTCTAGACCAGCAAACTGCCAAAACTTTAGTTTTTTTAGAGGTGGTCTAAAAAAATAAGTAAGGGTTCATGCACAACTGTGATGACCGGCGTGCGGCGAGCAAGCAAGCAGGCGAGAGAGCCGGGCATACGAAGAAAACGGGGTTCATTACGGGGAAACCAGCAGACAGGGGAGCACACAGCATACCAACATCAATGACGAATCTGGGGAGATGGACTAGAACGCGGACTATATACACAGGACTACAAGCAGGAAATGCCAAACAGCAGGTAAACGGAAGGATTCCACACGGGGCTAACAAGGTAGGCGTGGTCCACATGAGGGCGGTACAGGCAGGGTGTGACAGAACCCCCGCCAAAGGCGCGAACTCCGGGCGTGCCTCGGGGGAACGGACAGACGGGACCGGGAAAACAGGACCTGGAGAAACAGGACAAAACCATTAACAAGGCACAGGGAACAAAACCGAAACACAGAACAAGCACAGGGGCAGAAACCAAGACAGAATGTGACACAGGACTGGAAATGCAGACAGACAGACTAGAAAGGGAGACACCGGGGGAAACACCAACGGGAGGAACGAAACAGCCAGGAGTGAACACGGGAGGCACAGAGGGACAAGGAGCAGAGACAGGAGAAACAAAGGGACCAGGAGGGAACGGAGGAGACACAGAGGGACGAGGAGCAGAAACAGGAGGGACTGAAACAGGAGGCAGAAAGGGAAAGGGCGGAGGAACAAGGGGAGCCCGAGGGAACCCCAGCGGGTGACGGGCAGCAGCCAAAGGAGCCGCGGGCGACCGAGAGGCCGAGGCCAGAGGGAACCCAGGCGGCCGCGAGGCAGGAGCCGGAGGGGACCATGAAGGGGCCGAGGAGGAAGCTGAAGGGGACCACGGTGGAGGCGAGGAGGGAGGGGAAGCCGTAGCAGGCGACGGCGCAGCCATAGCAGGCGGAGGCGCCGTCCACCGATGAGCCAGAGTGGGGGGTCCCGCAGGCGAGCGATGAGTCGGAGCGGGGGGACCCGCAGGCGACCGACGAGGCGTCGGAGGCGGGACCGCAGGCGGCCGACGAGGGCCTCGGGCGTAGCTGCCGGCGGAGGCGCAGCCGGGGCCTCGGGCATAGCAGCCAGCGGAGCTGGAGGGTCACAGGGCAGAGGCGAAGGCCTGGGAGCCTGGACAGCTGGCGCAGCAGGAGCCCCGGGCATAGCAGGAGGCGCAGCAGGGGCCTTGAGCACAGCCGCGGGCGGAAGCCTAGGAGCCTCGGGCAAAGCAGTGGGCGGAGGCCTAGGAGTGTCAGGTGGCGCTGTGGGCGGAGGCCTAGGAGCCTCAGGTGCTACAGGAGGCGGGGCTGCAGGCAGAGGCGGTGCCGGGACCTCGTGGGCAGCGGCTGTAGGCAGGCGGGCTGTGGGCAAAGCGGCTGCAGGCGAGACAGGCAGGACGGGTGTGCAGGGCTGGACAGGCAGAACCCATGCTGGCGGGCCGGGAACCTCAGCAGGCGACGGGTCCGGAACCTCAGCAGGCGCCGGCGACGGTTCGGGAACTTCAGCAGGCGCCGGCGACGGGTTGGGAACCTCTCCAGCCTGCGGGTCTGGAATGGGCGTGGCAGCAACAGCAGGCAGGCGGGCCGCAGGCGTGGCTGCAGCAGGAGCCGCCTCGGGCGAAGCGGGAGATGGGGCCGCAGCAGGAGCCGCCTCGGGCGAAGCAGGGGCCGCAGCAGGAGCCACTTCGGGCGAAGCAGGGGCCGCAGCAGGAGCCTCGGAGGGTGGCGACAGAGCCGCGGGCAAGACAGGCTGGGCAGGCGAGACAGACAGGTCAGGAAGGATGGGCGGCGCCGGCGAGGCAGGTAGGACGGGCAGCGCCGGCGAGACAGGCAGCAGCGGTAGCAGCCATCTCTGGCGCAGCAGGGACCACTGGGGGCGAAGCTGCAGGCACCGGGACCACTGGGGGCAAAGCTGCAGGCATCGGGACCACTGGGGGCGATGAAGCGGACTGGAGCCCAGCAGGGCGGTGACGCGGCGGCTGGGACTGGAGCCCAGCAGGGCGGCGACGCGGCGGCCGGGACTGGAGCCCAGCAGGATGGCGATTGTAGGGGTGTCCCAGAAGGCAATGCGTCCACTGCTGGGACCGGGACCCAGCTGGGTGATGATGGAGTGGCCGGGGCAGGGACCCCGCAAGAAGGCCTTGTCCTGCCTCCGGGGCTGGAACCCCAAGCACAGGCAGGTCTGGGACAGGCAGGTCAGGGACATCCAGAAGTGGGCGTTGCCCCTTTAAGAGCCTTCGGGATCCATGAAATAGGGTCCCACACTGCTCTGGTCCCTTGACTGGCGAGGCAGGCCTCCCGGAAGCCATAACCTGCTAGCGGCGGCTGTTCTGCGGCGGGTAGGCGGGCTCTCACTACCTGTGGGGGCGATGCGGCGGTGATGTCCTGGGTGATCGGGGATTCCCCCTGATTACTGGCAGAGAGAGACGCGGGGAAAAGAGGAACGGAGAGAGAGGCGGCCCGGAAGAAGATCACCGATTCCTCCGTCTGCCTCTTCTCTTTCCTCCTCTTCTTTTTTCCCTGGCTTGGGGTTGCTGGCGGAGATAAGGTCGCACCAGAAGGAACCAATGGCTCTGAGCCCCGTTCGCTGCAGAGCGCCCTCGGCTGGAGCCGTCTCTCCGTGATCCTCTCCACCAGCTGCTGGAGATTCTCGCACACTTCGGATACGATATGCGCGTTCCCGGGCGGGTACATGCTCTCCAGCAGTGTCCCGCTCTGGCTGGCCAAATCCAGGGCTACGGGGTCCTCCGGACCTCGGGTAGAGTTAGCCAGTTTATGACCTCCTGCAGTAAGCCGATGCGTTCGTCCTCGGCTTGCGGAGGTGCTTCGTTGTTGAGATCCATCATTCTGTGATGACCACTTCACAGAATGTGATTCATACTTCACTGTACTTGTGTTCTTGTGTACCGGTTTGACATCATCTTCCATTGCCAAAGACCAATTCCAATGCTCAAGACCAAAAGTACAGAGGACGATAAAAATCCCCAGATGTCATTCTCGCGTGCTTGGAAGGCAAAATTATGGTCTTTGTGTTCTTGGTATTGAGATTCACAATCAACAGCACGTGTGTCACTATTGCAATTCCTCATTTTTTGACCAAAAAAATGGCACAGTAAACATTGGTATTATGGGAACAGTAATGTAGGCCAAAATCCTCTATACCATGATTACCACACATTTGGCTTACACATTTGAACTTCAAGACATTATTTTCACCAGGGTTGCCAACTCTCACACATCAGGCGTGACACTCACGTTGGCAGCCCTCGTTCTGTCCTCAGTATTTGGTATGACCTTCATGCACAGCTATGCAAGCAGTGCATCTTGATCTCATACTCTGTGTAAGGTTACCTATGACAGCCTGGGGCATCCTGTCCCATTCTTCCTCTAGTGCCTGTACCAACATCTGTCTGTTAGGGGGACACGGTACCCTGGAGGATGTGGGTCGGCCTAGAACATCCCCAACATCCCAATAGGATTCAGGTCCGGTGAGTATGGTACCCAAGTCATTGTTTGGACGTTCTGTTGCTGCAGACACTCTTGTGTGAGTCAAGCTGCATGAGGATGAGCATTATGGTGCTGAAATAGGGTGACGTCCTAGTGTTTACTAGTGTGATTCACCTGGTCAACACTGCATGTCTGGTTATAGAAAATTAATCTGCACCCTTTAGATGCGAGAATTCGACAGTGATGTAGCGCAAAAGGAAGCAAAATATAAAAATAGCTCCAGTCATCAGCCCTGGCATTCATGCCCAGCTGGGCCACATTCCACTTCACCTGCATAGGAATCACACCTATTGCCATTTCCTTGATTGACCTAAGAGGATATGAGGGACGTCCCTGAAGAAGGATCTTTGTGAGGTACACTATACGGACAAAAGTATTGGGACACCGGGCCATTGCACCTATAGGAACTTTTATGACACCCCATTCTAAATCCATAGGCATCAATATGGAGTTGGTCCCTCCTCTTTGCAGCTATAACAGCTGCCACATTTCTGGGAAGGATTTCCACAAGATTTTGTGTCAGCGGGAATTTTTGCCCATGCATTCAAAAGAGCATTTGTGAAGTCAGGCCCGGATGTTAGACGTAAAGGTCTGGTTTGCCATCTCTATTCTAGTTCATCCCAAAGGTGTTCAGTGGGATTGCATTCAGGGCTCTGTGAGAGCCAGTCAAGTTCTTCCATACCAAACTCACCCAACCATTCTTTTATGGACCGTGCTTTGTGCATTGGAGCACAGTCATGCTGGAACAGAAAAGGGCCTCCCCAAACTGTTCCCACAAGGGTGGAGACAGAATTGTCCAAAACGTCTTAGCATGCTGAAGCATTAAGCTTTCCTTTCATTGGACCTAAGAGGTCTAGCCCACCCCCTGAAAAACCACCCTATACCATTATCCCTCCTCCGCCAAATTTTACAGTTGGCACAATGCAGTCAGGCAGGTAATGTTCTCCTGGGATCTGGCAAACCCAGACTCCTCCATCAGACTGCCAGACAGGGAAGCATAATTCAACACACCACAGAACATGTTTCCACTGCTCAAGAGTCCAGTATGGGCGTGCCTTATACCGCTTCATCCGACGTTTGGCATTGCACGTGGTGATGTGAGACCTGCATGCAGCTGCTCGGCCATGGAAGCCCATTCCATGAAGCTCCCAATACAGTTTGTGTGCTGGGGTTAATGCCAGAGGAAGTTTGGAACTTTGTAGTTATTGAATAATCAGAGTGTTGGCGACTATGCGCCTCAGCACTCGGCAACCCCACTCTGTTATATTATGTGGCCTCCCTTTGTGGCTGAATTTATGTTGTTCCTAAACCCTTCCACTTTGCAAAAATACCACTTACCGTTGACTGTGGAATTTCTAGCAGGGTAGAAATCTCACAAACTGACTTATTGCTTATTGCAGTTCCTGTGACAAATGTGTGTAAACCTGACTGCATGACTAGGTGCTTGATTTTATACACCTGTGGCAATGGGTCTGAATGAAAAACCTGAATTCAATGATTAAGAGGTGCATTATGATACTTTTAACATATAGTGTATATGGCCTGCTTCCTTTCTGTTGTGGTTCTGATTGGTTATGGAGTTCTTGCTTGCATTTTGTCTGTTTTTTGCACATGATTTCAACTTGGTTTTTGTCTTGCTTCAGATGGGTTCGCTTCTCGACCCCGATAGTTGCATTGCGCTGTGCACTTGTCACTCTCAGAATAATTAAACATGGAACTCTTACCTTACATGCAGGAGTATGTCAAAAGACACCTTGTGTCATGCATGAAATGCAAACTGCAGAAGATGCAGACTTTACATGGGGTGGGTGGGGAAGGATTGAAGTTTGCTAAATGAAAAGACCATCAGCTTGGTTTGTATTGATTTCTGGACCTCATTTGCATGTTAAAATCTGCTGTGAAACCGCATTGAGAGAACCGGAATAATTTCGTCTGATCTTTTCTTCCTTTTTTGCAGAAGCAATGCTTGTACAAAATGTGCATCCTCCTTCCTATTTTAAGAATAGCAGAGTGAATTTTCATGTTGCTTAGCACAGTTTTTCCTTCCAATGAACCCATTTCCGTTAGAAAGGTCACATTCTCTGTCCAGTCTGTGGTGTGACGGTTCAGCTTCAGTTTAAAGAGAGTTGTGGATGACAGGAACTTGAGTGGACTGTCTCCTCACCCAGAGCATCCTGCTGTAACATCACACTGTTAAAGTTGATGCTGGACTGCAGGCAGTCTGGCTCAGTGGTTTTGATAACATTGCATGGGCTGTAACTGTGACTGATAGTAGCAGGAAAATGAGGCAAATATGAAGAGCAGCTCTGATTATTGTGAATGGTTAAAAGGTGCTGTGCTGATCCTCTTGTGTGCCATGCCCCCTCATTTACCCCATGTGGAATCCCCGTGTTCCCAGCTGTTTTGAGCCATGTTGATTACTGTGGTGTGTATTTAAGTGCATGTTAGTGTATGTTCCCGAGTCCGGTCATTGATGTCGTTTTGTGCTCCTAAGCGTATCTATTCAGAATAAATCCCATGTTCAACCGATTCCCCTGGCTCCTGTGCCTGCTTCCCTGCTTCGTGACAAGACAGGTACGGATTTTACATCATATTTCATTCATTTTTCCCACTCAGTCATTGATACTGGGTACAGACTGAAGCTTGATTTTAATAGTACAGTAGTCTGCCATATATACATACATAGTAACCAAACATGGAAATGCATCAGTCTTTACATTTACACAGTTGATTCACTCGTCACTGAACACAATCTCAATTCCAGGAAGATTTTTTCACATCATCACTTCCTACTGACAGATGAAATGAAAGTGAAAGTTGATTTAAAGTAAAAAAAAAAAAAAAGTATCCGGAATGTAATTTTCATATTTACATTTGCATGTTCACCGAGCCGTAATTCAGTTTGATATCAGAGGCACCTTGAATTTTAAACCTTTTGAATCCCCCCCAACACACATACACAAACACGAACTTTACACAGTGACAGGAAACCAAAATCCAAGCATATATAGCTACATATTATAGATAATATACAAACTCATCCAAAGCAGTCTTTTTTATAAGGCCTTAATAGAATATATTAAGCAAAACAAGCAAGGTTTTAAACAAAACAATACTTTTTGGGCAAATGTTGATGCAGAAAAAAAACATAGTTATTAATCTGTTACTGACTGCATGTATGAAAGTATGCAAAACTACAGAACAAACTGAAATTTTATCAGAGCTGACATTATTAATAACAGTGATGAGGAGGCAAACATAAAACGGGTAATAACATGTCTCAGATGAATAGATCGATAGGCAGGATGTAGCAGGAACAGAGAGACAGTCACCATATTTTGCCTAAACCTGTCCTGAAACCGATCTGCAAGGCCGTCTTTTAGAAACCAGCGTTTTAATGGTGTATTCTATTATTTTAAATTGCGTTCTATTTTTTATTGATTTATCCTGGATTAGGTTATGGGAGGGGGGCACAAAGAAATGGTACAGCATGGACATGATTCTAATCCATCGCAGGACACATACATGCACACACTAGGGGCAATTCAGGGTTAGAGGCCGAGGGTTAATACTGAAGGAAACCCGCAAACTCCACCCGCACACGCGGGTCATTGTAAAATTTTGTTTATAATACATACGGGTATTGCAGATGAAACGTAAAACAGGAATTTATTACCCCATGAGCAATACAGAAAATCTCCATTATTGTTAATGAATTCACATTTACATTTTTCCACATCAGATTTCGCTCATGGACTCATAAATGTACTCTAGTACAGTGTTCTTCAATCCTGCTTCTGGGGCACCACCTGCCAAAACGTTTTCGGTCAAACCCACACCGTTTACAACCTAACACCTTCATTATGAGACTGTTAACAAACATCTGATTGTAAGTGAGGTCAGGCTGGACTGGCAGATGGTACTTCAGGAGCAGGGCTGAGAAACACTGCTCTAGTACAGTGACAGTTCCTCGCCGTTGGAAAGTATAGCCCTGCTGCTGCGATGCTGAATGTCTACTACAGTAGTCTGGCAGAACCAAAGCTTTTTCAGTAGCTTTTTCAGGTGGCTCCTGAACTTCACTCCCACAAAGACGTAAAAGACGGGATTTAAGCAGCAGTGGGAGAAGGCGATGAGCCGGCAAATGTAAAAGGCATAATCGATGGCACTACTAACTGAGCACTCTGTGAAGGGCCAAATGCCCCCAATGTCTGTGAGCGATTTCAAAAATATTAGAACATTGTAGGGTGCCCATCCCAGGAAAAACGCAAGTGCAATCATAAAAATGAGCTTCACTGTTCTGTACCTTGTATGCGATCTTGACCGAAGTAATGTCACGAGTATTTTAACGTAACAGAAGGTAATCACGCACAATGCAAATAGGAAGAGAATATTTTGTTGGTATGTTCCACCTATTCTCCATTGATTATCAGCATATTCACAATACGTTTTTCCATCATTTCCAACTTGTACTTTGTGCATCACAAGAGCTGGAACTGCAGCTAAGCAGCTCACAATCCAGACAATGGAAGAAGTGACAGCGCCGTAACAAAGCCGCTTTGACCCCAGGTCCGACAGCGGGTGGACCACGGCCAGGTAACGATGGATGGTCATTATGGTCAGGAACATGATGCTGCTGTAGAACCCAGCATAGAAAAGAAAAATTACAGCCTGGCAGGCTACCTCTCCAAATATCCAGCCGTGGATGTGGTACGAAGCCCAGAAGGGCAGTCCAAAAGTGAACAGTAAGTCAGACAGAGCCAGGTTTAGGATGAAAATGTTGGTGAGCGATGTGAGGTTTTCATACTTCATCAGAATGACCAAAACAAGGCTGTTGCCAAAAAGGCTCAGTAATGTGACAATCCACAAGAAAGCCGGTGTTATGACTGCTCCAAAATTTATAATGGCTGACTTGTTGCACAGTTGATCTTCAGAATCATTACTATAGTCATACTGGTCAGTATAGGTAAAGTCTTCAGCATATGGGACAGAGGATCCTGAATCCATCCCTGTAAACTGATTGACAACCACTGACAATGACCATCACTGAACCTTCATGTATTGGGAAAATGTAAGCTTTTCAGTAATATTGCTCTTATATAACTATGAAATGTGCTTATGAAAAGAAAAAAAAAAAATTAACAGTAGTAATCGATTAGTAATTCTCAGAGAAGAATCTCTGTTGTTCATTCGCATAATTAGAAATGAAATTGTCTCCTACCTTTTCCTAAGCTGAATGGGACAGAATTGTTTTTTGCTTGCCAAACATGCATGTATTATGCTAGAGCAATATTCTACAGGAAATGCGTGATTAATAGGAACCAGGTATTGAAAAAGGAAGAAGGTCAGTACATAACAATTGATCATATTGTAGTTAATCTATGAAACTGTAAGCTGGTGGGATGCGTCAAGCACGGGGGGCTGGATGGGCGGGGGGTGGGGGGGCTGGGGGGGACACAGTAATGAGCCCATTTATTCAGTTCAAGTTCTATGTTGTTACTTTTATGTCCACTTGTGTTTCTTCTCATGCTGAAATTATTATGTTCTCTCTTCCCTGCTGTATTGTTAATCCTGAATTCATTTACGATTATTTAGCAAAGTGAGGAAAGTATGGGTTCAGAGGGCAGGTCGACTCGCTGTCCAGCATTCCTGGACCGGTCAGGGATAAGGGACTCGCTCGGTAGCCCAGCAGTACCATGACTACTGCGTCAGCCATGGGATATGAACCCACACCCTCCAGGCCAGAGGCACACACTGCCCCTTTGTTCATTTGGTAACATGTTACTTGACGGGGCACAAATACTCAGTGATAACTAAGTTACTACTGAAGTACAAATCATGAACAAATACAGTCACTACTAGAGATAAATGACGTGTCACGATTCAGAAATGATGAATAAACGCGAGATCAGTATTTCACTTGTGTTATTCATTATTTTTCTTTCAGTAGTTCACAGAGGTTTACAGAATTAACAGATATAGTAACAAATATAGAAACTGCTTGAGATAAAACATGCGCCATGATTCATTAATGATTATTTAACATGAGACCAGAATGTAACTAAGACTTACTTTGTGGTTAATTAATACATAAGTAATGGCATAATATCATATTATTTCCACCCCGTCAAGTAAAGTGTTACTGTTAATTATTCCCATTCCCTTTGTCATGTGGCTCTGTTCACCCTCCTTCCTAAAGCAAGTCTTACAAATAGGAATATATATAACAAATTAATATATTAATAATCTACCTGTGCAACTAGATATATGTGTATGTGTGCATATGAGCAAGTGAGCAGATCAGTCACATTTATAGATCCCAGTTGTGTCTCCCTTAATGAGGCTGCAATCCTTTGGGTTGCATATCGCATGGCTGAAATGTGACACAGACACAACTAAGTATGCAGTTTTCTGTTTGGATGTGAACCTGTCAAGACAAGCTTGATAGTTCTGCATCATTTTAAAGAAAGTTGTGTCTATAAACTGCTAGCCGCTAAGTAACTGTATTCATAATATTTTAATTAGCCTTATTTTATGTAAGAAATCGATATTTTTCTTCAAACCTCAGTTACAGTATTTTAAATACATATCTGAGTATATTTTTGCCTATACAGCACTTAGTAAATAAACAGGCCTCTCTTTATCACTTATTCTTCATAATGTGGTCTCAGCTATACCACAAAAAACAAAAAAATTGCTATAAGTGAAAGCAGAAGTGAGGTACGAATCTAAGTTTCAAACTACTAGAATTCTGCAGGAAAATGTATTCTCGGTAGTACTTATATAGAAAAAATTACGGCACGCAGTTAACCTTACGGCACTTTAACGTTAAAAAGAGAAACTTAGATAAATAACTATTCAATCCAATCTATATTCACTGCAAATGTCGTTTTTTGAATCTAAATCACATGCTTGAATGTCACGCCATATGACAGCCGATAATCAATTCACATCTATTTTCATAGGCTGAATTACTTTCAGGCTTAACTAATTATCGCTCTTGGCTGAACACCACCACTACTGCAAAACGCGCTCGTTCCTGCCCAATTCAGCGCCAACAAACAAAACTTCGCATTACACTTTAGATGTTAAAATTCACTTGGGCCGACACTATTACCTAATTATACACTGTAAACTTAAAAAGTTGTTGGTATGTGGTAATGGTCTCGTTGAACGGAACTCTTGTCTTTGGATCACGGGAGGTGGATTGAAGACACGGGACTCGCTTATCAATGTCGGTGGTATTTTTAACAACGTTGTTTTTTTGGAGGTTACAACCAGGCTCCCGGGTCACTCACCTATACGTCCTCACCTAAACCCCCCCCCCGCGTAACAACAACTAACTCAATTCTGCTCCCCAAGTTACTTGCGAGGGTTTTCCATATTAATTAAACTCTCTCTCTCTCTCTCTCTATATATATATATATAGAGAGAGAGAGAACTCATATATATATATATATATATATATAAATAAACATTATGATTTCTGTGCTTACAACACCAAAGCTTAAACTATGACAACACAAGCGTTGTACCGCTGGGAATTCCAGAAAATGTGTGAATAGTGTTTCAAAAACAGTGATAGAAATTGTTTTGAATAACAGAACAATCACACAAAACTCTCTTATCGTACATAACTTAGTTAATTAAGCAGTTCATTAATGATGCTCACTCTTTAGAGGTAGGCCTATGGATATCTATGCACCCGTGTAGATAGGCAGTGCAATAACACCACCCATGTATGCTATAGGAGTAGATTCCCCATATAATCAGTGACAGAATTACTGGCAACGACAGTGAAATTATACATTACTTGTAGCAAGCCTAACCAAAGGCGGTGATTGCACACATAAACCCCCACCCCAGCCATCACATGCCTGCGAACGGCCGCTTTAACAAGAGGGCGTCCCCTGCCTGCTTCACTAACCCCCTGCAGCACCCTACAACCTAACCTGCCGCGCCGACGTCACCACGTCCGCGACTCCCATTCGCCCATGCAGCTGTCAATCATACCGTCTCGCCCGCCTCTCGGACCCGGTATCGCGCCGCGTATCGAGTCGTTCAACTCAAGCGGAGCGCCTGCCTTCTTAAGTATGTCGGAGTTTTGTTATCCTATCTTCTTGTCATCTTTTTGTTTAAACTGCGAGTATGAACAGATGGAGTGCGCGGAAAGCCGCTTTGGTTTCACTTTTCACAGGTTTATTGACGCGCAAGCGCGTGCGGGCTAATCGGCTAATATGCTAGCCCCCCTCCGCAGTTCGGACCCGTCTCCCTTGCAGAATTACCCAGATCACTTACAAAGCCCTGACTTTGACACTTGAAACCTTCGTGACCATATTCATTTTAATGCGTCCGCAGATCGGACCCACTAAACTCCTGAAGATTTAACTCAGATCGCTTACAGATCCGACGGTTCTAATGTCTCTGCGTAAGGACGTCGCCCTACTTAAAAATTTAACAACTTCTTGCTTATGACAGTTCTTATATTTGTTATATTTTATTTTGTTTTATTTAGTGGTATCCTATTTCTTTCTGAGTTGTGGCAGTACTTGAAAACATGTTAAAAAACACGAATCTGACACCATGAGACGGGTTAGGGTCGGTAAACCCTGGACCTCCTATTTAGAGGACAGTAATTCTGAATACAATACTCCCTGACATGCGTCATTACTGCATTCATCCATATGAGTCTGAGAAAAATCAGATGTGGGTAGGATTTCCGGTATCAGACAGACACCTGCAATCTTCTGCAAGTGGGCCGGGCATCTGACCGTCTTGGATATGGGCTAAATAAGGCGGATCCGGACACTGATTATGTATTATGCTTGCTTATATTTAAAGAGGAAGAAAGTGAGCTATTTTGCCCTATGCAGTTCTCTTTTACACATGTATAAGGTACAGTATACCTTTACACATTTCTGCATCATGATTATTCAGCTGCAGAGTCTAGTGCCGGTAGGCCATCAGTAATAGAGTGGTTTCCATTAACATCAGTGACACGGATTGGTCTGGACTTATGTTATCATATCACTTCCTGTTATTGGTTTTATGGTTGAGCGTCCCGGATAATGACTTTTAGAGCTTAGGTTGTTATAGAGCTGGGTTTTGTTTGTCGTAGTACACCTGACATACTGTCAAGCGGTGATCATTCTCAAAATGTCTCATGCTGGAATCGGCAGGAGGAAACAAGTCAAACCTCGATGAAGCAGTCTAAAAGTATGTACTGCTCGACTGTGAGGTTTGCCGTTCAGGATTAGATCAAATCCTGTCAGGTGCGTGGAGTTGGAACCAGCATCTAAAACGGTGTGATTTAGCAAATATATCTGGTCCAGGAGTAAAATCTGTTTCCAGTGTGGCCTGCTGCTTAAGTCTGTTAGTTAGGTGTCCTGTTTCAGGTTTGGAGGGAGTCATATTGGCGCTGACCTTTAAGTGTTGACAGCACAGGCTGTCAGCTTATAGCCTCCTTCGGTAACAGTGGCCAGAAAATCCGCAGAGATGCCTTGCGAGTATTTTCTTTAATATGGTGGTGGGACCTTGTATTAAATCAGCATGGGAATGGTATAGGGCAAAAATTTTTACCACAAGTAATTTTAAAGGTTGATAAAAAAGTAAGAGAGCAGGGCAGATAAGGATGTTTGCATGTACTGTCCTTAAATGGTTTCTGACTCTTCTGCCATTGAGCTAGACTGTGCTGGATCGCATGGGTAGCTCCATTGCAGCTCCTGCAAAGTTCTGACAGTATGGGCTGCTCCCCTTCATGGCATGTTGCTCCGTGATCCTCCACGGACTTCAGTCGTTGCGGAGAAGTCCTGTATTTTGCATTCAGTGGTTTTTAGAGTACGTCTCCTCAGTGATTATAGTCAACATTTCCTCTTTAGTCATCTTCTGCTGTCTTCCTCTGGTTGAGGTTTCACAAACGGCCCACATCCTGATTGCACCAGCTGGGTTTAGTCACATGTCACATTTCAACACATCAGTGCAGATACTCAGCCCTGCCACTGCTGTGTTGCTGGGCAGCAAACAAGCAGCATCCTGCGCATGCCAGTGTTTATGTGTGCATGTATGTGTTTAACTCCAAATCTGCATGTTCCCCTGATTCAGCACACTGACGCCTGCCCCACCCCCCAGGCAGGGACATGGCCACTGTGACAGTCGGGGAGAACCAGCTCCAAAGGATTATCAGAGATCTGCAGGGTAAACCGTGTGTGTGTGTGTGTGTGTGTGTGTGTGTGTGTGTGTGTGTAATAGGCAAACCAAAAGTATTTCCTGCAGAGGCAGACTGTGTGTTTTGTCTTTGTGTGTGGTATGTGTCTGTGTGTGTATGTTTGCTAGAGTGGTGTTTCCTGTTTGATAAAGACCCCCGGAGCAATTTTATTGCCACTGTTGCCCTGCAGAGCATGCATGAGGGCGTCAGTTCACTGCGTGACCGCAGAACACTGTTTTTCTTTGGTGGTTAAGTTGTAGTTTAGTTAACCTTATTAATGGTTTTTCTGTCCCTGTGACCAAATGAACTATGGAAATGGTACACTTTATGGTGGAGTAGAGGCACCTTTGCGGTCAGAGTCTGGTGGCCTATCCTGTCCATGCACACTGACGGTCCCTCTCCCACCCCGACCAAGATGCTGTAATAGAGCTAAAGCGGGAGCACCTGGGGCTTGGAGAACCAATCACTGATGACAGCGTGAGCCTCCACAAGTTCTCCTATAAATTGGAATACCTTCTGCAGGTGGGTCCCGCTGCCCCCCATAAATGTTACACAAAAACTCCCATTCTCCATAGCTGGACCAGAGCCTGCATAGCAGGACTCTTACACGCCAATGGACAAGACCCCTGAGATTAATCTACTTTGTTAGTGGCATTCTGAAAAACTTCCTAATGATAATCAGGTTTTGAATTTTGGGTAAAGGTACGGCTGTAACATGCTAATCCACAATGTAGCGCTAATTGTTAATGTAGAATAAAATGGGCTGCAATTCAATAAAATGAGTCCCTTTATTTCTTGTCACATGTATAAAAAAAGGCTAACTGCTGAGTGTGACCCCCCATATTGGCCATTTGAGTCTTTGAAAGAAAATTGTGCTGTGTTCAGTTTGACCAGAAAGAGAAGAAAACTTTGCTGGGCACAAGGAAAGATTACTGGGATTATTTCAGTGACTGCCTTGGCAAGATTAAGGGAGCCAACGATGGGATCCGCTATGTCAAGTCCAGCCCTGAGGTAAGCGGATCCTCGGTATGTTTCCTGGCTGTGTGTATCTGTCCGTCCATTCTGAGGAGGCACCCCGACTTGGGGCTCCCTGGCCATTTGTATTGGTGAGGTTTTGTTTGTTCCTGGCATACTAGAGCTCTTGAGGAGGTGAGTTTTGTGGGCTGTGTGTCATGGAGATTAGCTCAGCTTTCGTTACTTATTGGGTCAGATAAATGGACCCGGGTCCTGTGAATGAACGTGCTGTCCCGAAGGGCGCCTGTCAGAGCGATGTCATAGTTAATTTAGGGTACAGAAGTGCAGGTCGGGTCTTTTTAACTAGGGGAAGCAACCATGCTTTTTTTGGTTTGTCCAGTCGTTACACTCATTGCGGAGTTTAAGAAACGGATGCGTGTTATCTGTGTCTAATTTCTAACTTACATCTCCCTGAAAGCCACACAATATTTGTAACTCAAAATAAGGGCACTGAAGTGTATTGGGGGAGTATATATATAGGTCTTCAGCAGTGGTATTCAGTTTTTTTTGACAGGGTCCCCCTAGGGTTGATATCTTTGTACTAATTTTCCATCCCCCCCCCTCCTCAACCTGCACACACAAAAAGGTATATAGATATGCGTTGTCATCTTTTCTGATTCAAATCATTTTAGGTGTTGCTTTTAACACTACTAGCAGCTAGAAATTTCTAAGATAAGATAAGATAAGATAAGATAGACTTTATTCATCCCACACTGGGGAAATGTACTTGTTGCAACAGCCAGTAAATAAAAAGCAATCGAAAAGAAACAGACCAAAAAAAAAAAATACTGTAACAATACGATAAATAATAAAATTAGTGCACACAATTACACATATTGCACAGACCAAAATACACATACATACAGATTGCACCGAGTGGTTCCTCCATGGTTCTCCATGGTTCCTAACTCAGCATTTTTCCTATCGTAAACTTTTATTAAACAGTCTGTTGTATTCATTATGGTGGTGTCTGTCTGTTTTACACATCTTGGTTATTTAAATTAGTTGGCATCGTAAAATGTGTACAGGCATATTTTGCATTATTTTTTATATTTCTGAAGGCTTCAGTTTCAAAATAGATCTACCCATAGCTCAACCCCCTCCCCTATAGCTCTGTTT
>JAODKC010000082.1:6252898-6279658 GCA_026777985.1 Mormyrops attenuatus
ATCGTAACAACCAACGATTTATACAGGAAAATAATGACTATTAACAAGGTTGCCCAAACTTTTGCATCCCACTGTATTTATCCTTTACCTACCATCCTACGTTCCAGGGGGTAGCACTGATGGCTTAACACGTCAAAAAATACATATTGTACGTGAAGCTGTTAAACAAAGATAATATTTAACTGTGATTAATCGCACACCTTGAAGATTAATTCCATAATTCCATATATCTTGCAATACCACCAGAAAATGTTATACTCTGTATTTCCAGTAAGCCCTATAGAAATTAAGTTTTATAAAAGGCAGTGAAGCTCACCTAGGGCACGACATGGACTTTGACCCATTTTTTAACAGTTTACATGTAATATTAAGTGGGAAAGTAAAACATCAATGGTTTTCAATATGGTAGCTCTTTGTAACAATTTTTTTTAAATCATCTTATATAATCGCCAGATATGGTTTAAAATTAAGCTTGTGATGGGTGGAATAAATTTACAAATGATGTGACTTCAGACCAAATGTAATTTGTGCCTTTTGTTTTAATTCATCTTCACGTGTAGCTCATTAAATATACCAAATTGTCTAATTTCTGACTGTTTTAAATGAATAAATTAAATATGATTTCAAGCACAAATTAAAACAAATAAAGACTAACAGTAAAAGTGTAACTGATATTTTAGGATTATGATCAAAATTAGATTTGCTCATCCAGCAATCCACTTCACTTGGGGCAGAAAGTCGCGCTGCAGCTTAGACTGACACTGTGGCTGGCAAATTTTGTTACAGTTCATGCCATTTTGGTTCCTTGTTTCCAGGTTATTAAACTTCCATCAACTCACTAATAAAATCTTGGCCTAAAACTTTATTGCCTTTTTCACTTTTATTCCGCCGCTGTCCCTGAATTCTGAATTATAAAAATCCAGTTCAGGCAGAGGTATGCTTTCAAGTAATACTCATTGAACATCCTCATATAATGCCAGGATCTCTGGATCTGCATGGTTTGTGAGGTCTTGCTGTCAAAATGATTGATTTCTTTCAGTGCTTTGTTTAATTATGCAGTTTTTTTCCCAAAGACCAGTCTCTTCAGTTCATCATCTGCATCTTTTCATTATTCTTTAACACAATGTGTGTGGGGTGCCATATTCCTATGTACAGTTAATTTTTGAAGCGAAGCAATTCTGGATTAATGGAGGGTCAAGGCGTGAGATGAAATGAGCAATACATCACCAGATTTGTCCCCTGTGTACCTAAAAGGAGGTTGTTCAAGAACCTCACTCCAGGGTACAACAGCACAAATGTCCCAGGTGAACCTTCCAATCCTTAGGTCGTTAAGCATCGTGTGACATGCTTCTTTCTCCTGATGAGCTGGGTGTGAAAATGGACAGTAAACATCCAGGATGTACCTCAATAGTTAAAAAATAAAAATTATATCTGTTTTTATGTGGTTTATGGTGTAAATCTGCCCAGTTTTCTTCTTTTCAGTGTCCTCTGTTTCCTTGCAAAACAAAGCATTTTATGCTGGGCTTGCTTGTCACATCGCCACACACTGTCTGGAGGACAAGGCAGCAGCATTTTTCCGGGTTAATCCCATGAGACCTCGGTGAGAGTAGCTCAATGCTGCCCCCTCCAGGGTCAATGCTGTAATACACCCTTGGCCGTTCAGGTCGGGCAGGACAGGTTAACTTCATTTCAGTATTGCTCTCAAACTTCACTGCAGATTTAGCACAGGTACGACTGATCTTGCTTGTGGAAATATTATTGAAATTGATTTTTGCTAATTCAAGGAATGGGCATCGTCTTTACTTATGATTGGAAAGATTGATTGGAGGAGTGGGAATGAGATTAACCTGATTCAAGGAAATGGCATTGCTGTATATTGTAACTGAAAGTAAATACAAAGTGTACCGCGGCATAACTGAGTCTCAAAGAAGCAGCAAATGTGTCCTGGGACTCCAGCCTCCGGCTCATGTAGCGTGGTGCTGTGAGCCGACAGCAGCCCTCCTCTCTGCTGCCCCCTAGGGCCCGGCAGGTGCAATGAGACGCTCGTTTGTATTCAGAGTCCCTCTCCAGCTCCCCGTGCATCTGCATTTTCAATAGCCCTGTCACAGTAATGAAATCAGCTTTGACCCCTCAAAGTATTTGTTCATGTCAAAGCTAGTTTATTACAGTGGTCCCCTGGGTCTTTTTTTATGAGCTATGGTACAGTAACCTCCCACAAAGATGCTGTTTTTCACTCATTTGAGCTTCACACAAGAGTTGCCTCTGTAGAAACTATATTGTATGTAACAGAGGTACCTTCCTGCATGGCTCGGATTTGAAGGATAACCATATTCTGGTTCAAATAAACCTGATTGCTCACCCCTTTAGCCCTGTGTGGTGTATAAGATAAAGTTTCAGGTTTTAGCGGTCACCTTCTCACACGTTTTTAGTATGCACACTTGAAGGGTCTACATATCCTGGTCCACTATCGGCGTCTGCTTACTCCACCTCACCTGTGCATTTAGCTGTTTCCATGGCAATGCACACCAAACCCGAAGCCTGACAGACGGCACGCCAATCGATACGGGCCAATCAGGGGAGGGGAAGGAGTGTTTTGAGCGAACTGACAAAGCATCACACAGCTGGAGAGCTTACAGGGGAGCATGAATACGCATCGCTGGCACCCCCACCGCAGGGCAGGCATTTCGCCCTCTGGAGGCCTGTCGTACCGTTCCTCAGTGCGCATGTCGGGGATGGCACTGGAGCAATTATGCAGTTGGATTCCGCAGCTGTAATTGAAGAATTCACTGCGGCGGTCGGGGGGGGCTCACTGACTGAAAGTTCTTCTGATCCATGCTTGGATTCCGTGCCATGGAAAGCGTGATCCGGCAGGTTCTTCATGCAAAGCCTGATCTTTTTCATAAATCTTTCCCAGTGAGGCTGCAATGTGCATCCCTCACGTGTGATCAGGCCCGGGCTTTGGGTCGTGCTTCAGGAACATGTGCACCAATCAAGGTGGCGGCCATTTTCAGCAGCTAATGCCTCTGGAGAAAAGGCGGGGGGGGGGGGCTCCATCAGTGGAAAGACCCCCATCCCCTGCTGAGTGGCAGAGTCCGAATTCAGCACTGGTATTTAAGCGTCTGAGTGGTCTTAGCAGGGAGAGCGCCTTCATGTGAACGGGGGCATGCATCTCCGACAGGCCCCTCCCTGACCATGAACTCTAACGGTTAACATCTCAGACGTCATTCCACATTATGAGCTCAGACTCTTTTTTAGTTTAATGACCACTGCTCACCCTATTGACACCCTATAAAACTACTGTTTCTCAGCTATTGGGTCGTGACCCAAAAGTAGTTTGCAGGGCTATTTTCATTGGGTCATGGAGTATGTGATTAAAAAAATTTATTTTGAAAATATTTTGTAATGTTGGACTTTTGCTGATGTTTAACGGTGCATGAAAGCACTGTGTTACTGTTACTGCACTATTTTTTTGTGAAATTTATTTGGTTCAAAATGATAAAACTTGCCCGTGACTTTATGCCCAGGAGTGAGGATCCTGATGATAAACCAGGGCTATAGGCTACAGGCACGGCCTAAATCTCCCCAGCAGGTTCAATCGAAAGCAAGGGGGGGCTTTTCAGTCCTTTTCACTTGTAGTTGTCAAGGTGGTTCTAACGATGCAAGCCCGTCTGAGCCTGGCCCATTCCGTTACATCCTGAAAATAAAGGGGTTACTGCTCCCTTCGAGACGATGACATAACATGGCAAGCAGCACCTACCCCCCCCCCACCCCCCTGCCCCCACTGCCAAGTCAGAATGTGCCAGCACCAGCTGCCTCCTGTCAAAGGGGGAGGCTGGGTTTAGATAGCCTACCTACTCTGTCCCCAGCCTGGGAGAAAGGGCTGTGATGGGGAGGTATAACCTCACATTGAGACAGGGGGGAGACAGGAGGGGCCGGGGGTGACAGGTGAAGTGACACTTCTGCGCCAACACACCTAAAGATCAAAATATATGCAGTCTGGTCATGGTCATGAATTTCAATGGCAGCGGAGAGTCTGCTCCGCTCATTAAAGAGCATTGGTGCATGATTTCATTCTTAGAGAAGGAGGCTGAGGCCTGTTTCACAAAGCAGGATTTCTTGATTAGCAGGATCACTTGTCGGATTTAAGGTAGTCTGGGCAAAATGTAAGTGAACAAAGATAAAGTACATTTAGCCCAGAGTACCTTAACTCCAACAAGTTATCTGGCTAAGCAAGAATATAAAAGAGGGTGTTAAAAGTGCATTTAAACAGTAAGTCAAAAGGACAATAAACATGTAAACAGTGCAATGTAAACATACAGAGCATTAAATTCTGGGGAGAGGAATATGATCTGGGAAAATGATTCGTGTGAGCTGATCTGGGGCCTGTAGCATGGAGCTCGATTTATAATAATAATAATAATAATAATAACAATAATAACTGATACTTTATTAATCCCCATGGGGAAATTGTCTTTACACCTCCATCAACTTGCTCTTTGTAGAGTAAGCTGTCCGCATAGGGGCAGCCACCCATGGCAGCGCCCAGGGAGCTGGGGGTTAGCAAGATAACTTGCTGGCTTTAAGGTAGTCTCAGCTAAATGTACATGAACAAAAATAAAGTCCATTTATACTGGGGCACCTTAAATCCAACAAGTTATCTATCTAACCAACAAATCTTGCTTTGTGATACAGGCCCCAGTACTAATTACAATGAACTGGGGGAGGGAGGGGGAGTCATACTTCATCCTGCATCCTCTTCTTAAACACTGGGAACTTCAGAACCAGAGGTACCCAGTGCTACCTTGGTGAGGGTTAGGGTTAGTGTCAAAAATGCTTTTAATTAATTGCATTATTTTTAGTTAACTACTTGAATTTACTCGCAGACACACAAAGTGATGAAACAAAGGGCTCACAGAGTTATGTGGCCATTACGGACAGTTTTATCTGCCTCTGTGGAGTTTGGAATGTTTCAGCATGACCTGTGTGCAAAATCCCAGTACTATCTGTGACGGAACAGACACTTGCTGCTAATTAAATCTGAGCATTCTGCCTCATTTAAGCAGCAGCTCTCGGCTGACAAGTTAATTACCTTAACAGTTGCATCATTCTTTACTGGGAAAGAAAGACTCTGAGAAACTTTAATTGGGAGATTAACGATTAACGCTTCTAATCGTGGGTTTTACGGTGGATGGCACGGATTGTACTGACTGTGGGACAACACACAAGACCTGGCCCATGATTCTGCTCCAATTACCTTTGACACTGAACTGTCACCATTAAAAAAATCTTAACTGGTAAATGGATGTTAACCTAACAAGGCATTTATAGTATCCAATAAGTGTAGAAGCTCTTATCATGTGGACGCTGATTGCCTTTGCAGTTTTATGATGTTTGTCTGAGTTTTTCTTTTGGTATTCAGAACGCCTTTTGATCTATAAATCCCACATCGGACAAAATACTTCCTAATATATGAAAGGACCTTCCAGTAGATTGTTTTACTTGAACTATCTGAGATGCTCTGGGATAGTGTTTCTGGGGGGGGGCTTAGGGGCACCCAAGCAGGGCTGAGAATGCAGCACACAGACCCCAGGAGGGACAGACGCCTGTGAAAGGCTGTACCCCGTGAAGCTGCTCCTGTTATCTTGTTATTTTCTCACGTTGTGATTTCAGTTTGTAATTTCTGCTATTAATTCATCACGCAGTGGCCAATGAAATGCTTTTGTTTTTGTTTTAAAATACCATGGAGAACAATGCATTGTGAGCAGGTAAGAAGGGTGCATCTCTCTCTCTCTCTCTCTCTCTTTCTGTCTGTCTCTCTGTCTCAGTCTGTCTCTGTCTCAGTCTGTCTCTGTCTCAGTCTGTCTCTCTGTCTCTGTCTCAGTCTGTCTCTGTCTCTCTCTCTCTGTCTGTCTGTCTCTGTCTCTCTGTCTGTCTCTGTCTCAGTCTGTCTCTGTCTCTGTCTCTGTCTGTCTCTGTCTCTGTCTCTCTGTCTGTCTCTGTCTCAGTCTGTCTCTGTCTCTCTGTCTGTCTCTGTCTCAGTCTGTCTCTGTCTCTGTCTGTCTCTGTCTCTGTCTCTCTCTCTCTGTCTGTCTGTCTCTGTCTCTCTGTCTGTCTCTGTCTCAGTCTGTCTCTGTCTCTGTCTCTGTCTCTCTGTCTCTGTCTGTCTCTGTCTCTCTGTCTCAGTCTGTCTCTGTCTCACATGTACACATACAGACACACTTTTAGCGCTTTCCCCACCTGCAGCTAAAGCAGGGCGGGCACCCGTAAAGGAGCACACAGCTCACCTTTTAGCTTTTTTTCCTACTGAAATGGGACCCCATTTATGTGCCCTGTCTCACATCTGCCTCGCCTCCTGCTTCTGCTCCACCCCTACATCTGCCCCACCCCCTGTATCTGCCCCTCCTCCAGTATCTGCCCCTCCCCCTGCTTCTGCCTTTCAGCATACAGCATAATTCTTTTCACACAAAGGCACACAGCATGAAGCTAAATTAATTTATGTATACTTGTGTAGAGGTCACTGAGTCTTTTTAGAAATGGTTGCCTAGCCACAGGTGTATGCGTGTGTGCATGTTTATATTAGTGTAGAACCTTCATCAGATGTTCGACTGATGCTTGAATTTGATATGAACATGCATGTCTATGCGCCTATGGCCTTGTAAACATGTGTGTGTCTGTATTTGAGTTTTATTGTGTATTTGACTGCTGTGCCAAAGCGAAACCTAACACTTGGTGCTTCATTACCGCTGGTGCTTCACTACCACTTGGTGCTTCACTACAGCTGGTGCTTCACTACCACTTGGTGCTTCACTACCGCTGGTGCTTCACTACCGCTGGTGCCTCACTGCCACTGGTGCTTCACTTGGCGCTTCACTACTGCTGGTACTTCACTAGACCCACTTGGTCAACACATGTCATTCCAGAACATTCCGGGCCATTCCGTACCCGCTTGCCAATGCAGAGGCAAAATAGGTGAGAGGATCAGAGACGAGGTCGAGGTTGCCATGGCGATCAGCAATTACGAGGGAGTGTAATAACGGCAGCTAGAGGGAGACGCTTAACAACATAGAGTGAGCACTCCCTGAATTTTGCAGCAGGAACAGTAACATTTCCACAACGTTGCTAGAGCATTGTGAAGGCACGGAGTAACTGCTGGCAGCCGTCCCACTCCTCTCGGAATGGTGCATATGGTGAATCCGTGTGACGTTGGTCACACGTGGGAGGGAGCGTGGCGGCTCCGCGTTTGGCGGCCATATGTTCGGCTCTGAGCTGCCCGGGCGTCAGTCCTGTGAGTGGTTCGGGCTTCAGGGGCGGCCTGATCGTCAGGCTCATGCTTGCTTTCGTTTAGCCACATTTATGTCTCAATTAATTCCTAAACTTATGAAACAAACACCCCGATATTGTAAACAAATCAGTCTGTCTCACTTTGTGATGTAAATGAATAGGATGCTGTGTTACCATGATAACCGCCATCTGACTGATGGCGAAGCCCTTCAGCCTGCTGGCATGAGTTTCCATGGAGAGCCCCCTGACTGCCATTAACCCTCGTATCCCCCCCCCCCGCCCTTTAGCCCTCCTGTCCTCCTGCAACCTCTTCTGTCCTTCTGGCAGGAACACTGTGCGATTGTAGGTCCCCCGTTGGGGCAGAACAGAACCCAGCGCCAGATCAACAGGCCAAGTACCATTATAGTCAGGGGGAGTTTGGACATTGCTCGGTTATGAAAACCACATACGGGCACAAAGGCACCAGTATGACAGAACACCGGCCACTTTTGGACCATGTGAACCTAGCCCCTGACCCCAGAGGGAGCGAGATTCATCTGGGGGGGTGTGGGAGGCAAATTCCACAGCATGAGAAAGCCCTGCCCAAAATCCAGGCCTGTTAATGGGAAATGGAATTAGAAAATCCCACCTTAATGGTAAAACAATCACTGCGAATATTAAAGGGAAGGGGGCCATAAACTCCTCCCATTTCACATTTGCCAGTGTGCATGCATACACGCGGGGACATCCGCATAAACAAACACCCTATTTAGCTGACACTCCACAGCTAATGGGGTACGTGTGTGCATGCGTTGTCATGGAGATATAGTTCCCAGCCCCCATTCCTCTTTGCTGGTCAAGCATTTTCTCGTTGCTTCAGTACATTCACCAGGACGGCAGAGGGGTAGTGGAGGGGTTCACCAGGACGGCGGAGGGGTTCACCAGGACGGCGGAGGGGTAGTGGAGGGGTTCACCAGGACGGCGGAGGGGTTGCTTCTATTTTTTATAGTCAAATCTGCCAGGGACCATCAGTGTTCATTGTCCGTAATGTACAGCACAATCTTGGCCCATACCCGCTATCAGATATGAAATGTCCTGTATCCCTCTGTGTTTTTTCTAAATGCCTTCGCTGGCGAACCAGATTTTGGACACGTTTGATGCTTGAAACCCTAAAACCCTACTTAATTGTGGGGGCAGTGTGCGCCTTAGCGGGTTAGGACACTGCGCCTGTGATCGGAAGGTCAGTGGTTCAAATCCCTGGGTCGGCATTGTGGTTTTGCTGTTGGACCATTGAGAAACCCCAATGAGCAACCCCTGATTGTCTGACCCTGCTTTCTCAAAAACTACATAAAATGTAAATTTACTGCTTGCAACCAGATCTGCCCCATAATGATGATAAATATACTGGTGCACAGCCCAGTTCGTGGTCATGTGACACCTGTGTAATGAGCACCATGTTTCCCCAGGGGACTTTCTCAACACGGCTCCCTTGGACAATGCTCAGAATGGGTCAGGCTGGTCCATTCCTGTTACACCGTCTAATGCCGCTTAATTCGAATAATTCGTCTAGTCCTAAGTGTGGATTAGAGCTTATTTGTGTGGCCTCCTGGCTTTTATGCTCTGTCTGGCATGTTGCGCTGGTCCAGACACCCCCATCACCAAGGTCACATCGAGTCTGAGGATTTCATCATTGACCCCAGTTACTCGATAATGAGCGACGTCAGGATGATGAATGAAGAAAATGTCCCATCTTTGTGCATCATTATCGCGTTTATGGGTGACAGGTCCAAGTTAGTCTTCCCGTAAGACCCAAGGTGTGAATTAAGCTGTGTATTAACATATAATGACAGACTGAGCTCCTTTCCACACCCCAGCAGCTCCTACTTGTGAAGATGTAACTTCTTTATTAGTGACACTAATCCAGAATGTTCCATTCCTCTCCCGCCCTGCTTACACGAGCCATAAGCTATGATATGGTATGCTGTGGTATTTCGGTTATACTGTGGTATTTTGGGTATATACTGCCATTTTGAAATCATGGTGACAAAATTCAGCAAATCATATTGTTGGGGAAAACTAACCCTCCCACCATGGACGTCGTCAGATCCGATCACTCTGGGCTATAGTCCCGAGTATTTTAGCCCCGATGCCAATCTTCCTTCTTGACTTGACTTAGCCCCTGATTCTTTTTAATAGCTATAAATACCTGTGCCTCCCAGCCCCCTTCGGCGAATTTTATCTCCAAGATTTCAAAACACCACTGTAGCGTTGCTTTCGAAAAATATCGTTAGAATACCACACAGGCCTGGTGTGTAAAGGAGACCTGTGTGTTTTCAACCAGTGTGTTACACCACAAAAACAAGATAAATCAACAAATGAAGCATTTTATTTAGTATGAGGAAAAGCAAGGGCTTGCTGATGTCATTGAGAATTTGAATGACAAAACTTTAATCAGAGATGCATCCAGTAGCATTGATTTGAATTTAAGGGAGACGCTTATATGGAATGTATAATTTTTTGCTATTTTCTTCTTTGTTTATGAAGGGTACTTGCAGCATGGCAGTACGGCAGTATGATTACAGCAGGTGTGGTATCTTATCTCCCTCACATTTAGGTGTCTCTTTCAAAGCAAACTGCTTCAGCTGCTCGACGGGCGGGGGATATTAATCTCGACGCATAATGAACGTCTCACTGTGAAAACTGCCCGTCAACGAGCGTTAAACTACATCAGCACATGTTATGTGAAAGCCCACATCCCTCCGAGGTGCTAATGTGATGTTTTATTTTTGCAGACAACTTTATTTTGTCATCAAAGCTTTTTTTTAACCTGTGTGTTTATTCCTATATTTGTTGACATTGTTCTACTCGATTGTACAACATATAAACCGCCTGGGATTACCAACTCTCCAGTTGCTTAATTGCCATTTACTGATTACTGCTAATTACCTCCCAGTTGTGGGCCCTCCCCCATCTTTCACCTTGACCTCAACAGTCCCTTTTCCCCAGGGGGCAATTTGAGGGCATCTTTTATGGTGACGGACACAAGAGGGGCAATAATTCATACATTAATCAATCATATGTTTGAACCGGTGAGTGACAGGATGGGACGTTCCGGGGGTCAATCAGCATTCAGCGGGCGCCGGTGTCCCTGTGGCCCCCGCCGCTGGACACACCCCTGCCCGCAATGCTGGATTCCCATACGTGGCCCGACGAGATCGCAGTCCACAGCGCACGGCCAATATTTCACACTTCCTGGGACCCGCTGCTATTATTTCACACGCAAAACACAGTCCTGTCGCTGTCCAAGGGTCTCAAGGCTGCTGTTCCAATTCTGCAGTCCATCGACCTAATTCCCATAGCAACGCTGTAACGGATGCCATTGAGCGGTATGACTTATTGTGTCATTTGGTCATGTACGTACCTACTGGGGATGCGGCTGGCTGAGGCTGTTAAGTGGAGAGACCGTGCTCAGTGTCACTTTCACTGCCCGAGGCCCCTGTGCAACTCAGTGTTTCATTACGGGCTTTTTTTTATTCACAGCAAGACAGCCGTCTTTTGACATATTAAAAAAGCCCATATAATTGCTAATTGTCACGCACCCCCTGATTGGCTGAGACTACTCGTACATCGGTGGTTTTTGATTGTCACCCTCCCCCTGATTGGCTGAGACTACCCTCACATAGGTGGTTTCTCATTGTTACCCATTCTCTGGTTGGCTGAGATCAACCTGACGTGCCTGCTTTCTCAGACACTGTCCTGGGATTCCCCACCCACTCTGTGTAATGCTGGTAAGCTTCCAGCACTCTATTTCCATTCTCTCTCTCTCTCTCTCTCTCCATCACTCCATCACTCCACAACCTTCTCACTGGTGAATCATGCGGGTATTAAACCCCTGGGCCTAGCCAGTGTCACAGGCTGAGCTGCATTCTGGGGCCTCCCCAGCTCTGAGGCCTCCCCACTCTCCTTCTGGGGTCAGACTCCATAAATCATCGTTACTATTTCCCCAGCCAACCAAATCTGTTTCTCATTTGAGAGCCCAGGTCCATATAACTGAATTCATCATGATGATATTCTAAAGCCTATGAGAGTCATGTGACTGACTCGCACACTTCTGCAGACCATGCATGGCGGCAGCAGACCATGCACGGCTGCAATAAACACATTGTCCAACTATTAAGATGGTGTGCCGCCTTCATTATGACGTCCAGCTGGATTCCCAAAATTTCCTAATAATAATAATAATAATAATAATAATAATAATAATAATAATAATAATGTTCATGATGGTTTAAAACAGCCCAAAGACGGAACTTTACGTTGACACAGATCCAGGCCGGTGTGCTGTGGGTGGGATGGCGGGAATATCAGTGCCCCCTTATGGTGGCTGTGGGTTTGAGCACTTTTATTTGAAAGCCGGGCAGCTGTTTTCAGCTTTGAGCCTGTCGAGATGAGACGGCCACACGGCGTCTGTCTGGAGGTGTGCCCTCTTCTGACGGCACCCCGCCCACTTCAGACGACCTGTCTCAGGAGAAGGTGGAGCAGAGTGTGAAGATCCTGCAGATCAGGGGCTTGCCTGTGTACAAGCAGTTGCCGGCGTTCTTCGGGATTCCAAGTGGATTCCTCATTATTTTCGACCATCAAAGCTGTCATTGTAAACCGTTTGTCAACAGTATGTGTACATACGTAACGGTGAGTATTTAAGGCATATTAAGAAAATCGGGCTGACAGCTTTAACTGCAACTTTGATGGGGAGGGAAAGGGACATCTTGAAAAAAGGATAAATCTCTTATCATCCCCTGTTTCCATAGCAACCAGGCGCCTTCTTTTCAATTGCCTTCGCATTCCGGGCTAATTAACAGACGCAGTCTAACGAATAATGAGACAGCAGATAGGAGAGACAGCTGCGAGGGTGTCTCGGAGTGTCTTTGGAGGGGAAGCGCGTGTGTGCTAATGTATAGTGCGACTGGCCTCTGGGAGGCGCTGCTGTGGCCGTACAGTCAGTGACATGAGGCTGTTTGTCAGCTGAAGAGGAGATGGCGGAGATGTTCGCAGTGTGATCAGAGACACCTCTGAGATACACCTCTCTGACATACGAACATATCCATCCACACACAGCATCACTCTGTCTCTCCATTATGTCACCCCATAAACGCTCCAAAAGAAAAAAAATGGATCCTCCTCATGATACTCCAGCTGAGATTGTGGACATGATCTCGACCAATAGGGGGTAGCATCATAACTGCCCCAAAGGATGCACCAGGGAATGGGTGGGTCCCACTTCATCGTCCATTAACAGTAGCTTTTGTTCTCCTAAAATATTTAGGGTTTTCCAGGTATAAAATAGGGATGCACCGATCCCAACTTTTCTGTCCCTGGACTTTGGGTATTGGGCTATACCGAGTACCGATCCGATACTGTGTTTAATTAATAAGCTGTAGGCTTTTGCCTCACTGTGTGGAAAACACTGTAATCATTCTTTTATGTGGCAACTTCAGGCTCAACTTAAACCTTAAACAAAGCTTTCCTAACTTTGTAGATTAATATATGCAGTGTGTGTATGTGTGTATGTAATAATAGAAAATGACAATTCATAAAGTTTATATATATGTATTTATTTACCTTACTTGAAACCTAAGTTTTGAACTCAATCATTCTCAGCTTGAAAGGTCTTGAGAGAAACAAAACCTTGTCTGAAGAGGTTAATTTATACTTTTGCGTGAGTAGGCCGTAGCCTGACAGGTGTTACACCGGCACCTCCCCAGAAATGTATAACTGCACATCGCGAGACGCAGACCGCAAGAACTGTGACTGGTGCGCTTGGTAGCGCGAAGAAAGTATACAGCCAGGTGTACTTATATTTTATGGAACCAGAAGCATTAGTTATATCTAACTTTAAATAACTTTCATTTTCTCTTGCTTCTCCAGAATTTGCGCTGAAGTTTGTCGATGCTAGAATTAGCAAACTCCGTGTACTCTGCGGTATGGTGCGTCTTTAGATGTTTGATCAAATCGCTTGTGTTTAATGACGTACTGTCCCTTACTCCTCTTGACACTTTAGCAGAACAGAGCTTACATTCTGTTTTACTTTTGTCGTCGTCCATTATCTTAAAATATGTCCAAACTGCTGACATCCTCCGCGTTTACTCACCGATTTGCAAATACATCTGCATTTATCATTCCGAAATGTTTGTAGTTGACAAATAGATGCCGAAATATGATTGGACAGCAACAAAAAAAAGACAAGGAAAAATGCCGCAGCTTTGACCTTTAATTTAATGCTGCAATTAAGTGGTATCGGTTGTCGGTATCGTGCAGTTTTTATGCATATGAGCGCAGTATCGGGCCGATACCCGACACCCCCAAGAAAATATACTGTATATCGCTGCAGCCGGGAACCAAGTGTCGAATGGGAGGGGCAATGAGGGTTAAGGTTAGGGTTGGGGATGAACGATGATGCCAGTTATAAACCCCTCCCACACTTCGCCTCCTACTCGACATTCGGCTCCTGGTTGCAGCGATGTGCCTCTCCCCCCAAGAGGGATATATGCATGCATGCATCCATCCATCCATCCACTTTCTAGCCACTTATCCTGGTCACGGTAATGGGGGGGTCCACAGCCTGTCTTATGCAGCGCAGCGCACCCTGGATGGGATGCCAGTCAGGAATATATAGCTCAGACATCAGAGATATTAGTGAATTGCTTTTTTATTCCTCTGTTAACAATGTGGAAAGGGTTTGAAGAACAAAATATGATGGAAATAAAACTGTGGTCTAACGGATTTTATGATAAGGGGTAGGAAGTCGTTTAAAATTTCTGTTTTACTTCCCATATTAATTATCTCATTTAATAATGTATTATAAACATGTCACTGGTCACATAAATAAAATCGACAATAAATCGACAGCCGGTCAAATCTATAATGGAAAATCAATTGATCATCATTAATCATATTCATTGGGTACTCCCAGTTGCAGGATGCGTTAATTTTCTGCATTTATCGCCATTCTTCCTATCTCCTAAATATAATTTGCTATTTAGTCAAATCATAGCTTATTTAACGTAAATCGCATATACCTCTGTGCCGTGATGTAAACTTGATATCTCATTAGAATAATTTGTTATTGGGACCTTATTTTAGGAAGCTCTTCTCAGGACACGTTCATTTTCTACATTTATCACCATAATCTTAAGTTAGGGTCTTTTGTGCAAATGTTAAGGGAACTTTAAGGTATTCCTTAAGTATAAGACCAAGATAAGGAGAGAAACTTAAATACTTAGGTGAGCATTTTAAGGAAACCTTAAGGAATAGACTTAAGCATGTTTTGTGCAAGGAATTTTATTTTAACCTTAACTCAGACTTTAAGTTTGTGCAAATGACCCCTGGCTGTTTTTAAAAGGATATAAACAAAATCACAGCCTAGTATCTTCTTGTCATTGTGGTTGATCATTAGGAGATAACGATGGAAAGATTATCATGCACTGTTTAGTCTGTATCCTGGCAATTAGGTGTAAAGGATGTCTCTAGCATGTAGTCTGGGCTGATTTCTGTGGCAATTTAAATGTGTACAGCTGCAAGGCTCTCGAAATAGAGACGACACAGCTGAGAACTCCAGAGCCTGGAATTAAAGGTCAGAAGCCTGCGAACAAAGATTATACACTTACATGGGCAGGGATCCAACTCATAACGAAAGCTTCCCTTTTGCAGGGTTCCTCTCTCACCCCTACAGTTCCACACATGGCTGATCATCATTTTTTCCTCTATAACAAGAGAGGGATGCTTACAAAAAAGTTGTGATCACCCTTCAGGTTCCGCATCAGCTAATCATCTCTGAGCTTCTGCAGGAATGATCAGCCAACAAGCTCCCCAGTTTTGATTATTCTTGGTTATCCTGCCATTATTTTTTTCAGATGTCTCCAGCCAGTATATCTTAAGTATATCCAGCCTTGTCGTACTATTTTTGGCCAAAAGGTGGCGTAACCTTTAAGAACACAATGTACCCAGGCATAACTCTAAGGGATTTAGATCCAAGATGGACACAGTAATTAATCAATCTGAATTACCCTGGAAAATATCACTACGAAAGTATAAAAAGTTCAATCACTGGCACTGATCCAAGTTTCACCGTGTCACTTAGCATGGATTCTTCCATTAATACAATCCAAAGCATGCTAAGGGATTCACCCTGATGAGCTGCTCATGTGTTCCTGTCACACGTTATAATAAAAACACTGTAAATGAAGCAATAAACACTGACCACCCAGTGAAATCAATCGATGTTTGAGAATTCCGGAAGGTTTAACTACAGATCAGTGTAAAAGTCCATTTCCTTCCATCCCATATTCCCAACACCTCTGGTATACACACAAACATTTAAGGTTTCCTTGCAGAGAATCCATTCACACTATGTACAGAATTTATTGCGAACGAACAACCTGGGACAGATTAAACATACGACACTCAAGCAGAGACCTTCCTTATACTCCTTACTGTCACCGCTTGCGGGAGAATGCCTTTCCGAGGTCCTTCTGGAGTTGATAGGTGACGTTTTCGATAATCATAGACTCTAAAAGGACTAGGAAAATGCCAGAATTGAATGGCACGGACAAGCTTCGGTGTCCAAAGATGTAGTTTTGCAGCTGGAACACAGGGAGAGACCAATTTCTCTGATGTGAGTGTGACAGACATTGTAAAAAGTTTCTGGTCTCTGTGATTCCAAATTGCTTCCTTTTTTATCCGAAATACAAAAATGGGCAATAAGTAATTCACTACAGGCGTTTCTCTATTCAAAAACAGGAGATGATCAATACTGGTTTCTGCAATGAGCTTTATTTTCTCACATGTGGCCCTGTGGTGTGAAGTACCCAGTGGGCTGATCGAGGACGTGTTTCCTACCATTTTATCTCTAGTCTCATATGGATTGGTTGTAAGGAGGCTTTGGAAACACCTGCTGGAGACTCCTTTGTTCCGTTTCTGAGACCCACCGTGTGATTTGTGGGCGCCAGGCTTTTTTTTTCAGGGAATCGACACTTGTGTCCACAGTACAAGAACCATGCCACTATGTCTCGGCGTGGTTGGGGGAGGGGTGGGTCGCCATGGAGATATCAGAACTCAGGGGCCTGGTGCACAATGCCAAAAGATTGTTACGAACACCGCGGAGATGCCCATCGAGTTCGGAAACGGGGGCCAGGCAGAGGCTCATACTCCCTGATAAGCTGGGGAAAATAATATCAGTGAGCTTCACACCTTTCAATTAAATGGATGAGTGTTTCACCACAAAATCAAAACACGTGTCTTTTGAAGCCTGAACATTAAGAACGACTTTGAACCGTTGACTGACATGCAGCTAAATATACACGAACAACACAATAATCATCACGGGGATTCTTCGACTCAATCTTAGAGGCCTATCATCACGGGGATTCTTCGACTCAATCTTAGAGGCCTATCATCACGGGGATTCTTCGACTCTATGTCGTCTGTTCCGAAATGTAAACCGAAGTCTCCGATTCGTTCCTGCCTGAGGCTGCCGCAGCCTGCTCTCTGTTTGTTTCGGGTGACCAGTTACTGTCATTAGAAGCCACCTGAGAGGGACTTGTTTAGCTTTTAGGTTGGCAGAGACCTTAATCTGCTGACATATGTTTACAGTGCGTGGAAATCACTGATTTTCATGCTTAGAGACTCACCAGGAACGAGTGCAAGAAAACCACAGGACATGAAAACACGGCTCTCACATAAAACAAAAGCAGCTTTTTATTTTTCCATTTTTTTCTTGGTATTTATGTTCCCCATTTTTTAAAAATAATTTCATTATGCCTATTAATTATTTTTTGACTGAATACAATGTAATGAATTCATCAGTGCATGAGAGGATTGTTTTTGCTATGAAATTCAGCCAAGTGACAAAAACTACACTGAACAGCACAGGATTAGAGAGAGAGAGAGAGAGAAAAAAAAAGTGTATTTTATCTGAAGTGGAGCCAGCGAAGGAAATAAATACTTAAGCTGAATGACTGAAATGTTAACAGAAAGCAGAGAAAATGAGCAGAAGGGGCTCTTCTTAAAGCGTGCCGTTTGAAACGCTGTTCACAGACAGGAAACCAGTGAATCACTGGTGTGTGGAGTGGCCTCCTCGCCCATGTAGGCAGTTTCCATGGTGACTGGCTTCTCTCCCTCATTGATGTTACCAGGAAGTGGATGGGATGTTTATGACAAACTCAGCACATGTCCTCATGCATTCATCTCGGTGACCAGCAGGGTGTCTATTCATTCCCAGAAAAATCACTCATTTCTCAATGAATGGAATAAAAATCAAAAGTAGAAATTTGTGGAGAAAAGCACATTTGTTCTTATGTATATGGTATGGAGTGTTCTGGTCATTATTGTATACAAGACCATAATTATAATATATATTGGGGGTACACGTCCCCCTCAATATTCAGATGTGCTCACAATGTCCCCCCCATTATATATTATAATGTTGACTCCATGGCTACGGCCTTGATTACATGGTAGAAAGTTGTGGTAGATTTCATCAAAGACACCAGCTGCATTTTCCCAATAAGACACAGAAGGTCTTCAGGAGAGCAAATCCTTCCTGGGAGCTGGTGGATTTGTACCTTCTTCCTACTACATCTATAATATTCCGCTAGGGACTGATGGAAAAAGGACCGATGGAAAAAGGACCGATGGATTAAATGCTGCAAACGGTGCGGAGAATCCGGCCCCTCACTGGAGCAGAGATTCGTGGAAGGCTTTCAGAAATTCCTGAGGCATTCATTAAACCCAACGAACCGTTTAGGTCTTGAGATATGGTGTTCCACGTCCTGCCTGTCCCCGCCTCAGTTTCCCAGGCTACGGTGTCCCAATTTATGCCCTCATCAGCTGCCTGGCCCAGCCACCCCCCCCTCCGGTATCATTCCCAGAACCAAAAATAAAGAAGTGCCGCTTGCACAAATCCCCCAGCCTACGGGCAATCCCAGCCTGTCTCTGAAAAAACACAGGAATCCCAGATTGATGCCTCATCAGGTCAGGCATGTCAACCAGCGTACCATCTAGAAGGCGATTCCAGAGATGCAGTGGCGTAGCCATACGCAGTAAGTAAGGTGCGTACGCACCTCCTGTCACAAAAATATAAAATATTTTGTATGTGCAATTCAGAAATATTTCTGTTTAAGACCCATGTTCCGCATCATCGTGAAATCACATGCAGTCGTTAAAATGCATCCTGCACTAATGATTAGGAGTCGGCTTCCTTATTTATACATCTTGCGACAGTAACGGTTCATTGCCGTTTCACACACGCAGGTAACAACTAATTGTTCCCATGTACTGTAAAGAATAAAAAATCGCACAGCAAATAGAGCATCAGTTTATTGTATTTTCACAATGAATTACCTAATTACCTACATAATGACAAGGAATTACCTAAAATGTCTGCGGGTATGCACAAGCATTTAATATATATAGTTTATTGCTAAAAATCACGGAAATAGGTTGAGCCGTGCCGCGGTTGGGTGCACTGGGAGCATGGAGGTGAAAGGCTGGACATGCTTCGCCACTGCAGAGTCACCTATCCTGGCCCATAATCCCCCTTCTCCTCTATGTCACACTTCATGCATCATAAGAAAAAAAGGCAGGGAGAAGAAAGCACCTTTACTCAACACTTATCTTTTCTAGGCCCTTGGGCTCAGTGCGACTGACCAATGGCTGCCTCGAGATGATATTACTTTTGTGAGAAAAAGCGCTCAGATGTCTTATTTTAGTAATCTCTACGGTACTTGGCTCTACTTGATTAAAGTAAGAAAGTGTCTTGGCCCGGATGAACATTTTTAACGCCTGTTCTGTAGACACTGTGATTGATTATGTGTCATATATCCACTGACTGAGGAATCGGGGCAGCGGAAGGTGAGCCCTCACCTCTGTTATTAAGGCTGCAATGTTGTTGTTCCGTATTGTTGTGCACTTACATTAACACCCCCCCTCATATCGCACTCACATAGCCCCCAGGGGTTTGAGCTGTTGGAGTCCAACGGTGGACCAGGTCTACTCCCCACCAGCTGGGTATGTTCTTTCTTCTAGGAAGTAAGCAGTGGATTTAAAGGGGACTTATTATGCTAAGTTTCACTGTTTATAATTTTATATTTAGGGTCTACTAGAATAGATTTACATGTATCAGTGTTCCAACGGTACATTATTTTTGTCATACTGACATACATCTCTATATATTTACCCTCTGTCTGAAATGATGGGTTAGAGCTTTAAGCCCCACCCCCAATAAGACCAGTGCGCTGTGATTGGTCAGTTTGTCTGACTGGTCAATTTGCCTTACACATTCCATCCCTGTCTTGCAGTCTGAATCTGGTCCTTGCAGGTAGGTGGCCAATAAGAATTGTGTTGCAAGGTGACCTCACGATGTCACGGAAGTATGAGCTGGAAATCCAGTGAAGCATTGCAGGCAGATTAGAGAAGAGTGGTTTCTGTGGTGAGTGCCACTGTGAATGCAATTAAAAAAGCTGAAAATGGCAAAAGTCCCATATTTTATCTGGCTATTTATGCGTAAGGATAGGGCTAGGTAGGGGATAAGGATGTCATCCTGAGATTGGACTTTTAGTTTTCCCCATAGAAATTAATGGAGAGTCCCCAGAAATATATATATATATATATGTGTGTGTGTGTGTGTGTGTGTGTGTGTGTGTATATGTACATATAGATAGGTAGATAGATAGATAGATAGATAGAGTGCCATAACGTGCGCGTATTATGAGTGTGTAAATGTTGTGACTGACTGTGACCGATTGCTCCGTGTTAATGATGCAAGCAATTAGATGCAGCTAACGACGTATTTCACTGGTTTTATACGTCATTTAAGGTCGCGTGCATACGGGATTTATTGGGGTGGGTGTGGCTGCAACATTGCTATTTCAACCCTATCCACATGCATGTGAGCGGTCAATGTGGACACGTCATGCTCGCCCCCATCTTAAATTGATCCCCACGTTCTACTCCCCGTATGTAATAACCGGAGTGATGAAAGCACCACCGTACAGTGTCCTGACATCACATTTGAATTTTAAATGCAGCCAGAGGTGACTCACTGCTATCTGCTGTGTAGGAGTGTTGGACGAAGAAAAAAAACGAGAGGAATGGGAGAAAATGGGTTATATAAAATCCGAAAAATTGTCAAAAATGTTTACTCCTTTTCTTTTCAAACTCTCCATGTAAATCGCAAAACATATATTAAGCTGATAAATTTGTCGTCATCCAACTCTTTTGTCACAGATAAAATTTGTATCCGAGCCGTGCAAATACACGACACGAGACGGTATATTTTAAGGCACATCATCCCGAAATACACCATTGTCAAATAACTTATAACTTGTCATCACTCGTGATGATGGCGTTCGTGTACATGAGCTTCGTGTGATTAAATTGCCTGCGCGTATATCGCTCTCTTTGTCTTATCTGAGCAGAAACGCTATTATCTCCTCCAATGGTTATTTACAATGCTCGGTTCAGCTCGTTACAATGTTATTAAATAAACACCGAGTTAGACTGCAGTCCTCTCATAGTCACATAGTGGATTTATAAAGATTTACGACTGATACAACTGTTGTTTATCTCTGCAGAGTGTGGCTAAAATGGAAACTGTAGAGCTGGTTTTACTGTTAACTGCCCCTGATTTCGCACGATCTGTGTGTGGTGGTTCTGAGAAGGTTTAGTGCGGGGTTGCTTACACTGTCAGTATATTAGGGTATTTTTAGAAGCCGTTTGTATAGAGTTTCTCCCCCCTTTCCTCTGTGTGTATCATGGGAGTTAACTTTCGCATGTTTATCCCGGCTTGCTCATGGGAGAGCGGCTTCTGGGATCCGATCTTATACTATTTAAAATCATTTCCCCCAAGTCGTTGTTGTTATAGTACTGTATCATTGCTTGGAAGATAGGTGGGTGGGTGGATTTCTAAAAAGTAAAGGCACACACATAACATTTTCTTTAAGTTAGTGAATTTACCCGAAAATCTGAGGCTAGTTTATGGGTTTGCGTTTCTGAGCCGCCGAGGTCTTGAACTTTAAATTCCGACAAAAATTGCTTTCGTCGGACAGTTTGTCCTCGGCGCGACAAGTCCGCCCCCTGCCTGCTTCAGCATTAAAACACTTAGACAAATTAATATTTAAATTCGAACTTTGTGATCGAAAGAAACGATGCAAATGATTTTATGTAATATGGTGCGATGCAAAAGAAATACCGTACTTTCTATTTTATCTAGTTAAATTAAGCCGTACATACCCTCTAGATGGGACATTCCTCAAAACACATGAGAGCAGTCTGACTGTGTTCGCAAAAGAGGACTTGTTTAAAAGACAAGAAACGGGTGAACGGAGTTCATCTGCAGACACTTGAGGTCGGCAGGAATGTTTGCTTTGGCTGAAGCTGAATCACATAAAAGCTGGAGAGGAAATGACAGCATCGCAAAGCATCCAAAATCAGAGCATAATAATTAAAAAAAAGGCACTGCGCCAAATCAGTTTACAGTGAACTGTAAACTGAGAGGTTTAGTTTAGACATCGGCGGAAATGAAGCACTAAAACCGAAAATGTCAAGCTAATTAAAATAAGCAACATATATATACATACATTTTGCTATAACGGTGGATCTAAAGCATTCTTGTGACCTGCTGGAACGGGCTGACGAAGTTTAAATATTTAATTGTTGCAGAAATTATCTATAGTACAGGAGTCCTAGTCCGCGGCGGCAGAGGTGGGCCCGGGTGGTCCTTGGCCCACTGAGATGTAACTCAGGTCCATTTAGCGTTCATAGCGAGCGACACAGTACGAAAAAACGGTTGTGTCTGACAGGTATGTGTGTGCGTGGTTAGATCAGTCAGAGGAAATTAATGTGCTGTTGAGAGGCAAATAGTTTTCCCTTTCTCTTTGTTCTTTTGGTCTTAGTAATGCCACGGGTCAAAACTGATCAAAAAATGCCATGGATCAGCTTGCTAATTAAAAAAAAAATAATGATCGTTACGTCTTAAAATGTACACAGTTGTATACAATAAATAATAATAATGTTTCATTTTTTACAGCTGAAATGTAGCAGTTGAGCTTAGACCTCTCACTTCCAAACACACTCACATTGACTAGCGATTAAGTAACCTGTTTATAAAGTGCATACAGGGTGTGATGGGTTTTCGTCTTCTTCTTTTTGAGCGGCGCAGATGAAACTGCTTGCCGTATAAACATATAGTATCTCCATTAAAATAAGTGAATTAATGGGTAAGGCGTCGGTATGGGACGGTGTTAACATCCTGGCTAGTCATTCCATTGGCTTGCAGCTCCATCGCTGGCAGTAGGCGTGTAGGTACGGGCTGCTGAGCTCTCAATCGCCAAGTGGCATCATCTCGGAGGAGACGGGTCCATCACTTCGTGCTCCAAGTCTGCCGATGTCGGGCTGGGGCTAAGTTTACAGGCTTTACCAGAGATATACTCAAATATAAGGGCATATGCGGGAGCAGTGGAGTAAATTATGTGAGTTTTTTTCGGCAGGGACGGAAACGCCGAGCGAGCGCTTCATATCCCCCCGATCTACGGACGGGCGGGTAAAGCCCCGTTTGAACGCCTTGGGCTCTGTGCAAACGGATTGAATTCCGGGGCAGGGAGATTACTGCCATTGCAACTCGTTTTTAGAGAACCTCGCTGGTAAGCTTTCCTGAAATCGGTGCCTAATGTCACGGGGACACTGCAGTTACACGCGGTATGTGTGCGCTGAGCGTTAGTGTTTTAACACACTGCAGCAGTGTGTCACATTAAAGCTTGACTCGACATCTCAGGATTAGCCTGGTATGCGCTTTTAAGTGCAGATGGGTTTAAAGTAGTGCATTTTATTGAATGGCGTTTGCTGCATCTGATGCATGTATCGAACGTTTCGTAACTGCGGCGCGTCTGTTTCAGTCCGTGCGCTCATTGCCTTCTAGTAGGTTATGAAGTCTGAATCTGCGGGTTTCAAGACAAGTCGTATGTCCTTTGACTATATAGTCGGTGTAAAGACGATGCGACGGAGCCTGAAATGCCCCTTTGCCCTATAAACTAAACACAAACAACCTATCCGATAAAAGTGTTAGTTTGTTTCAATGAACTTAATACCAAATTAATGTTAATAAAATACCATCGATCAAATAATCGTGAAGTTCAGTTCTTCCTGTATAATCTAATGCGTGAAAGTTAAATTAATCAGGTGTATAAGATAATTCTCATATTATTTAATAAATAAAAATTACATTACTCAATCAAATGACCAAATAAAGATTTTCTGACACCACACCCCACTTACATTGGGGTTACTATGCGTATTACTTTTCTATGTTGGCATGGCGTGACGTGTCTGATGTAATTTGACGTATAGCATCTGTTTAGAAGATGTAGTGTATGTAATATTTAAGAGTTGCGTGCAAATTAAACACGATTTATTATCATTGTCGTTAAGTTTTTGCTTGACACCAGAATAATTTAATTGCGGTTTAAGAAAATATCAATATTTACAGCTGGCACAGTCAATTTTAAACGATCTAGATCTAGGATCTTCTTCGTCCTTAATTTTTTTCCAGCTGTTTCACATTATTGCCCTTTATTGCCTATGCAGAAATGAAAGAGACGGTGAAAGGCGCTTTATAAATTATAAACATATCTCATCTTCTGGCTTGGTAATATAAAATAAACACGGGAATCATATCAAATCGTTTTAAATTACTGACAGTTCAGCATTTCCACGGTGCCAGTGATGATATCAGTGGCATCCGTGACCTTGGCACCTGTCACAGGAGTACTAGCGGCTGATGAAGGTCTTACATGGTTAATGTCTTTTTTTTGTTTATTTTTGTTTTTGTTTTTTTGTGAGACGGAAAATAATAGATGGAGGCGTCGCTTTGAATTTCAAACAATCGGACAAAAACTAATTAATCTTTCCTTATTCTCCGTTGCATCCTTGCGTCCATGCCGGAGTACGGAATCTCTTCCCGACTCCTCTGCTTCGACATAATGCTTGCCATCGGCAACAGAGTAACAGCGAACCGGTTATAGGCTACATCAGCTGGGTGACTAACGGCGGTGCCGCGATGCCGTATCTCTGCGCACACAGACATATGAATATAAATGTCAAGCGGCCTTTCTAAGGCTTCGCCAATACTGCTTTCTGTGGGAATTCAAGCGACCGTACAAATCAGATTCCATTGTGCTCAAAGGGTAGATTTATCTATGGAACAGGCTGCTGCAGCCTATAAACTGAGAGGCAAACGTATGGAGACAGATGTTTATGGAGTTTTTAAGGACAGGATCTGCATCATGTGTTATACAAACTTGTGTATGCATATTAAATATCTATATTCTGTTCTTCATTTTCACATTAATACGAACATGTTAATTAGTACTATAGTTGCCTGTTTCAGATCATTGCTCAGTATCCGAATGCACGCTAAGCAGGTGAGATGCTATATTGGGAAAGGCTTCACTATTCTCACGCCATTGTTTTCCAGGTGCTGTGATGCGGCAGTAGGCCCAGTTCAGCATCCGTCGGATTTCTGTGGACCTGCCCCAGGGGGGTGGAGTGGGAGGGGGGCAGACTCCAAGAATCAGCCTCCTGGAACCGTCCTGGACCTCGAGGACAAAAATGGCGGCCGGGATGAGACACCTGCTGCTCACCGCTGTAGTCACCCTCTCCCTGGTGAGTTGCCGTGCTTTCATTGCCGGTCGAGAAACAGACCCTGCACCCCCCGTTTCAGAAATCCTCCAAGGGATATAATTTTCTCCTTGAAGTTCCAGGGCGACTCTTCACGCAGGGGTTTCATTTTAGCGAAGGGGTCATTTCCTTACTCCGTGTAACAGAGACATTATCACAAATACTATGTAATACAAACACTGTGCACAAGATCTGAGACTCTCCTAGGACCTAGAATCTTCCTGGGTCTCAACAAATATGGTGCTTATCTGTTTAACAGCTTAATGGTCTCGGGTAAGTACATCAGAATAAGTATGACACACGCATAACCCATTACTCAGCCAGTTGTAGGATTTGTGGATTGAAATAAAGCTACAGAAATATGTGTTAGACTCTTTCGGACTCCTGGTGCTGTGACGTGGTGGCCGGGTGCTTGTTTTTGCTCTCTTTAAAAATAAAAGTATCTGATACGTCTTTCCAGAGTTTAGTTCCAGAAAGCACAAATCCAGACCAAGATATTTCTTCAACCAACCAGTTGAATATAAATAGGCATGGTCACGGAGTACTCAACTGGCTGGTTGAAGCGAAATCTTGGTCTGGATTGATACGTTTTGGACCTGAACTTTCCACCTCTGCATGTTGCCTTTGAAGTGGCTAGTAATGGTTCGATGTTGACGGTTTTATATTGACATTTGCAAATTGTTTGTGAGATCTGCCGTTAGAGGAGGGTGGTATTGATAAAAATGTCCATTTTTTTCTTAGGTGGCATTTGTCAATAGTGTTTAAGTGCTTGACTATGGTCAATTTTATTTTGTACGATTTGGAAATTTGATGAAAAAGGCCTGAATAGCGAAACATCCGCACGATTAACCAACCTTTAATTAAGGAACCATCTCATGTTGCTTGAAAGTGAGTTTGAGTTTGAAAGACTCATATGGAGTTTTTCTTGCAGGAGCTGTAAATAGATATGAGTGAGATCAATAATCAGCAAATTCCCATTGTATTTTCTCAGCGTTCCCCTGTATCCAGCACAACATACTTGACTAATGCATTTTCCCTCCATCTGCTTGTTCTGTCTGGAGTTTGCTTCGTCGCCAGAGACTCTCTTTTCAATCTTTGCTTTGAAATCCTGGCTTTTCATTCCTTATCGCACTGAATAGAGCTCGGTGTTTTGTTTGGATTTCCAGCACATTTTAAATCTTGCTCCATCGAAACTCGTCGCAGTCTCATAATGACTCGTCCCTTTTTTTTTTAAAAAAAATACTAGTTATACTTGGATGCGATATTTAATGGCATATGATAAGCTAATGGTCCATGTTGTTGAAGGCCGCGGAGTGGACACAAAGCGTAGCCCCTTCCGTCAAACGGTGGGAGTTTGTTGTTATGGTGATTTGCTCGTGTTTGCTTAGGAATCTGTGATGCAGGCTCCCTGTAATATCGATTAAAACAGAGAAAAAAGAGAGGAGAATTCTCGCTAAAAGCTGAACCGGTGTGTTTGTTTTCCATTGCGAGAGGATTTAGATTGTTCTGCACATCTGATTTAACCTCATCGGACTTGCTGCAGTTAGAATTTAAAGCTTTGCTTAATTAAATCGCTCATAAGAAATTGGGACCCCTGTTTGAACCTTATATCTGTAACTTACTTATCTCATTAAGGGACGCACGGTAGCACAAGGGAGTACTATGTGGCTGTATATGGTTTCGGGACTCATGCTATCACAGGGGAGTACTATGTGGCTGTATATGGTTTCGGGACTCACGCTAGCACAGGGGAGTACTATGTGGCTGTATATG
>JAODKC010000082.1:6279758-6319339 GCA_026777985.1 Mormyrops attenuatus
TAGCACAGGGGAGTACTATGTGGCTGTATATGGTTTCGGGACTCACGCTAGCACAGGGGAGTACTATGTGGCTGTATATGGTTTCGGGACTCACGCTAGCACAGGGGAGTACTATGTGACTGTATATGGTTCTCTAAAGTTGCATATTCCTCCTGGGTTGTTTAGACAGACACAGTGAATGAATGAATGTTTATCCAGGTAAAAATGCATGTTTCTGAGTGTAAAATGATGCTTCATCGTGCCATTTGCGTAAGTATGAGTACAGGTACGTTTACTTTGAGACATACAACCCTAAGGTGCTGGGGGGGTGTGTGCTTTTTTGGTGACATTGTGCAGACATCGTCCTGCAGCAGTCTGTGCGCAGGAAGGGGGTCCTGGGGGGAGGGGCACACAGATTGATTCTGAATGCACAGTGGGATGGACCGGAATCAAGGAGGAAATGCTGATTTCCTTGGAATATAAATTTGCTTCTTTCCTCTCTAAGCTAATCTGCAGAAATCTTTGGATTTCAGCTGGCATAGGTCCTGACTCCTACACACCAATCAGAGATCAGCACTGAAGTCAGCTGGCGTAGGTCCTAACTCCTGTTCACCAATCAGAGATCAGCACTGAAGTTAGCTGGCATAGGCCCTAACTCCTGTTCACCAATCAGAGATCAGCACTGAAGTCAGCTGGCGTAGGTCCTAACTCCTGTTCACCAATCAGAGATCAGCACTGAAGTCAGCTGGCATAGGCCCTAACTCCTGTTCACCAATCAGAGATCAGCACTGAAGTCAGCTGGCGTAGGTCCTAACTCCTTTTCACCAATCAGAGATCAGTACTGAAGTCAACTGGCGTAGGTCCTAACTCCTGTTCACCAATCAGAGATCAGCACTGAAGTCAGCTGGCGTAGGTCCTAACTCCTGTTCACCAATCAGAGATCGGCACTGGAGTCAACTAGCATGGGTTCTGACTCCTGTACACCAATCAGATATCGGCACTAGAGTCACCTGGCATATGTCCAGATGCTTGTTCACCAATCAGAGATCAGCACTGTAATCAGCTGGCATTGCTCCTGGCTCCTGTATACCAGTGAGCCAGCATCAGTGGAGTCACCTGGAGTGGGTCCAAGTTGTTGCAACTAAACCGGGACACAGAGTTAAAGGCGATTGGCACATGCCCAGGTGGTCTGCGTTTTGCTGCCGCTGCTGAGCTCTGTGGTGAAACAGACATACATTTTAAATGTACCTGTGCTTGCCAGGCATAGGTGGGGTCGTGTCCTTTGGATGTTGCCGGGCAATCAATAGAAAAACCGAAGAACAGAGCAGAAAAAAAATGTGTGTATGGTGTGCACCCGTGAAATTGCATCCTGCCTGTTTACCGATACTGTTTGTACACACTGTAATGGTCATTGATTGACTCACAAATTAGGGTTTGAGGAAAAACTCACGAGGTACCTGGATGAATATGCGTGACCGCACTCAGCCCAAAATGTGCGAAATGTGGACTCACACTGGCTAACATGAGCAAAAAAGTGACGGTGTCCTTCACCCTGAGACCGAGTTGAGGGAAGATGACCCTGAGTCAGAGAGGAGTCACAGTGACATTGTGTGTCCGGTTCTATGCGTCAACTTTTGCTGGCCTCTCACCTTGCCTTCGCCCTAAGCCTGGCCTGTGGATGAGCACACCACAGCTGGGGCGATGCAGGTTTGCCCTGATGAGGCTGGGGTGGCAGGGGGCGCAAACCAGGCAGACGGATGGTCAGCTCATCCTGTTAACTGAGACCCATAGTGACTGTACTCTGCAATACTAACCCCTCCCACGCAGAGGAGTCTGAGCAGAGTCATGCTTCTGGTTGGAAAGGCAGGGGGAGATGCTGTACACATACTTCAAGATATAAATATACAACCTCCTTATTATTATTAATTTAACAAATACTTTTTTCCAAATTGGCAAACATTTGTGAGAAAGTAGGGTCAGACAGTCCCTGGGGCAATTGGGGTTAAGGGCCACAGTTAGGGGCCCAATAGGGAAATCACTCTGGCCGCTACTGGATCTAAACCATCATCCATTTGACCATAGGCACAGTGTGCTGACCCACAGAGCACCATTAAGTTAACAAGGCTAGCTAAGCAAATATAATCAGCTTGTTTCTAGGCAGAGTCCCCAAGTAAAGGAGAAAAGCGAGCTGTCGGCAGAAATGGCCGCTCTCCGGTTGATGTACGCTCACTCGTTTCTGTCCCCTGCCAACCGGCGCTTCTCCAGGACCACCTCTTCAGTCAGAGAAATTCACACACCAGCAAGGCACATCGTTTACTTGGTAAGGTGCTGAAAAAAAAGGATGCGAGAGACAGGGTCACTGCAGAAATGCAGTGAGGAATTGAACGATGCGGTTCGAGTCTGACGGCCATCTGTCAAAATCAAATATTTACATCCAGCCGGCACACACATCAAAATCACACAAACCGGCTGTTTACGGGGCAGAGAGATGATGGACAGAGTGGAGTTTATTTATTTAATTTTTCAGTTAGATTTCTCTGCATAAAAGTTACTCAGTCTGCACTAAGAGACTACAAAAATGTTACTTACAGGACACATTTTTTAAACCGTAAAACACAACAGACACAAATTCCTTTTTTTCAGCTCAAATTTCATGGCAGCATAAACAGATATAAATGTATAAATTTGTTTTTTTTTTATATGACAGTGTAGTTGTCAGGTGATGCAGTATTAAAATTAGGTCATCAGTGATCATTGTTGACACACCACAGCAACAAAACGTGTCCTCTTCATTTAACCCATATGTAATGTTGTGATATGGCAGGGGGCAGCTAATTCAGCACCTGGGGAGCAGTGCTTGGGGGTGGTACTTTACTCAGGGTACTTCAGCGGTGCCTTGCTGGTCAGAGATTCGAACCTGCAATCTTTCATTTACAGGTGCGCTTCCCAAACCATTAAGCCACCACTGTCCCCTGCATGCATACATATGTGTGTGTGTGTGTGCACATGCGTGTGTGAGAATAATGTTTATGTTACATTGTGGGGACCAAATGTTCCCCACCTTGACATCTGAACTGTCATCTCTAAGTGTCCCAATTTGATGGGAGGAAGTGAGTGAGATGCTGGGCCTGCGGAGGCGGCGAGGTCACCGGCTTCCTTATATCTGATTGAACTTCTGTCCTAAAACACACACATTCACCTGTTCAAGGCATATTTCACATCTTGGAGCCACAGATGTTAAGATTTTAAATGCATTTGCAAAGGTCATGGTTTCAGATGCCAGGGAGTGAACATAAAGTGTAACTCTTCCCTCTGTTGTCAGTCGCTTCGGATAAAAGCTTTATATGTACACTGACATTCTCTGATTCTTTCCTTGTGGTTTCATTTTTCTGAAATGCTTTTTGATAATCGTGTTACAAATCTGCTGTGCCTGCAACTCCGCTACCCTGTGTGACTGTGTCCTTGCCTGGTGTATCCTGTCCCCTGCCCTGTGTATCCTGTCCCCTGCCCTGTGTATCCTGTCCCCTGCCCTGTGTATGCCGTCCTCTGTCCTGTGTATCCTGTCCCCTGCCCTGTGTATGCCATTCCCTGTCCTGTGTGACTGTGTCCTTGCCTGGTGTATCCTGTCCCCTGCCCTGTGTATCCTGTCCCCTGCCCTGTGTTTTCTGTCCCCTGCCCTGTGTATCCTGTCCCCTGCCCTGTGTATGCCGTCCCCTGTCCTGTGTGACTGTGTCCTTGCCTGGTGTATCCTGTCCCCTGCCCTGTGTATCTTGTCCCCTGCCCTGTGTATCTTGTCCCCTGTGCTGTGTATCCTGTCCCCTGCCCTGTGAATTCTGTTCCCTGCCATGTGTATCTTGTCCCCTGCCATGTGTATCCTGTCCCCTGCCCTGTGTACTCTGTCCCCTGCCCTGTGTAACTATGTCCCCTCGCTGCAGGCTTCTGTGGTACATTCTGATCACTCTGACTGCGTGATTAAAAGAGAACATGAGAAGTGCATGGAGAAGATGGCAAGAGAGGAGACTTCTGAAGACCTCAGGCTGGGTAGGACCTGCTCACCGGTCATGTGTGTGTCTGTGTGTAGGTATGTGGGTGTGTGGTCCAGGTATACCTTACCTCGTGGGGACCATATGTCCCCACAACGTGATGAATACTCGTTTTTTTTTTTTTTACCTTATGGGAACCAGTATGGGAAAACTCTATTTTATAAAAATCCATGACTGCAATGAAAAAACTAAAACTGCAAAAAACTCTTGTATTTTGTTTGGTTACTTATGGTTATGGTTAGGGCTGGGTGGGGGTTAAGCTTGTCATAGTTAGCGTTAGCGGTCCACACAAAGATATGATTACACGACTCTGTGTGTGTGTGTACAGTATGTGTGTGTGTGTATGTGTGTGTGTGTGGCAGAATAAGACCATGTGATAATAGACCTGGGGCTTACAGGCTGCTGGAATAGTACTCTAATGCGTGTGTATTTCTGCAAAGTAGTGTTTACTTAATGCGTCGGTTTCATAAACTGTTTCATGGAGTTCTATAGAAACTAAGTATTTTTAACTTTAACTGTCAATGCGTCATGCACTTATCTGAAATATTAAGATGATTACGGGCACATATGCTATTCTGTGTCCCTCGATTTGCATCAGAATTTGTGGGTAATTTCCATGTTTACTGATGTCACATCAGCAGTCCCTCATTTTTTCTCTGTTGGCATGTGAGGCACGTTAAAAAGTTCACCTCGGCTTCCACCATGCCGCCCGCATGCGCCCTGCACCGTCTGCTGACACAGCCTGAAAATTTCCACAGCAGCATTTCCCGAGAGAAACCGATTTCTCCCTGCAGCCCTTTCACCAAGTGAATTTAATAGTGAAAATGCAGACGGTCCCTAAGCTCTAACACATGGCTGCGAAGCGCCTTAACACCCACGATGGCTGCATCCGTCCGTCTCATCTCTGCCTTTTTCCTGTTCACGCACTGGGGTTTTGCAGCCTGCCAAAATGAATACCCCTCCAGTGAATACTAACTACTGAGCTATGTCTGTACAGTATTTCGTAGTATAGTGTAGCACAGCATAGGAATTAGAGTATTAATTTTAGTATTCTGGTAATTATATTTGTTTCATGAAGGACAGCTGAATGCTTGGTAAGAGAGAGAATATCAGGTTAAATGGGGACACACAGACACATTTACACAAAGATACATGCGCACAGACACACACTCACAAACACACACAGACACACACACACACAGACTTGTGCAAAGATACAGACCCATGCATTTAAAGAAGGATGTACACAAAAATGTCCACATTTAAACAAAGATATATACACAGACACACACAGACAGACAGACACACATACACACACACAGGTTTGTAATTATATCTTTGTGGGGGCTCTGGGGAAGATCAGCAAGCTCAACATGATGACCTTAACCCCTACTCAGCCATAATCTTAACTGAAAGTAACCAAACAAAATATGAGACATTTGGCATTTTTAATTTGCATTTTATTGCATTCACAGATCTTTGTGGGGACCTGAAAAATTGTGCCCATAATATCAAAACAACAGATGTTCCCCACAATGTAACATATACATAATCCACACACATACACACACACACACACGGACACACACAGAAGCAATGTCCCCCGTCACGGCTCCCAGGCTCTCTGATTTGTGGGGGGGACCCTTCAGACGGGGTCTTGTTTCATGCATATCACATTAATTGGGCCTCGCACTGTGAGCCCCTGCCCGGGAGCCCCACCCCCCATCCTTCCCTAAGTCGAGCCCCTTGTGTTTTCACGTTACTATCATGGCATGGAATGTTCTGGTAAAAGTTCTTTAGGCGACATTCCACAGGCCGCGGTCAGCTGCTGGCACGTCTGCACGTCCCAGCCCCCATTATGGACATCGACCATGAGAAAATCTGATTTTTAATATTGGGGGGCTTCTGCTTTCTGACCCCCCCTCCCTCCCACATGTCACTGGTGCTTTTCCCTTCTTCTCATTCTCGCTCGTGGGAAAGCTGAAGAAGTAGGAACACGAGAAAGAGTCACAGACAAACAATGACAAAATGTCACGCGGTTCTGTCACATGACCCTATTGAGCAGGTCGTTAAAGGGTCTGTCCACCCTCTTCCATGTCTGCAAACTCAACACTCTGTCCATACTGCCTTCAGAGAGACGCCTGTCTCTGCATCACGCACATCCTTGACCTTTCATCACAGGACTCTTTCTGATTATTATATTACAGGCTGTTTGTTTTTCTTTTTGCAAAATTACCTCAGCGGAGCAGGAGCCAGCGTGTCATGAAAATATTATCTGTACGCTCTGAAAAAATAATCGCTCCCAGATCTGGAGTTCCCACCTGTAAACAACAGTCGATTGGATAAAACTGAAAATAAATATAGGTGCTGTTACTGTAGCTGAGTGAGCGTAGTGGACTTTCAGTATCAGCAGCGGCAAAAGCAGCTCAGTTCACATGCTTCTTTTTAGACGTACGGTCAGAAAGGGTCATGTGATGAACTGAAGGCTAGGTGTTCGGTCCGTAGTGAGGTGCGCCGTGTTTTGGGGTATCATGCACGACCCGGATGGACAGACAGGGCAGAGAGGTGAACAGTGGAAAGAAAGGACCAAAGGAAAAGAAGAAAGGGAGGATGAAAGAGGAGGATGGATAGAAGAAAATGATAGTGAGATGCGAAGAAGAATCTTATAATCATAGGAGTGATACGGGTCTTATCTGGGCTGACCTCCAGGTGGCGCTATGGCACTAGGGACAGCCCACAGACAGCCGCTCCTAATTGTATCCGCCGGCATTTTGTTGATCTGCAGCCAGCCTTGTGTTTTTTTTTTTCACTGTTGGAGATCGGTAGTCAACTGGCAGACGGCCTGTAGGACAGTCAGGCCCACAGAGACCCACCCCGCTGCTTCTGCTCGGGCAGCAGTTCTGGGGTTGACGCCAGACTCAGGCACCTTTTCTTCTCTCAAGTCAGTGAATCCGCTTCGTTCTGGCTATAATGCTGGTATTGGTTTGTGAATTACCCGCAAGACTTTATTAGCAGATTTTCTTGGCAAGGTTAGCTAGTTAGCCGACGGCTAAAAGTTTTGCAGTTGCATTTTTTCTTTCCATTAACGTGGCTTCTTTGGGACAATCGTGAATGTTGTGAATTTGTAACACTTAGTCCCAGGGCTGCTCTGGTACTCCAGTTTCACGTTCCCCTGAGCCCCAGCTGAAAATTCGAGCTCCCAGCTACCATCTCATATGGGAGAAATCTGAAGCCCATTTTTTTCCGGAAAAACTACGAGCTAAAAATCACTGGAGCCACTCTGAACATTTGTAAATATATTTATTTTTTATCTTCCTCATTCCTCATAACCAGAAGGTTCCCTTCCCAGGAGGGTTGGTGTTGTTGACCCTTTGAGAATGGTGCTTAGCCTTCAGTGTTGAAAAAACATGCACTCGGCACTGGTGTTACACATAATACCTTATAATTAAATGGTCTACGGTTGTCCGAGGAAGTGGGTTGTCCTTTTGTCGTCTAACAAAGAGGAACTTGGGGAACGGATGCTGTCTGCTCAGCCGAGGTGACACACTCTACCTCCCAGGGTGTTTTCTGCCTGTTGATGCTGTTTTAATATTCTCAGAATTGCATAAATGTGGTCAAAACCAGGAGAGAGCAGCCTCAAATGTTCAGTGAGCATCTGTTGTCTATTGTCATTTTAGTTTAAGTGCATAAATAAACTTATGCTCAGGGAGAATAGTGTGGTTTAATCTGTAGGGCCCCCTCCTGGTGGGGTGAGGAAATACATCTCTATGTTTGTTTTTTTTTTTCAGGCTGTCCTTGGATGTGGGATAATCTGACGTGTTGGCAGGCCGCAGCGGTTGGAGAGGTCGTGGTGGTGAACTGTCCAGAGCTGTTTGAGTTCATGAGCCCTGATGATGGTGTGTTTGCCCCACTGACACTTTTGAGTCATTTGCATCTTTGAGGAGCTTCAAGTGTGTGTGTGTGTGTCTGTCTGTCTGTAAGGTGAGGGAGGTTACACGAGAAGGATATAGCTGTCTTTGACACTGCCTGTTTGTAACGATGTGGGCTGTGTTGATGTGAAATCCGAGTGACTGTGAATGTGTTCATCTGCGTGTTTGTGCAGGGTCATCCACTCGTACGTACTTGTTGTTTATCTGTAGGCTGAGGGTGCTTTTGAATGCATGCGCCTCTGCATGCTCCCGCGCCTGCATGCACATTCAGTGTGTTCATGTTTGAAATCGTGCTGTTTCCCTTCATTGTTATTCCAGAGCTGGGGAAGATCAGCAGGAACTGCACAGAGGACGGCTGGTCTGAACCATTCCCCCACTACATGGATGCCTGCCTGTTTGACGAGAACACCACCAAGCCTGTGAGAGTGCCGCCTCACCAGTGTCACCGCCAGCCACTCGTGTGAAACGCCCTTTTCTTTACATTAATACTCCCTTCCTCCTCTGCAAATTGCCCTCCTGCAGGACATGTACTTCGTGTCGGTCAAGGCCCTGTACACTGTCGGTTACAGTACCTCGCTGGTGTCCCTTACGACTGCCATGGTCATCCTCTGCAGGTTCAGGTAGATGGCCGCCTTGGTTTATTTTGTGTGCCTGTGCTGCCCCCTGGAGGCAGCAAGGAGGAAGTGCTCTGAATAGTAAAGGTTCTCAGCCGGAAGAGGATGAAGGCATTATTAATAAGGCAGTAACGCAGGCTGGGAGTGCGTCACGGGAGCTCAGCAACACTTATCTTTTTCTCTTTTTTCTTTTTTTTATATATTTCCAACCAAGGAAACTGCACTGCACCAGAAATTTTATCCACATGAACCTGTTTGTGTCTTTCATTCTGCGAGCTATATCTGTGTTCATCAAGGATGGTGTGCTGTACGCAGAAGAGGACAGTAATCACTGCTTCGTGCACCCTGTGAGTTACAGACACGCTCTGCCTCCTACACGCTATGAGTGCTGCATAAATTTATCATCTAGTCATAATGGGGTTGTCGATGTTGTTGCCATAGTAATTATGAAGGACCCTTTTAGCACAGGTTAGACTCTTTGGTGACTGATAGCCTATATTATTCCCACTCCACTGGGGTCAGCCTTATTTTTCTCATCTCTGCACATAATGTCAGCGCTATTTGTTTATTAATATACATAATTTATAACCTATGGCCTGTAAAGAGTCTACAGAGGTTGTGGTATCTGTATGAGAGAGTTTAAGTGAATGTTCCAGTGAATGACTGTTGCTTGTGGTTCGTCTCGTCAGGTGGCTTGTAAGGCCGTGATGGTGTTCTTCCACTACTGCGTCATGTCCAACTACTTCTGGCTGTTTATCGAGGGACTATACCTCTTCACCCTGCTGGTGGAGACCTTCTTCCCTGAGAGGAGATATTTCTACTGGTACACACTGATTGGATGGGGTAAGTCACCCTCATTGGTTGAGGTGGGGCTGAAAGGCACTCTGATTGGATGGAGTAGGACTGTAAATGGTACGATTTGGGTCTTTGCAGACAGAGTGACTTAGTGTGATTAATGTTGCCTGTTCATTTCTCCTGCTCAGGAACCCCCACTGTTTGTGTTACCATCTGGGCTGGGCTCAGACTTCATTTTGATGACACGGGGTAGGTGCCTTTCTCAAATGGGTTTTAGTACAGTACCACCATTAAAAGCATAATCCAGGGGGCACTTTGGTTAAGACATTAAGCATGATTTTCACCTGGAAGTGTTTCAGTGGCCTGCAGTATGTGGCTTTGTGGGTTGGGATCCTGTGCTTATGATATGAAGGTCGCTGGTACAAATCCCTGTGTTGGCAGCGGGATTTAATTCTTAGGCCCCTGTTAGGCCTCTGTTGAGTGTCAGTTTAGATAAAGTAAAATTTAGTTTATAGCAGTATTTGTAGTTGCCATGGATACCTTTGGTGCAACATAAATGACTGTGTTTATAGCTGCTGGGACATGAATGACAACACTGCCCTCTGGTGGGTGATCAAAGGACCTGTGGTAGCGTCGATCATGGTGAGCAGATAGTGTGTCGTGACTGGCCCAGATTAGTGCTAAATGATTTCATTAAACAATGTTATATATTCACATTTTGCCAGACAGCAGTGGTATCTCTTTCTCGCTCTCTCTCTCTGCAGATTAATTTTGTCCTCTTCATCGGAATTATAATAATCCTGGTTCAAAAGCTGCAGTCACCAGATATCGGAGGCAACGAGTCCAGCATCTATCTGTAAGTCCTTCCATGTGGCTGCAGGCATCCCAGTGTGGATGCAGTAGAGCGTTTCCGTAAAACCAAGCCAAGCCAGGCCTGGTTTTAGGAGAGCGGCGCCTGTCCATTTAAACAGAGCCCTCCTCATTCTGCTTGGACGCGTGTACAACGGCACCTTCCTCCTGCTGCCGTTTTCATCCCACCATCGTTTTTACATCATCACCCAAACAGTGGCTTCCTCACCTGAGCCACGCATGTGAAGTTTTAAAGGTTTTTCCTTTGCACAACCTAATACTCTAATAGCACAGTGTGGGTTTATTTCACACTATGGGTTTAAAAAAGAAAAAAAAAAACTTTTAAAATGACATGCTTGCTGAACTTGTTTGTCTTAATCTGGACATACCACGCTGCCACATTGTTACCATTGCAGCCATCTATCTATCTATCTATCTATCTGTCTGTCTATCTGTCTGTCTATCTGTGATTTGGTAATGTAGTAAATGTAAAATCATCATTATTATTATGTTAAGAAGTACTAGGGATGCATTGCTCCATCTTCCTTATTTATAGGACCAGAACACAGATGGCCCAGCAAGATTTGTTGTCAGTTCTGTCTGCCCACTACCACACCTGAGTAGTAGGTATGAAAATACAGACTGAATGAAAGTTAAGGGAATGTAGTGTCTCTGAGTAATATCCTTTATTACTCCCTCCAAATAACAGCAGAATAGCCAAAATCTATTGGTATCTCAACAAATAGAGTATTGATGAAAGTACTGATGGTCAAATGAAGCTTTATGAACCATTTGCTGTATTTTTCACCCCTCTAGATGGTGCTCTTGGTTTGCTGTGGGGCATGCTTTGAGCCCTTTTTTGCGCACAGCACCGTCTAGTGGGGTAAAAAAATATAGCAAATGGTTCATCAAGCTTTCTTTGGTCACTAGTTAATAACTCAAAGATTGTAAGTTCAGTTCCAGGGAGCACACATAAATGTAATCCATCCCTCTACTCTAAGTCGCTTTAGCTAAAAGCATCACATATATGCAGATCTTAAATGAGTGGTACCATCTTGCCACTGGCTGATTTGTGCTTGATGGTCTTCCTCATGCTACATGCTATATTCACTGTTGGCTGTGAAATTACTGTAAACTGGCTTTGTTTTGTTGGATTGTTTTAGCTATGTGTCCATGGCTGTCACATGGCTGTCACATGGCTGCAAAGCAATTGGCTGAGAACTCGCTTGCCCTGCCCTCCCCCATGTGTCCGTCTCTCCATTTTCCATGCCTTTGCCACTTTCTTTCTCCTAAACCTGCCAGTGGTGGCCCATGTGACGTCTGTGACACTAAAGCGCTATCGGCTCTGTCGTGTCCAGCAGCTGCGTACAGAAATGCCTCTGTCAGGCCGCGCACGACACCCATCAGTCGCGCAAGATGTCACAGCTATCCGCCATCACGCTGTAAGTGGAGCCGAAGTCGGAGGGGCTCATTTCAGGCATGACCGTTTCACACTACCATTAGCGTCCACCAGGGAGCGCTCAAGGACATCTTAATGTCTGGGGGTGGTTTTGCTTGTCCCATATAAATCATAATACCGCAAATTGGAAGGGTATGAAACTGATGCAGAAAAGCCGTCCCTTTCTCAAAAGTCAATACAATGAAGAATCACTCAGATCCATGAGGTGGTGATTCGTTAACATTAATGAGGCTAGCAGACGTACTAACATGACTCATGTGTAAGACCACATTCCTCATTACCATCTCACCTCTCCTCACTTCTGAATTCTTGTGGCTGGGTGGTGAACGTGCCCTCAGATGTTTTGGAGGATTTTTCTATTCCTTTCTAAACCTGCTTTCAAGTAAAATCTCCCACCAATGTGATTGGGTATCTGTGTGTTTGCCCTGCGATGGACTGGCATCCCGTCCAAGGTGACCCCTGTCTTGAGCCCTATACCACTTGGGATAGGCTCCAGGCCCCTCTGTGATCCTTACCAGGATAAGCAATTGGATGATGGATGGATTTCTCACCCTGTGTGACAAATAAGTTGTTTCAGTAATACTGACGGCTACATATTCAGACTTGTAGCCATTCTCAGCTGTTTTACCGCGGATACAGTAACGACTTTCCTTCTAATGTTTCTGTAATCCTATCTAACCAGAATGCCACAGCGATGACTCGTCTACAATCTGGTCATATGCCCTCTTTTCTGGCTCTAGTATTTCCACGGCCTGTTATTCAGAGTCCTTACGCTGCTCTCCCTGTCATGTGACCGGCAGGAGGCTGGCCCGCTCCACCCTGCTCCTCATCCCGCTGTTTGGCATCCACTACACCGTTTTCGCCTTTTCCCCGGAAGACGTCAGCAAACGGGAGAGGCTAGTCTTCGAACTGGGCCTTGGATCCTTCCAGGTTTGTGTTCAGTGATTGATTTGGCACGTTCTTCATGTGAGTGAAGGAATAGTTTTGAATTGTGCTGTGCTGAATGTGGCAAAAAATGCTTTTCAAACTAATGTAATATATTTACAAATAGATCATTAGAAAATAACAAACATTTGTGGCAGTACCTTAGTCAGCCACTTGGCTGTGCTGTTGTTCTGTTTTTTTTTTTTTTAAGTTTTCCCATACTGGTATGATTGCTTATGTGCTTTATGTCTCAGGCAGGGTTTGTGAATTTACGGTAGTTAGTTTTTCAAATTCCAGTCCCAGATTCCAGAAAAAGAAACTGACTGTTGTTCTGTCAGGGAGGAGAAGCAGGACAAGAGCTGATCTGGTGTCAAACCCAAAAAGAAATCATGTTGTTAACTGGAGGCTGGTTTAAGCCTAATGGGCGAGGGCTAGAGGACAACCATCGGAGGATAACGATGGGGCAGGTCATAACCACGTGACTTTGTGTGCCTTCAGGGCTTCGTGGTGGCAGTCCTGTACTGTTTCTTGAACGGAGAGGTGAGTCGTGTTCATCCGACGCCTTTCTGTGTGCTTGTGAGTGACATGTTAGGAGAGAGAGCCCGCTATGCATGATCATAGTCTGGCTCCCATTACTGGAAAAAGATTGTAGTTTCTGTGACTTCAACGGGGAAATGGTCGACGATGTATGCCTCCATTCATTTAAAGGTTACGCCTGTCAGAGGTAATAATGAGTAATTAAATCAAAGTGCTGGTTGCTTGCCTGTGTAATGAGGCGCTGTCATGCTTCCTGTTTTAGTGTCACTTCCTGTTTCAGTGTCACTTTGCCGGTTTCTTCCTTATGTCATCATGTCTTTAGCTGAATAGGAGACTTATGTGATATAGCGCCTTTTCCCTATCACATTAAAGCTCCGTCTGACAATATTTTGTGTTTTAGTAACGAGCTGTTCATTAGCGGTTTTGCTAACTGCCAGTTTTAAAAAGAATTAAAGAATAACCTAAAACGTGAGCCTTTACAGCTAAGTACATTAAAAATGACGTCTTCAAGTTTCTGCCTAAAGGTGCAATCGGAGATCAAGAGGAAATGGAGGAGCTGGACGGTGAACCGGTACTTTGCTGTGGACCTGAAGCAGAGGCAGCCGTCGCTGGCGAGCAGTGGGGTCAACGGGGGGACACAGCTGTCCATCCTGAGCAAGAGCAGCTCACAGATCCGCATGTCCAGCCTGCAAGCGGAGACGCTCAACCTCAATCTGCCCACCTGAGCGCCTGAGGGGCCCCACCTCCTGCTGAAGGCCCCACCCCCTTCCCCGCCTCACCCTCCCAGATGACTCGCTCGGGTCAGAACCGAGACACGCCCACATCCCACCCCCAATAGTCAATCCCCATGTAAAAAATATCACGTCACATTCCTCTCATTGTCTGGGGGCGGTGATGTCGTCACATTGAAATAGGTGACAAAATACAGGCAAAAACATGTGCATGACTCAGCCGGTTCTGGCTCCGCAATTGGCTGAAATTGGGGCTAGAACCTTGCGCCCTTTAAGCGATATGGATGGCTGAGTGGCGTGAATATTGCGATACATAAGCAGGTCTCCTGTGTTGGAGAGGCTTTCTGCTTGTACATATCCTGGTCCATTTGCAAAAGTCACATTCAGCCCTGGCTTGGTTACATCCAGCCTGTGAGTGTCTTCGATTCTGGACCCTTACCAGTTCTGGAGGGAGTTCCCAGACCAAAGTGGCAGTGTGTGACGTGGCCACCTGGTGGCCTTCAGACATTCTGACATATGGTTGCTCACTGCAAGAGATAAGAGAATTCAGAGATGGGAACAATAGATTTCATGTGCCCTGTATCCTGTTCTCCCCTTTTACTGTCCCTCTTTTTCTGTTCTGTCACTGTCCCCTTTCGCTGCCATGTTACTGGCCCCATTCACTGTCCCCTTTCACTGCCATGTTACTGGCCCCATTCACTATCCCCTGTCACTGTCCCCTTTCACTGCCCTGTCACTGGCCCCATTCACTGTCCCCTGTCACTGTCCCCTTTCACTGCCCTGTCACTGTCTCCTGTCACTGTCTCTAGTCGCCGTCTTCTTTCATCGTTCCCTGCCACTGTCCCCTTTTACTGCTCTGTCACTGTCCCCTGTCACTGTCTCCTTTCATTATATCCTGTCATTGTCCCCTGTCACTATCTCTGGTCACTGTCCAATTTCATTATTCCCTGACACTGTCCCCTTTTACTAATCTATCACTGTCTCCTGTCACTGTCTCCTTTCACTGTATCCTGTAACTGTCCCCTGTCACTTTCCCATTCCAGTGTCCCTTCTCACTGCCCTGTCGCTGTCCCCTATCCCCTGTAACTGTCCCCTCTCACTAGCTCTCTCACTGTCCCTTTGCTGTGCTCCTGAATAGCCCAACAGGTGAACACTAACCATCCAGGTAAATGAAAATAAGAAATTTGAGTTGATTGCCAGAGACAGTTTCAGGTTGTCTGTGTCTGTGCAGAATGTCAAAATATAATTTAAATAACGAAGCTTCACTAAGACTGAGGACAGCAACTGAAATATGACTTTTTTCTTATGTAAATAGATCCTGTATTTTTGGAGTGTTCAGTGTATGCACACACAAACAGCTGAAAAGGAGTTCTCAGTGAGCCGTGTGTAAATCTGTCCGTATACATTTGTTTTTCTTTTTTAAGAATTAATTTCTTCGAAAGTCTCCGTATGTTAACGTGGTTATTGTGCTGTGCTAAATTTTAATAAGAAAAGTACAATCTGGAGTCCAAATCTGTAGAGTCCATTTAACATCTGTAGAATATAAAGAAATAGAGTCTATAAGCAGATACTTTAAATATATTTAAAATATATACACTTTATGAAAATCCATCATTTTTGAGAAGTTGTAGAGCCATGTGGATATTCCTGAAGTTGCCTCATACGATATTAAACCAAGATGAACGGAAATTAGGTTACTGTAAACTGGGTCAGGTGATCTGTGTTGACGTGCTTTCTGCCATCAGCCTATCAGCTTATTCTGCCTGTAAACTGAAAGTGTTTAACAAGCCAATCAGGCGTGAGAAAAAGCCATGGTGATGAAGTATTCCAAAGATGAATATTTTACTTCATAGGACTCTGAGCTCGCTTGTGCAAAACTTTACAGCTGATGTCAATGTTGGGTGTTTCTTTGATCAGATTTTCATTAATCATGGTTTCTCTTAAGTTCCCTAAGTGCCTTTTGGTCACTGTAAGAGCACCAATGTTCAGTATTAAAATTTAAATTTTTCCATAAGAAATACCATCTGTTGGTTGAACAACATTTAATAGACATGGTTTTTTAATGCATTATCCACATTATTGAACTTTCATTTTAAACACAAAGAAACAGGAGAGAAGTAATCTAATGCAGCTTTGACATTATGGCAGTGTGTGTCTCTGTTTAACCTTGTGACCTAACTGGTATTATTTCGTTACTCCTGTGGTTAGTATGGGTGGTAATGCTGTCTGTGTAATTATTACAGTTATCGTTAGTACTAGTGTTAGGTTTGCTGTAGTAGTCGTTTACCCTTCCCTGTTGCCTACGGCAACCCTTGGCATGCGCACATTGCTGAAACGATCTAATAACGAATTCAGTTCAAATGAAACCATTAAGATGCCTAAGTCTCTATTTCAGGAACCCCCCCCCACCACCAACCAGATGTAGAATAAAACAAAGCAAATTAAAATGTTCTGGTTTTTCTCATCGAAATAGGCACCTTTCCTATTGTGTGATGTAATGTATGTTCTGTTGTAATTTTCATGCTCAGATATCCATTTTGTACACAGAAAATTGCATACATGCGCAGTACTTTGAAGACCAGTTCAGTGTTTCTGAATGAATGGTTTAAATGTACTTGCATACAGCTGACTGCCGCAACAGACCGTCCAACACAGCAACTCCCGGAACTGCAGCCAATCAAAGGGCAGCTCAGATAACATTCCAAGCAACCATTCAGCCCCTAATTAATATTAATGTTCTTAGTTACCTGTGCCCTGGACGTTATTGGTCCACTGATAAGTTCTAACACTGGGAAAACATTGTTGCAGTTTCAGAAAGAGAAACACAAACAAGTTTTCATCTCATGCAGCACCTGCGTGCTGGAAATAGACGGTGTAAAGATTCACTATTTACTTTCGGTGACAAAGTAATCCGAAATAGCCTGTATTTTTGCCTGCTCTTGCACAAATCCACGTGTAAAAACAGACACTGTTACCCTACGTCAAAGCAACTGCTCTGTCAAGGGGGGCAGGTAGACGGCCTCTCTGTAGTGACTCGGCCTGGCTCGTGTAAAGTGGAAACCCAGGACCTGGACTTAACGAGGCAACATTTTGGTTATGTGGATGCACGTTTAACGACGTACACATCTCAGTGCAAGCTAGTTCAGTTATTGCTGTGTAAAAATCCAGGAGTGCTGGCCCTGGCATCCTGAAGCTTACAGTCGTGCACAGGAATTTCCACCCGTCCTCCGGAAAAAAGCTTGTTTAGATCAGGACAGCTCGGTGACGAGAAGTGTCACCACTGCGTCTTTTTCAGGTCTGAGAGAATGGGAAGGATGGGGCATGAAACCGTCAGATTAGAAATTCCCTCAGAGTCACTGGTTTCTACCAGGCTTTTTCAGTGTCAGTCTGACATGGACCCCTTCCCCTTCCCCCAACACACAGAATATGCATGCACAGCATCTGGAACTTTCTGGAAGGGTAAAAAGGGAAAACCACACTGTTGCCTGAAAGCTGACTTTTTGTGGATGCACAGACTTTTCTGAGCACTCATGGTGCATAGTATCACCAGCAATCTTTTAGCTTTAAGATCACAAAAGGGAATATCACTTCTGAACACCGTTAGAGCTGTACTGAGTGGGGAAATAGGTACTGATGTTAATGTTTGTCGCATGGATTGAAGATTGTGTCTTCTGTCTTTGTTGCGGTCCTGTGTATATTTGTCCTAGCTTGAGATTTCCATCCGAGGCATAGCGCAGGGTGTTATGTATTCATACTAGACGTCACACTGAAGTGATCCAGCTTAAGTAAGTAAGGTCAGTGATCCAGGAAGGTCTCACTCAAGAGTACATTAAAAACCGCAAATCTTTCTATGGCTGAATGGAGGTACTGCTTCTGTGAGTGCACTGATGCACAAACAGAGGGTAATTAATGTGCATTTAAACCAGGGAGGCAGCTGTTTCTCCCATGATTTGCTGTATATGCTAGGAGAGGATCATGGGATTGTGCCAGGGGCAGCTGGTAAGAGCAGAATGTGTGCACATGCATGTGCTTGAACATGGACCTTGACCGTGGCGTGCTGTAAAATGTGAACTGTGTACATGACTCCTGAATTCCACTTCATCCCCCTCCCCCCACGTCCTGTAAACACCCGTTTGTTGTATAGTGTACATTAGGAGTTTTTGTACATGAAATTGCTATATTGCCGTTAAAATGCATTAAATGTTTTTTGCTAGAAATTACCCTGTGATTTTACTGAATGTGTGCGGGCATATGCGTGGACGCATGTCGATGTCCATCCACTAAAAAACAACTTACGCAATCAATAACTGGTTTTATGCAGAACAATATACGATGTGATCCAGATTCAATTCAGATTCAAATTTGGATGCATACAATTATCATAAATTATAATTACAGGTTTTACTTGTTGTTCGCGAGAAGCTGTCTGTGCTTTTCATTGTAAAGGTGATGATGCATGTGCTTCTTATGAAATGTTTTTACGCGATTCATACAAAAAGGCAGATTTTCCTCCATATAAAGATGAACGAGCAGCACTGGTCGCATTTCTCCACCCATGCGGCGCCGGCTAGTGCAGATAATACTGTAGCTACAGTGGCTCTAAAGATGTCTGCTTTTAAGGGATCCCAAATATTGTTCCATTAAAAGATTGTTTTTTTTTCAAGCTATTCACAGCATAAAGGGCAGCTAATATTATCTTAATTTACATATTTACTAATTTACATTAAAAAAGGCCTTGAAAGCTTAGATTTAAAGCTTGGGAGTCATTTTACAGTATAAGGTTCTCCTGATGTAATTTAAGGGACAAACTCTGAAAATAATATCTCTGTGTGCATTAGTTTAGCTGCAATTATCAGAAACTGTAGTCTCAGTTTGCAAAACTGAATGTTTATAGGCAGAAAATATACAACCAGCTATCTTTATCCCCTGCTTGGTTTTAAAGTTTACTTATTCTTATTTGATTGACTTGGCTCTTTGTGTGTGTAGCTATTTTAAAACACACTCACTGAAATTGACACACAGAAATCCTTTAAACTAAGGTTTCTCGAGCCACTCCTCAGGGACCCTCAGACAGTCCACATTTTTGCTCCCTCCCAGCTCCCAACCAATTAAGAATGCCAAATACCCGGTACAGGGTATAGGGAGCAGGGAGGGAGCAAAAATGTGGACGGTCTGAGGGTCCCTGAGGAGTGGTTGAGACACACTGCTTTAAACGCAATATAACAACACAATGTTTCCAGAAGTTTTCTCTAGAAAATAATTCTTCCAACCACCCAGGTTGATTGTTTAGTTTACACTCAGAAATGGACTGTCACACACACAGGTGAATGTCTGCAGTTTTCTGGCCAAACCGTGAGTCGCAGACTCGATGCGGTGCGAGACACAAACGGTGGACCTCAGGAACGTCCTTCAGGGAATCCTCACCACAACAGAAGCTGTCCTGCTGCTAGATGCCGCAGATGGGCTCGCTGCCCCCGCCGCAGGGAGGCCCCCTGCTCACAGGCTTGTCCAGCACCGTCACCTGGGAGATGAGGCTGCTGTCAGGGAATGGCGGCTTCCGGCGCTCCACGGGACTTGGCCGGCCCGACATCTGCCACTTTGAAAATCTCCTCCTCAATTCTGCCTGCACCTGGGGCGAGGGCAGGTGAAAGACTGAGGTGCCATCCATGTACGCCGACCCCACCCCAAAAGAAAGCCATTCCTCAAAACTATCCTCCTTCACCACATTCTCCCCAGCAGGGGGCGCTGTGGTTGAGGCGCTTTTATTGTTTAGAAAATGATACTGCTGGCCGAGGACCGAAGTGCCACCCATGTACACCAACCCCACCCCAAAAGAAAGCCATTCCTCATAACTCTCTTTTTTCACCACATCCTCTCCAGCAGGGGGTGCTGTGCTTGTATTGCTTTGTGTTATTAACCCAGTGTTTAACCTCTCCCCAGCATGAAAATTCACATTTCATCAGTGACGATAAAAAAAATATTGATACTTACTTCCCCATTCAGGAAGCAATAGAGCAAAGAGACCACAAATCCCTGGAACACAGGCAAACATCTGGTTAGGTCAGGTTTATAATAATAATAATTGATACTATTATTGATCCCTGTGGGGAAACTGTCTTTACACCTCCCTCAACTTGCTCGTCGTAGAGTAAGCTGTCTGTTGGGGCATCCAGGGAGCTGGGGGTTAAGGACCTTGCTCAAGAACCCACAGATGTACTGAGGCTGGGTTTAAACCAGTAACCTTCTGATTACAAGCACACGGGCTTAGCCCACTGAGCCACACGCATTATGGGAAAATGCCCGTCTCATATGGCAAATTGTGTACGAATCAGGGCTGGCAAGTGGCTCAGCCAGTTAGGAACTGTGATCAGAAGGGTGCTCATTCAAATCCCAGGGTCGGCCGAGCGCTTTCAATATTGGGCCCTTGAGCAAAGTCTTTAACCCACAATTGCTCCAGGGACCAACTGACCCTACTTTCTCTGTTTTACGTTTATTTGGATTAAAGTGTCAGGGGCTGGTGGTTGCCCTACCTGGAAAGATCCGAGGCCTAGCTCGATGTAAAGCCTGGCCGCTTCTCCCATGGTTTCCGGCAGAAAGGCAAACACCATGTAGTGTGTCCCGAACAAGGGGATGAGGAACAGGGTGGACTTGGCCAGCCTCCTGAAAAAGTCACAAAGCACTGAGTGAAAACCAGGCCCAGGTCAGGCACCACAGAGGACCACCTACCACCCGGGGAGATCCCGGTAGTATTTATCAATACTATGAACGCAAAGAACATACTTCTGGTCTTAGTAAGAGCATTCTTGCTAACTTGTATCCCAAGAACAAACTCGGACGTAATGAATCGTGGAATTTTTCTCGTTTGACAAGGATGCAACGATGCATGCTTGATATCTGGGGCTGGGCAAGTGCCCGACATTCGGGCACTTTTACCATCCTCCGTACTTCTGTACTCAAGTATTGGAACAGTATATCAACAATGGAAGGTGACATCAAATGGGTACGTGAAAACACAAGAACGGGCAAGAATGTACATTGATAAACACCTCTTGAGTACAGGAAGGTCTCTCTACATGGATTTCCAAGCATATGGTTCATCAAAGAGGACAAAGTGTTCACTTCATCACATCTTGATACTGGTCACAGCAGAGGTGATACCAACTAAGTCAAGTTCAATATCAAATGCTGCTGACATAAACAGTTAAATTATCTGCTATAAACTCAAAGTCAATGCTGGTCTTTCCACAAATTCAAATGTATAAAAAACTGGCCCATTGTTTTTCCAGACTCCTGCCTCCTCTTCTGTTTCAGACTCCAGACTCCTCATTTGACCCAATAATTTCTTAATCTCAGATTCTATCAAACCCTGGGCTGCAGAGCCCATATTTAATCACTAATTGATACTCACTGTGGCTTCAGTGATTCTTAATTGCTCCAGTTGGGAAAAAAGCTAAATAACTTAACATATAAGCTATTATTCATTCAGGCAAAGGCATTAAGATTCAATGTGAGACTCTGACGGCTAAAACCGCCCATTCCTAGTGCTGCCTTGCAGAGACATTATTTTAGCATTTAGCATATTTTGCGTTATTTTAGCAGAGAACATTGTGAGTCCTGCTTTAAATCCCTGACATCACATGTCTTTGTACCTGACAGACGATTGAACAGAAACTCCCCTTGAAAAAAGATCAGGCAGTGTCGACACTCAGCGCTGGGCAGCTAAATAAAGACACAGCTGCATTTTATTTATGATTTATTTTTATTTAAATTTATAGAATTTCATATTTATATTTAGGTTTTCTATCTTTTGATCTTCCATGAATATAATAGGAAATGTATTAATTTAAATACATTAAACATTCCCAATATATTTTTAGTTCACCAAGTACAAATGGGCACATCTTAAATAAGAGTAATGTGGCAGGTCATTTGGCACTAATTTTACCCCTAAGTGCACCCTTGGGGTGACTCTGATGCCTATACTGATGGATGTTTTCCATTCCTCTGGGATGCCTATCGTCACTGTCTGATGAAAATCAAGTATGTCCACTTTTTTGACGATTGTGACGTTTTACTATATATGGAATATGGCCATTCCTCTCTGTCTACTGATACTGTTATACATCTAATTGACCAATGAAATTTTTATGAATTCATCTGTTCAACTAGTACACTGGTACCTTGAAACACAAACTTAATTTGTTCCAGAAGGTCGGTCGAGGTCCAAGTCGAATTTCCTCATAAGAAATAATATAAGTGAATTTAATCCATTCCAGACCCCTGAATGATTGCCTATTTAAACCTATCTACCTACATAACTAAAGATAAAATCCATTAACAAACATGAAAAAGCACTCCAACAAAAACAATAACCATGAAATAAATGACAATTGATAAGCACTTCACCTGTATTTAGGTGAGCTGATGGTGCTCTGGAAGGGGCAGGTGGAGAGGAGGGGGGATGGTGGGGTTGTTGTTTGGAAGGGGAGGCGCGTGTCGATCCGTACAAGTTTTAGCAGGTCTGTCTTCCGAGTTTTCAGTCAAGTTGCGACTAGATTTTTCTTGATCAACCCTTTTGAGGTCCGAATTGGTAGAGTTGAACGCATCTCGACCAATACAAGTTTTATCAGGAAAAGTTGAGTTCCGAGAATTTGGTTGAGGTACAGGTCGAAAAAAATTCTACAGACCTGTTCAACACCCTAGTTGGTTGAGTTAAGAGGCGTTTGAGTTCCAAGATTCTGCTGTATTTATGTTTGTGCTAGTTGACCTTTGTATGAATGATGGTAGTTTGTATGGATTACTTCATGTCACTATTTTTAACAACACTGACAGCTACATAGCTAGCTAACTAACGTCATTGTTTTATACGCTCCTGAAATAATGGAATTTTGAAGATTAGTGTTTCTCATTGGACAATGATGATAAAGTGCTAGTGCATCCCTATCCGAATTACCCAAATTCCTGCCATTTTTAAGCAGCCGCATCAGCAGCATTACAGTGCATCCAAGGATGTACGTGAAAGGCTGAGGTTCAATTCCGAGGGACTCACATGAAATGGCCAACATCGTTCCCGCCTGCTGCCGGGGATCTCAGCTTCTGCACCAGGATGCGGATCACGTTGATGAAGATGATGAAGTTGACCTTCAAAATGAATCAGTCCTCAGAATCAAGTCATCAGGTCAGTGGGACATGAGCCCTTGACGTATAAACACACATGAATAAGTAAGCGGGAAGTCAAGCGTGCATATTCTTACAAACAGCGATGTCGTTATCGGGGCCTTGATGATCCACCAGATGGCGACGTTCTCCGTATCGTCCCAGCACCTACAAACATGACCACTACGTAATGTAGAATGCGGCCCAAAACATCATGGAAGTACAGGCAGCTCTTGACTGACGTAAAACCGAAGCCAAACAGATTTATATGAAAAACACCCAAGATACATAGTTCATAGAAGTGCTTACACAAAAAGGCAACATATTCCTGCATGGAAATTTACACATTTCATATGAATGCGTGCATGAATGTTACATGCTGATCACATGTACACCATCTTTACACTTTGTTCACAAAAGGAGTCTTACCCTCTGTCGTCACAGAAATATCTGGTCAGCACCCAAACTGTTAGAACTGCTGATGGTACACCTGAAAAATACCCAGCATTCCTTACAGAAATCTGAAAGATAACGTCATCTCTACTTTTAACAGGAATATTTTAAACATGCTTACAGCCTCAGTCCCTTATCATTGCATACTCAGTAGGCTTTACAAGGCCATTGCGCATTGCAGCAGACCACAAGAGCACAGATTAAACTGAGCCTCACTGACCCCATCCAATCACGATGTACCACCAGAAGTACTTCCTGTGTGAGACAAAGGTCAGTGCCAGCAGGGTCTGCAGGTACATCCCCTCCACCAGCAGCCAGAAGTAGTTTGCCAGGATGCTGAACTGGAAGAAGGCCACAGCGCACTTACATGACGACTAAGGAAGCAAAGCACAATAGTACGGTCCAGGTTAGTGGTATATAGTACTCGGTAAATAAAGTTTAACAGTTTAAACTCCAATTTGAGATGACTGGAATTTAAAAAGTAAAGATTCAGCAAACAATGACTCATAATCCTCAGGGTTCTCAGATTGGCTGCTCTGCTCCCTAGGAATCCAGCATACCAGAAAATCTAAATGATACAGTGTGATGTTCAAAGAATATAGGAAATATAGGGAAAGAGGTCACCATCTTAATGAGAAGCTTTTTAGTGAGTCTGCATTGCTGCGTGCTCTCTGAGCCCCCAAGTGAATCTTTGACATTCTGAGAATACCAGTCATTCTGGAATAAAACATTTGCATGTCAATGAACCCTGACAGCGATGCTGCAGTCATTTGCTACACCACTTGGGGACAGATGCTTTTAGTCATCGAGTAAGACGAGTATCACATCGGCAAGGGCGTCCTGATGATATTGCACTTACTGACTCAGCTCTCCCTTAGCTGTGTCATGATCGATCCCTGTCCTGCGATTTTGGTATGTCTATTCCCTGTATGGCCAATAGGTGTCACTGGCCATCCCATATCCTTACTTCCTAGTGTCTTCCTTTTCCCCTGGCCACTGTGTGGCGTAATGGGCTAAGCAGTTGCTTGTTGCCCAGACTCCCCTTTTTGTCATGGGTTTGTGTTTTTTTTCCTTATTTTCAGTTCTTGTTTTATTGTTGTTGTGTATCGGTGTATTTTGTTATGGTTCCTTGTTTTGTACCTTTGTTTTATTCCTACTTGTGCCCCAGTTTTGTAATTCTTGTTACCCTGGTTTCTCCTAGTGTTTGAACCGTTAAGTATTTGTTATAAGTCTCACCTGTGTCTTGTTCCCAACCTGAGTGTTTGGTTAATTGTTTTGGTCTCCACCTGCCGCTCATGTAGTCCTTGTTATCTCTGTATTTAATTGCCTGCCCTGATTCTGTTCCTTAGTTAGTCATTGTGTGTTTGTAGCTGTTGTTGCCCCGTGTTTGCTGCTGTTCTACTATAATTATTCCCGTGTTGATCCCCGCCTTCATTTTTGTTGTTCACCTTTGGTTTCAGGTGTGCTTTTTGAGTTTAATAAAGTCCTGTTTTATGAGCTACAGCCAGCTGTGCATGTCTGCTGTCAAGGGACCTGACAACTTATAGCGACACTTCACACACTGAGACACGAACACGCCAACACTGAGAATGACACTTTTATGAAATACTTTATAGGTTAATGGTATATTCTATTTTTACACCTTCTGTAGTAACTTCTGACGTCCCATCCAAACTATATGAAAACAGTTTTGGATAAACATGACTGTTAGGATGCTGAATTTGGGCGACATTTAAAAGATATTAAGGCTTAGATCCAAGCCGACGTACCGTAGACATGAAACAGTGATCCAGATTCTCGTCCGCAAACAGGACGGCATCTTTGATGAAGACGGCGCTCGCTCGCAGGATGAACGAGGCGAACAGGTTGATGTGGATGTAGTTCCTGGTGCAGTGGAACTTCCTAGGAGTGAATGACAGAGGCCATTTCATAATTTAAAGCAATTCAGGCTAATCAGGAAGGAGGACAGAACATTAGGTCAATGTCAGTAATTCATATCCAGCCAGTGCAGGTCAGCTTACCGGAAGGCTATGAACATGAAGACTGCCGTTATTAGAGAGACGAGTGACGTAGCATATCCGGCTGTGTACACATGTCTGAATGTCGAGAGGTAAGCAACCTAAAAGCAGCATAACATATTTTACACACTGATTTTAAATATTAGCATTCTTTCACAATATACACTAGACACATGCCACACGTAATATATATTCACATTCCTACAGCTCAATATGTCACTATAGACTCACTCATACTGTACAGTAATACAGCATAAAGGCTACAGAACTATCAGACATGAGGATGGTAGTACAACGTGCAGAACCATGGACAGTGGGTGGCCTAACTATGACCACATAAGCATCAGAGCCGAGGACAGCAACCTGCTTTGTGGCATAGGGACTGTTGCAGGTTCCGGGACAATGGACAGCTGCATAATTCATTCAGCACATCTTCAGAACCATGGACAGCAACAGAACTATGTACTATGCCAGTATCAGTGCCATGCCATCTATTTCAGGAACCTATATCATACTGTGTGTGTTTCCGGACCATAGAGAGCAGCACACCTTGTAATATGGGCATTTCTACATTATGGGCACAACTGAGCTCATATTCTGAGGATGCAGTAACCAGGACAGTGGTATAAATTATATGCCGCATCTTTGCAGATTTAGAAAATTCTCTACTTTGGACGGAAGTTATATCAATTATACTAGATGATGCAATGTAAGTTTCATTGATGTGGATAACGACCTCATTTACTGTGTGCAAATTCCAAAAGAAATTACAAGAATTGCCTTCATACTCTTGGATCAGGTACTATACCCTGATTAATTAGCACGGAATGGATTCTGGAAGATGTTCAGAAGGTATCTGCTGAGGGTACCTAAGGGCCCTGGTGTAACCTGGCTATGGACAGACCTCAGACTCTGGCTCCAAGCCCTTGCTGAAGTCACAGGCTTCTTCGTAGGAAGGCTGCAGGTCTGTCCAGCCATCTGCAGTACAATTCCTGGAGATGTAACCTGAGGAACACAGGGAACCGATAACTTTTGACAACATTAAGAAAGTACCATTCATTCAGCCAGGGGTGAAGAAGATACAATTAGTTCTGGGCATCCAGCAGAAAATTTGGTCTATGTTAGTACCTCCAGTCAAAAATGATGTCTGTGTCATTCACAGACTGGTGATGACATATGTCCTGCTAGTAGGAGGGACATTGTATTTAATGGCCTTATGGGCTAGAACATAAATGGTTAATAACTTCCCAGGCATCTCTTGATTGGTTTAGAGGAAAGGCACTAAAAGATGAAGGGTCTTAAAGGTTGTAAATTGCTACTGGATTTAGTGGGCTTCTTTTTTCAGATGGGACCCAAGATGCACAGGCTCCCTGTACACCTCCCTCCCTAACCCAACGCTAGGTGTGGTGTTCCATACCCACTGCACACATCTACCCTGTCAAAGCAGGCCTCGTCCCTCCAAATTCAGGAGCTGGGCTGAGATTTTAGGGCAGAGGAATCCAGCTCACTCCGTTTCTCATCTCGCTGTCAGCTGCTGGCTGTGACACTACAATCACATGTTAAATTTACCACCCAACTGTTTATAGAGAAGGTTATATAACTCCAGCCAGCAGCGCTGTCTTAAGAATCCCCTGAGCCTCCTGGTTTTGCATGACTTCCACTGATAATCACACATTACTGTATTAAAAATATGAGCAAAAAATCATAAATATTACCAAAACAGCTGTTAACTGTTCTGCTTGCCTTTGCTGACAGCTAGCTACCCATCTGTTCCTGTAACTTCTTGTCTGAAGGTATGGTGTAGATCCCTTCATAATGTTACTGAAACTGTGAGTAGCCTTGAACACCAGCTGCAGCTAAACACCGTTTCATAATTATTTTGAATTTTCATAATTAAAAATAGCTGTCAGATTGCAGCCTGAGGTTAGACTGAGCTATCAGCCTCTAGCTAGTGCTGGACAAGCTCCAGGTCCAACGTGTAGAATCCCTCACCGCCACCCGGCTCCCACCTCGGCTACTGGAGAAGTGCTGGAAGATCTCGGAGCAGGACACGTTGACCACCTGTCCCACATCCGACCGGTGCCAGCAGCGAATCTCGTCCCACTCCGTCCGACACCCTGAGAGGGGACAGGAGCTTTGATGACTTGGACGGCTAAACTGTATATGCAACCAGGTTAGCAGCTCTTTAAATCACTATGATGTTACTTTGGGGCTTGCAATTAAAGAATATGGGATTTTTGTTACAATTATTAGAGTCAAAACAAGTTAAATGTATGGTGACGATAAATACATGTGTAATTCCTGCCATCCTTGACCAGGGCTGCTATGAATCAGGCTCCATTAAAGCTATTTCATATTCTGTTCCTCTTATATGGAGTATTGTTGAGGGAAATGTGTAAAAATGAGCTGTCTTGAGAATGTAGACCTCTTGGATTCAAATACAGCACCATATTTACTGCCATCCTGTCAACTGTGTTTATTAATAATACACTGAGAAAAACCAGGTCACCCAAGAATGTGAAAATACGTCTACATCGTGTATACATTCATTTTTATTAAGCAGTGATCTGATCAGTCACAGATGACTGAGGTTTTGATTTTTCATCCAAGGCAGGGTGGAGCAGGGTGGGGTGGGGTGGAGCAGGGTGAGGAGTGGTGGAGCAGGGTGGAGCAGGGTGGGATGTGGTGGAGCAGGGTGGGGTGTGGTGGAGCAGGGTGGAGCAGGGTGGGGTGGGGTGGGGAGGGTGGCACGGCCTGTACATGTACCCGTCCTTGTGGTCCGGTTTCGGGCCTCCCTCCTCCTCATCAGCATGCACAGCTCCTGGTCTTTCATGTGCTGGGAGATGATAGCACAGTCGGGGTGGATGGCCTGACCCTACAAACAACGCCAAAGGTGGGCCGTTATACACAGAGGCCTCTGCTGCTCGCTCGTTCACCACACTGCAGATGCTTGAAACACATGTGGCCTCTTCATAAGGAAATGGCAGCACATCTGATGTAGATAAACACGCAAAACCTCTCAACGGGATCATCGGCAAGCTGCTCAGATAGGGCTAGGCTTGGCATTATAGTAAGAGCTAGGTTTAGAGTTAGACTTGACATTAGGCTTAGAGTTAGTGTTATGGTTAGCAATATATTAGGGCTAGGCTATGATTAGCCTTAAAATTACAGTTACGGTTGACATTAGGGTTAAAGCTAAGAATATGGTTACCATTAGGATTAGGGTTAGCCTTAGAATTAGAGTTAGCCATACGATTAGGGTTGATATTAGCATTAGAGCTAAGGATATGGATAGCAATAGCATTTGGGTTAGCCTTAGGATTACGGTCATGGTTACACTTAAGCTGTTTTATATATTGCTTTTTGGGGTTCATGCCCTGGTAAACAGGGCTTGGACCCCCCCATTTCATCAACACAAATACCACAGTAATACTGTTCAAAGCCAAAAGCGACATGGTCTCTACTGGGAAATACTCTGTAAGGCTGTTAGCTACCATGTCAGTAGCCACCCTGGTCAGCATCTTCACCCAGATACACGATGCCACACATAACCAGCTCTGACTAACCACGCAAGGCAAGAAAACTATTCCAAGACCAGCTTCCTTCAGCTGAGGGGTGTTTTGCTCTGAAGGTTGTGCTGGAAAGAGATCTGGCAGAATATAAATAAAGTGACCTTGATCTGGGAAGACATTTTTAGGACTGTCCCAATTTACAGCATTTTTCTCTAATAATCAGAAGACAGCGGGTGGCTTTGCAGTGATAATCATTTGCAAGAACAAGGGAGCAGAACAGCCACTAAGCAAAAGGTAAGTGTTAAGGGAGCAGTTTGTTAACAGGGACTCTAGAGAAGGTACAAGAATTCACCTCTGCAGCTGAACAAAATGATGACTGTATACAAGACTGTGTCATTGAAACTATTTTAAACAGCTGGGGGAAACAGGGACAATATTACCTGCAGTGTCATCCATAATAACATCATCCCTGGTAAAAATGACCATATATGAAAAAATGTCTTTGCTTTGGGATCAACTCACACGTTTTTTAAGTGTCAATTTTTCGCACTCAAATTTTCTCATGAACAAAATCTTAACCTGTCAGTATTTTACCTTTTACAAGCACACTTGAATGTTTAGGAACTCTTCAGTGGCGATGCTGTTTCATTAGGGTATAAGTACGAGGTAACACCCAAGCGAGACTCCTTTAGTTATCCTTAAACATGGATAAGAACCAAGCATGCACAAATGAAAAGAGCCAAAGTGTTGTTGATTTGCATAAATTAGGCCATAGCTATAAAAAACATAGCTGCATGCTTGAAAATCCCCACTCTCATTATTGGTGCGCTAATTAAGATTTTTATACGACATGTAGCTGTGATGATTGTGCTTGGAAGAGGGCGCTAGTCTGTTTCGCCTTCACACACCAAGTGTTACGGCAGGGCATGATGCAGGAAAAGATTACACGGATCCATGTAGCGACTCCAACAAGCACAAAGACTTTATTAAATTAAAAAAAAACACACTAAACCAAAGGACCACGAGGGATCAATACAAAACAGGTAAGTGACAAAACTAAGGCAGGGGACAACAAGGGAACAACTATAATAAACCACAATAAACCAGCAGCACCAACAGCTGCAACACACAGTAACAGCCATAATGACTGACTGAGAAAACAGGGCAAGGACAGGCACATATATATATGGATAATGAGGGTTAACAAGGGACAGGTGTGGGTTGTTACAGACAAGAGACTAGGGGCAAGGAGGAACAGGTGAGGTCAATCAACAGATATAGAAAGGTTCAAATTATAAGGGAAACAAAAACAAGGAAAACAGAACATAATATAACGAGGGAGCACAACAAAGAACAACACAGAAATATACCAAGTAATAACTAACATAACGCAAGAAATAAGCAGTCGATCATAACACGGTTGAGTCTGGCCAGACCTGAACCCACAACAATAAAGGAGAGTGTGAATGACAGCTGTATGCTCAGCCCATTAAGCCACACAGTAGTCTGGGGAAAAGGAGAACACACTAGGAGGCATACACACTAGGAGGCATACACACTAGGAGGCATACACACTAGGATGACCAGTGACATCTGCTGGCCACTAGGGGTACTGACATAATAAAGGGGCCGATCCTGACACCTGTCTCCAAGACTACAATCATGTCACCTTCATGCCAACAAACTATCCGGTAGGCTTGTCAGAAGAAAGTCTCTGCTGACATACCAAAATCTGCTCAATGTTACTGGAATTTTGATTGGAAGTTGGCACACACACACCCCAGCCCAGGTAAGGACAGCAGAAATGCCTCAGGGTAGTTAATAAGCCAAACAAAACATGATGTACCACCCTTTGGACCCAGTCCCAGCTTCCTGGCTCATCTCCTCCTGTGCTGTGGTCTGGAGATCTTACTTTTCAGGCCACCTGGAAATCATGTACCTTAGTTTGGTCATGTGATGAAGGTATAAGCCATGACTCACGTGACGTGAGGTATACCACGGGACCTCCAAGGGTATCCTTGGTATAAAAGGGCGACTCTGTTGAATGTTAACATATAAACTGATGCATTGTTAATCAGTACTTTAGGTTACAAAGGTATAGGAAAACACACAGTGTTACAAATCGTGCCTTTCTACATAAATCGATAATTTGATCACCCCCTTGATGTTAAACGCAAAAACTGTCCCAGCAGCTCAGGAATGAATGTAAAGTAACACTATCTATATATTCAAACACAATAAACACCTTTGTCAAGCACGGCTTAGGGGACATAATAGCTTGACTTCGTGTCGTGACCGTGTTATATTCGGCAATGACCGATCTTGGCACTTTTCCGCCTAGGCAATTTAATTTTCCATGGTTCCACGCCTGCAGTACAGAGGAAAGCGCCTCATTAACTTAAGTAGAATTGTTTCTTAACGCCAATAACTTCATAACGCCTCGATTGCGCCTGGTTCCAGAGCCAGGGGACGGACCACGTAACAGCCGCGTGTCGGTGCGCCACCGGCGCCTCTGCTTCTCACCCCTGCAGGACGCTCCAGGGCTGTTATGGTAATTCACTTCTCCAACAAACACAGTTTCAGTAAAGATTCCATGCAAATAATGAAATGATGCATACGCGATAACTAACTTGCAAATAACTCAGTTTACCTGAAAAAATGTAAAACAAAAGAACACGATTCTTCGTTGATATAAGTAACCGCATTAGCCAGCAATACTTTTTAAGTGTGGGAAGAGTCATGCTTACATTCCACTGATATGTAGAGTGATTTTTCTCACACTATTTTTATTGTGCATTAGAAATATTTTAACGGACAGTTTAAACAAATCCGTTTTTAATACATTCCAGTTTCCAGAAGCAATCTGAAGCAGGATGACATGCGACGGCCAGGAAGAACCTGCGAATACTACTACACTGTATACTGTAGCTTAATTATTCATTATTGAAATGTAACAAAAGATCAAAACGCATTTACGCATCTCTGAAACCACACTTCATCCCGACAAATACATCCCGATAAATATGACTGAACAGTTGATACTTACCAGTCCCCAGAAAGTTAAATGCAGCCATAGATGGAAAAAACTCATTTTCATTCCCGAATTCGATGAAATCCTGGCGCGCCCCATACTCCTCCTTTATAATAAACGCCGGTCATAGGAAATTATCCGTCAGTCTCTGCAGATAATTCTGTTACGAAAGTAAAAAAAATAAGGAAGTAATGCATTAAAGAAACACATGCAGTTTTAGCTGCGCGCAAACTAACATGCCGCTGGGCATCCAAACTTGGCAGTGGCAGGCTGGGTGCACAGGAGACAGAAAGAAGGAATAGCGCGCTCCCGATGCAATTCGTCCCCAGCTCTTCGATGGGGCCGCGCATGGGGGGGGGTGCTCCAACTACTGTTTGGCTTGCCACGTAAAACACAGACAAAACTCGGAATTTATCTCATCCTTTGACTAACAAATTCATACGCGGGTCTTACCGGCTAATGCCGTTAATGACGCATCCTAAATGCAATGCTAAAGAGGGGGGGGTGCATTTTTGAAGCGAGGTTTGGGGTTTTGAGGGAGAACAACTCAGGGACCACGTGACTATACGTATATACAACAGTGAAATTACTCTTCTGACCAAATTTAATGTTTCCTCCCATGCAATCGTATTATTACCTAGAATTTCCACGCTTTGAAGAAGTCAATCGCCACGAATATGTATTGTGATAATTAATAGGATCATTAATGTGAAATGACACGCGGTATGGGTAGTTTTTAGAAGTGGAAATTAAACGTGTACTACTTGTTTGCCCTCTCCTGGAGCCGGCTTATCGTGGTGGAGAGGTTTGCATGAGCCAATGATCCCAGGAGCTACGTTGCCTGCATGGGGCCTTATGCCTCTGATAGGGTACCCAAGGCCAACAGGTCCTGGGTGAGCAACCAGACGAAGTGCGGCTCATTAGAGTCAAATGGTCTAATAAATGGGTCTCCGATCTGCGATCTGCATCACTCATGTGCATTGTCATTTTCTCCACCTGTAAATAATGACTCATTGAAAAAACAACATAGTACCAGTACAACATTTACAGACAATGATAACGGCTTCTGTTGCCTGCTGTATGAAGCTATTTAAAGTCTTGCGCGCACCTCACTCTGGTGCGTATGTAAACACAACGACAACGCAATGGCAGGCCAACTTCGAACCGAAACGCCAATTGAGGCTGGGATGATCTTCTGTTAATTGTCTTCTGTTGTATTTGATTCAACTGAGCCATTAGGTGTAATTGTTTCCCCGGCAGCTAATTAACAGAGACAATGTCTGAGTCGATGCAATAAATTAGGCGATGGCGACTCATTAAAGTCTGAGGTAGGATCACAAGCAGGCAGATGTCGTTAACTGTAAAGCGAGGACTTTCAACCAGTCACAACATAACAACGTTTGGTTTCCTACTCCCTACATTCTCTATGACTGGTGCAGTTAATTAAAGATTCATGTGAAAAGTGGTACGTAGTTCTTAAAAATCAATGAATAAGAAATGGTTTCTCAAAGATCGGGGAAAATTATAAAACCGAGAGAACAGCCCTTGTTCTTTTACTAATCAGGTTGCGAACCCCTGCAACAATGTTACTGGTGGCGGAAAATGAGATTTCCTTGGCATGTTTCTTCCCCATTTGTATGATCTCTGGATGGCTTCTCGTTACCGGGAGATTAGCGTGGCTGTCGACCTCAAATGAGTCCATAAAATGCAGGGGCGTCGTTGGTCGGCAGGGAGCGAGTTTAAGTGATTACAAACGTAAAGTAAACACCCGATTCCTGTTAAGTTGTCGTGGCCAAGCATGATAAGCCGGTGTTTGCGGATAATAGCTTTCAATATACACAGATGTTAAATAAAGAGGGCAAAGATCTCTGGGGTTTCCTCCGCGTTGGTAACCTCGGACACAATGGGCTGCTGTGCATGCAGTCAATCGCTGACAAAATACTTATTCACATGGAATGTGCTGTCAATTAAGAACTGGCACAATTCAGAATTGCCCCATATAGGCCTATACAACTTCTGTGCTGAAGAAACTTCTGCATAAACCCAGATTAGAAGGTACAAAAATAAAACGGTTAGTCAATGAAAGTAATATATCAATGCAAAAATGTTCCACCCCAATTTGAGTTATAAATGTAAAATATAGAATAGCTCCACAAACTCCATGTACTGCTAGGATGGCCGAGAGGTTAAAGTGTTGGGTTTAACATCCAATGGCCAGCTGTCTATGTGGGTTCGCGCCCCGCTCCTCGTAGATGTTGCTTTAGTGTCTCCCCTAAGGACTAGCTTACAGAGTGCCTGTCTCCCTTGGTGCAAAAGTCTTTCTTCCCTGTGCAGCAAATTTTAAAGTCAACCTTCCAACCAAAAAGAAAACAGGGCATCACCCTGGAAGGTTCAAGACTCTCATACTGTGGAAAAATAGCTAATATCATCATAAGCTTCTAGACGTCTAAACCAGTATGTAAAGTAAGTAAAATCACTAGGACCCAAATGCAAGAAAAAACGTGGTTTTGTAGAACTGCAAATTGCCTACTGGTATATTTTCTTAAACTCATAACCAGTCTCTAGCCTTCAGTCTATTGAAGTATTTGGGGAGAAAGGCTTAGGCTGATATGTTGAACTGCATGTCAATTTCAATAAGAATCTCCCACCCATTCAGAGCTGAAGCTAAACCACTGGTCTAATCCCAATTTGCTCTCATGGATTTTAGATCTGATCCCAATTTGCGCTTATGGATTCAAACTTAAATTTGTAATTAGGCAGAAGACAATATAACGATATTCCAGGCCAAGTTAAGGGCACATTTGTCAAGTAAAATGAGCAGGAATTTTGTTAAATTCATTTATGGTTCATCACTATCTCAGGTTCAAATGTCCTTTACTTATTGCATAAGTTTAGGGTTAAACTGTGCCTTCAGAAATCAATCCAGTACAATGACTGTTCATTTTAGCCGACAAACGTGCCAGTAATGTTGTCTGGAATTTCCATATCTAAAGTGTAATTATGAATATAACTCCTCTGCAAAGGCAGTTGGACAATCTAATTGTATTTTCGATATTTTCAAATGGGGGGAGGAGCTGTAATCACATTAAGCAGTGAATACAAAGGATACGAACTGACCTTTATGGAGAACTGAATCATCTGGGATGAGTGCTAGAAGTAGCCGCATCGAGTGACGGGCCATTCCAGCCGTTCGTCTTGTTTTTCTTTCCTTTGCAGATGTATTTTAATTCTACAGACTTTAATTGTGTGCAATGTCTGAAAACGACATTTGCCTCTACAGCCTGAGACGACCCATTAGCATCGAATTGCTAGGAAGGCCATTGCGATTGTATTCTGTTTCAAAGGACAAAAAAATGTCCCAAGTTAGCACCAGAATGCTAATGGACCCCTGAGTGTTGCTGGACCCTGATTCATGGGGGGTGGGGGGTCTGTGGGGTGGTGTAAAGGTCAGTCTGAATGGCGGCTGGCATTACTCAAACACAGTGCTGCTTCATAATTAAATCCGGAGTTTGCAATTCCACTTGTATTGTAATAGACTTTTGTTCAATTTGCCCAAGAGAGGCAATGTGCCTTTTCAAAGGGGGCTGGTGTGTGACTCAGTAGATGAAGCCATTGTGCCTGTAATCAGAAGGTTGTTGGTTCGAATCCCATATTCAGCTGAGTGGTTTCACTACTGAGCCCTGGATCAAAGCCCATACCCTTTCCACCCGTTCGCCCCCAGGAACTGCCTGACTCCAAATTCGTTGATAAAAGCTAAAAGAAACATCAACCGGCCACCTTATGGTGTCAAGTATGAAGCTTCATCCTCCACAGCAGCTAAAGACAGAGGTTCATAATACTCAGGACAGACTACCTGCTCCGCAGAAGTCATGTGACTCAGTCACATTCACACAATTCATCCTGACACCTTCATACATTTAGCCGGCTTGGTCTTGTTTCACGCTTGAAGGCTCAGTTTATGTGCTGAGGGAAACATCTGGGACGGGTGGCTGGATCCAGAGTTGCTGGCTTGCAGTGAATTCCGAGGGAAAAATAGGAGATGAAGACATTGGGGGAACAACAAAATGTGCACACGCTTCCTGCTCCCTCATGTCGTCTTTCCATCTCACACTGTTTCTCCTTCTGTCTTCCTCATTCTCAGCCTATCCCACCTATTCATGTAATCCCGTCATTTACTACAACTTTGTGTTCCCTGAGACTAAGGAGCAGGAAAATATCAAACTGTTTAAATTGCTTTCAACATTAAGTTGCTCTGAAAAATGTCCAAGCATCGATCCATGTTTCAAACACCTTATCATGTCCTGATCGTGGACTAAAGTCATGATTAGACAACTAACATGTGATTGCAATACAAGATATGACCACTTGATGGCAGCAAAGTCCTATTTGTCACTTAATTTGCATCACAAGTGTAGCGTCTCCTTCCTTGTCAATCACAATTATTAAATTTTAAATATTACATTGTCTCTGGTTAGGTTCATCCCATAGTATGAATGTTTGCATGCACTATTTTACTGAAGCAACTGATCTACAGTATTTCTTAAACCCTTGAGTGACAGTGCCTTTGAGTCCCTGAAAGTCTGTTTTCAGATTCTAGGCGAAAATCTCAGGTGCTTCATTGAGTCTGTAATAATGGAATGCCAGATTTATCTCCACTAAGCTGTGGCACTATTTCAGGAAGCACCAGTTACCCTCATTCCCAGCAAGGACCGGCAGCTGTCTGCTAGTGCAAATGCTTGGTGCTACCATGAGGAGGTAAGGAACACGCACGTTGCTGCACCTACCACACAACAAACCACCTCAGGGATGAGAACCTGAATGCAGCCATGCAATGGGTGACACCTCAGCCCCATACTAAGCTGAATGGAATAGACCAGTGTTAAGTTTTCTCTGGTGGCTGGAGCGCCAGTCCTGCCACCAACCCCCAAGTTTTTACTGAAAGTTGGAGGACTGGATGCAGGACTGGATGTAGATTAACGTCATACCCAGAATGAAGCAACTGCAGGTTAAGGGCCTTGTATAAGGGCCCAGTGGGGTAGGATTACCCCTGGCATTCACAGGATTCAAACCGGCAACTGTCCAACTGCCGACAAAGATCCCCACCCTCAGAGACACCACTCCGCCCCAAGGCGGAAGAAGCGTAGAAAACATCAATCTACCAAGCAGATCTGTGAGCTGGACTTCCTCTCCGCAGGGCGGGCTGGGAGACAGGGCTGTGTGTGGGGGTGGTGAATGTGGGGGGAGCGGTTATCGATTCCCCTGTTCAGCAGTGACTGGTGCTAAGTGCTGATACGTGATTTTCGGTCTCAGACTGACGGCTCCTGCAATCGCCCCCCTGAAACCCGAAGCTCTCCGCAGCTAGAAAAGCAGCTAATGCATAATTACCTCCCGCAAATTGGATTGTTTTAACGAACTACGGAGAACGGGATGCCGTGGGGAGGGGCTATCATGCCCTCAAACAGCCTGGTTTCCAGCGCGTGACCCCAGCCCCTGACGTCCAGCGCGGTCTGGGAATCACACCGCCACCGACTCAGCGATTCAGCCCGCGAACCGCGTGTCCGAATGCCCGGCTCTCTCCTTCCTCTTACCCGCTGGGCTACATCCCTCTTTTCCTGTCTTTTATTTGATGAGCACTCCCCGCTTTTCCATTGTAACTGGTGAAGTGGAACGGAGGGCCAGGGAATGAGATGGGGGGAGTAAAGCCAATTATGGCTCCATCGGATGGTGCTCCCCGCAGTAGATAAGAACCTCTAATAAAGAGCAAATTGAATTACTAATGATAGTGACCTATGAGGGATCGGTGGATGGTGGGGGGAGAACGCCCGCCCCCCCGGCTTTAGCAGACAAAGGGTCTCATGTCTCCTGCACTGGGGCCTTGCTTAGACATAGCAGCCCCCGCTTGCCCCCCATCATCAATGAATCAGGATCAAAGCGAGTAGTGAGTGACATAATGGGCCCCATATTCCTACTCACTGGACCTACGCACAGAGGGACTTGCTAATGCTAATTCGTCGGAACATGCTAATTTAACAGCGGTGCAGTATTAGCGATGTGCTTACTGATCTGCACTGTTCGCTGAATCTTGTTTTTCTGGAGCTTTGCATGAGGACGAGGAAAGCGAGGACTCCGCAGATAAACTTCCTAAATAAAATTCAAGAAGTCTCGGATTCCTGCACAGCTCCCCTCATGCACACCGTGTGTTTTAATGAATTGCGATTTTCCAGTAATCCCGATCAGGTCGTACTCACCGCTTCTGGGCCACTCGTCAGAGAGAGAACCCAAGATGATGCGCGGTCAGAGGCCGGAGGTCAGGCCGTATCTTTTTCCTTCTGGATAGTTCATGTGAGGCGGCCGGTCCTGTTTCCTCCTGTCATTCACATACCTGACAAGCTTAGCAGCCTATTCCTTCATTTCAATTAAAAATACTGAACAGGAGATCAAAAATCAAATGTCTCAGTGCCTATGTTACATAAGGAAAGGGTCTGATTTTTGAAAACCAAAGTCAGGGGCGGATTAACTTATCTGGGGGCTCTAGGCTGACCTCAGCTCAGACAGTCAGGTTTTGCTGATTTAACTAACCGTTCCATTTTTCCTGAAGCGTTGCCCTGATGTTTGCTGTGGCCTAGGATAGCCAAAGCGTTAATCCGCCCCTGAACAGCCCCACACCCCAAGCAGGATTCCCAGCTCTGAACACGAACAACCTGTGCTGCCGTTTGGCGCGTCAGTCTGCCGTGTTAAAGCTGCAGAAACAGGAGGCGTGTGGGATTAGCCCGCATCGTGTACCGCCCAGGGCCTTTTCACCTTCTGCAAATAGGTTTTAATGGGCATTTCCACATGAGCCCCCGGCCGCGTCTCCGCGGATGGCGTAAGCGATAGCGGTGCGCGGTGGGGTCGCCTCGAGCCCCGCGTGTTTGAGCCGCGCCATGAGGCAGGAGCTGCCGATATGCGATCCCCCCGCATGCTGAAACTGTACCACGGAGCATTCCCTGTACCTCGCTCGCCAGGAATGCTCCAGATGACACGGTTAGTTAGCTGCAACATAAATCTGGCGTGAGTGACATAGTTGCGGCACTTGACCTTTGACCTCCAGGAAGACACACAGCATTGGCCCCGGGTGTTGTCATGGAGGCCGCAAAGCAGGCTGGGTAGGTAATGGGCTCCTAAGCTTGTCTGTGTGCGCGTTTGCGTGTGTCTATTTTTACAATGCCCAGGTGGACATGCTACTTCATAATTACTTTGCCTGATGTTGTGATGTGAGACCCAGGGTGTGTGTCAGAGTATTTACGCACTGATGCAGGTGTCGTCTATCTATGTGCTTGTGACTTTGTGTAATGTCTGTTGGCGTGGACATGCATGTGTTGGCGTGCAAAACACGTGTGTTGTCAGGGCACATGTGCTTCCTGTGCCAACGCGCTGATCGGTTGGGTAATCGAGATGGATGGGGAGGCCTGACATGGCTTTATTTGGTGCTGTTTGTGCACTTTCCCTCTCTCACCCCCCACAGCCAACCCCCCCCCATGCCCCCCATCTCATTTGACGTTTAATTATTTC
>JAODKC010000082.1:6322385-6332716 GCA_026777985.1 Mormyrops attenuatus
CCCCCCCCCCCCCCCCCCCCCCCCCCCCCCCCCCCCCCCCCCCCCCCCCCCCCCCCCCCCCCCCCCCCCCAACGGGGTGACATAGGAGATAGGAGCTAAAATCCTCCAAGGCGAAGTGGATCCAAACATGTTTAAGAGAAAATAGTTAAGAGGTTCAGCTTCAGCCACCAGGTGGAATCTGCTTGGTTCAGAATCCCTGTGGAATGATTGTAAAAATTTAGAATTAGAATTTAGTGATTAATTGTCATTGTTGACACCCCACAACAACAAAATGTGTTCTCTGTATTTAACCCATATGTGGCACGGGGCAGCTAATTCAGCGCCCGGGGAGCAATACTTTACCCAGAGCACCTTAGCAGTGCCCTGCTGGTCAGGGATTCAAACCTGCAATCTTTCAATTACACGTGCGTGTCTCTAACCATTAAGCCACCACTACCCACAGCTGGTATTCCTCATTATCACACTTACACCTGTACACACGTACTCGCATGCTCTCTTAAACACGTGGGAGGGAGGTGCCGGCTGGGCTCCAGGCAGCCAGTGGGCAGCTGTTTCAGGTAGCTCTGATTGGTTAGGTCCAGTGATAGGCGTTACATTGGTCAGTAGATCTGATTGGTTAGGTCTGATGATTGGAGTTAGCTTGAACTGTAAATCTGATTGGTTGGGTCTGATGATAGGAGTTGGATTGGAAGGTAGATTTGATTGGTTAAGTCTTATAATTGGTGTTAGGATGGCTTGTAGATCTGATTGGTTATGCCTGATGACAAGAGTTAGGCTGGCTGGTAGACCGGTCAGACCTAATGATAATGAATGTTCAGCAGGGTCAGCAACAAAACAAATGCAGGGTGGAGCTAATCTGTGGGGCAACTGGAGAGAGATAGAGTGGGCATTAAGGAACACACACACACACACGCACACACACACACACACACACACACACACACACAGGACTCCACACATACCTTTCTCAGTGGCTTAGCGTTGCAGTTGGCATTTATTAAACTGACATGCAGTGATATACAGTTTGATATACACACAATACACTCCTCCTCCGTCCTTACTGTCAGCTCCACCTGGTTTTAGGGTCCAACCCTCCCATATCGATGCCATGTTCCCTGGCGTTCCCTCGGGGGTGTAACTCGGTACAGCCTTAGGCCTACCCCGCGCCCTCATCAAACTGTCAGCTCACCATAATTAAAGAAATCCCTGCAGCCTGGGGACTGGGGCCCTGGGGCCTGAGACAGCTGTACCCCGGCTGCCTGGAGCCCGGCCGGCACCTCCCTCCCACATGTTTACGAGAGCATTTGAGCACTTGTGTACGGGTGTATGTGTGATGGTGAGTAATACAGTGCAGTCATACAGCCACGTCTGTAAAGTAAATAAAGGTCAAGTGTGTTATACATTTTCTCCTTAGAGGCCATATGGAGCGGAACAGGAGAGCCAGTCCAGAAGGTTCTGGTTTAGCCAAGACACTGGTTAAAGGATGAGCAATCCAATAGCTAAGAGTGAGGAATGAATGCAGCATATGTGTTGGGTGCGATTTTGGCACGTGTTGAGTATGTGTTGGGTGCATGTTAGCCACATGTTGGGTGTGTGTTGAGTATGCGTTGGGTGTGTGTTGAGTATGTGTTGGGTGTGTGTTGAGTATGTGTTGGGTGTATGTTGGGTGTGTGTTGGGTGCCTGTTGGCCACGTGTTGGGTGCCTGTTGGCTATGTGCTGCGTGTGTGTTGAGTACCTGTGGGGTGTGCGTTGGGTGCATGTTGAGTACACGCTGAGTGCATGTTGCCCATGTGTTGGCCACATGGTTGGTGTGTTGGGTGCATATTGGTCACAAGTTTAGTGTGTGTTGGGCACCTGTTGAATACATGTTGGGTGCATGTTGAGTGTGTGTGGGGTGCATGTGCATGTTGAGTATGTGTGGGGTGTGTGTTGGCCATGTGTTGGGTGTGTGTTGACCACGTGTTGGTGCGTGTTGAGTATGTGTTGGGGGCATGTTGAGTATGTGTGGGGTGGATGTGCATGTTGAGTATGTGTTGGGTATGTATTGGCCATGTGTTGGGTGTGTGTTGGCCACGTGTTGGGTGTGTGTTGAGTATGTGTTGGGGGCATGTTGAGTGTGTGTAGGGTGCATGTTGAGTATGTGTTGGGTGTGTATTGGCCACGTGTTGGGTGTGTGTTGGGTCCATGTTGGATGCATGTTAGGTCCGTGTCAGCAACCCGATATCCTAAGACCCAGGTGGCCAGCGGGGATTTGTCCTCCTGATGCAGAGGATGTCCACCTGGGATGGCCTAGATGCACGGCATCATATGCCCCAGGAGGGAGACAAAACACGCAGTTCCACTAGAAAAGTCCTGTGATGCTGTTTGAATGTAGGTGGAAGGTGCGGCTGAATGAGACACACTAGTTATACTTACATCCAAATATCACCCTTTACAGTATTTATGGTATGAAGCACTGTTTCCTGGCCTGCTCCTCAGGGACTCACAGGCAGTCCATGATTTTGCTTCCACACAGCTGCCTGCCAGAAAGTCCACATTTTTGCTCCCCTTCAACTCCAGGAGGGAACAAATATATGGACTGTCTGTGGGTCCTCAGAGGAAACACTGGTATAAAATATTAAAGGTATAAAGGTCATTGCATTTCGATTTCTTTTCGGATTTATGGTTGCCCCAGAGACTCCAACATCAAATAAAACATGACAAAATATAGCAGAAGCCAAAATAAGCTAAACTAATGCTGTTGAATTTTATTTGTCACATAGTTAGTTACATTCTTGTCACAAAAATATTAAATATATAACAGAAAAAGCCCTTTTTGGAGGGAAATAACTTGCTGGCGCCCCCTGCTGACTGGTTTACACCTCGGCTTACATGGTGCAGGTTTCCCCTCTGGCTCTGAGCAGTGAACAGACACAACGCGACAGAAGTGACGTATAACGATGGGGGGGCAGGGGGGAAGACGGTGAGGATCCCTGTGGTGACACCTCCCCCGGCCCCCCCACCCTGCCTTCCACCGTACGGTAACCAGACCCTCAGAGTTATCATAATATTTGCCGTGGCTTGGCACTGTGGTGCATGTTTGGGGGGGGGCGGTCGTCTGGCTTAGGGGGGTTGCCCCCTTGCCCATCGCCGTAGTCTTTGCTTTCGTTTAACAGCCCAGCAAGTCGCCTCTTCACTTTTGTTTAACAGTCCAGAAAGTTGCTTCTTTGCTTTTGTTTATCAGGCCGGTGACTCGCGATTCTGCCTGATGGACATGCTGGCTTTCTGCTTTAATAATAAACAAACAAACAAACACACAAACAAGCAAACAAATAAATAATCTTTGCACCAATAGATCACAAAACACAAAAATGAAACACGGTTTGGGGAGGATTTTCATTTTTTATTTAGAGACTCAATAAGAATCCTACGTAGGTATATATTGATGCGATAGACGTAGGGAGCCAAAGAGGGCTGTGTGGCGTTTACTGTAAACCTCTTTACAATCAGCTATCTGCCCTCTTTATGATGTCGCCCTGGGGGGGGGGGGGGCGGTATCGCACGGGAATGGGGATCAGGCTGACTCACTTTTCTCACAGCATACAGAGAGTTGCAGATCCACAACATCCAGCCACGACTCCCAGGGGCCTGGGTGATGACAGCTGAGTCCCAGATGGGCCACTCTATTTCCGGCCTGAAGCGTGAATTAGGGACAGGCGCAGAGGGGACCGGGATGGAGTGGCAGGGACCAAGGGCTCCGAATGGGGCTTTAAGGGCGTCCCTCAACATGCTCCTGCTCAGGCACTCAGAACACAGACCGACAATTAGCAGCCTCGTCAATCACCAGCTGGGGGCCACAGGGCCTGTCTGCCTGCTGACACCCCAAGAGCTTTCCGTCACAAACAGAGTTTTGAGGGGGGGGGGGAATACCCGATACCCTCATCTTTATTTTTTCCACTTTTCCATATTAACTAAGCAGGCCCTGATATCCGACCCGCGATTCTATTCTGGACCTCTGGGGCGGCGCTCTGCACCCTGCTGGGGCCCACCTGGGAGCGGTTAAAGTTTGGCCCTTGGCCCAGATCGGGGGGGCATGAAGTTCGAGTGCAGGCTCCAGCTGCGTACCGGCTTCCGTAAGGGTACCCCTCCCACCCCCACTGCCTCTGACATTCCATCCCTGAGGTTCCCTCCTGTAATGCCCATGTCTCCCAGACTGTCCCCCCCCACACAAACGGGCCTCTTAATTACCGACAGCCGTTTCCGTTCGTCAGCGGCCTTTTGTTAAAGGACTTGAAGATAACTGCTAATTCGCGCACTCCCATCGATTAGCTGTGCCGTGTGATATAGTTCCCCTGTCGAGGCGGAAAATCCCTCCCGAATTCCCTCCTCCCCGCAGGCTCCGGAATGGATTAAATAATTAATGAACGGTCCGCTTAATTAGCTGGGTTCGCTCAGAGTGGCGGAGGCGAGTAATGGACAGGACCGCAGCACATTTTTCACACTTGCGGGTGACGCCGTTGTTTTCTGGGTGCTGCCAGTTGCTGCTCATTCGAACCGGGAACCTTTTCAGCCTGCAACTGTTGTTTCCCTGGGGAAGTTCCAATGCTGGGACACAGGTACAGGACAGGTAAAAGAGGGCCGACCATTCAAACAAAACCTTAACTTTTACCCAAAGCCCCCAGTGAGTTATTTATTCCCCTGAGTAGTTTACTGGAGCAATTCCAGTTACACACCTGTCAATAGTAACAGGGCCCCTCTAACTTTCTATAAGGTTTGAAAAATTAGTTAGCAAAGTGAGGCGGGAAAAATCAACTAGGCACAAGTAGGTAGCAGAAAATGATAGGTAAATCCCCTAAAAGAAGCTTGTTTTTCATATCCCTGGATCTGAGGGAATGAGATTTGATTTCCAGGCCCAGTCCGTCTCTCAGACACAAAAGAGTATAAAACCCAGTGCCTCCCCTCGGGCTGAATGGCGGAGGCCAGCTACCGACTAGCAGGTAAAGAGGGAGTGGAATGTTCCACTCTCAGGCCCTATTTATGGGTCTGAATTGCTCATTTCTCATAGCCATGGCTCTAGCAGTTGACCAGGCGGCTGTCGCTCGGGCCACTGTGAAGTGATGTACCCTCCCCACCCCCCCAGAGACACCCTGAGCCAGCTGTCCAAATTAGCCCAGGGCCAGGTCGGGTCAAGCAGATTTGGGTCATGCCATGAGGGGCCGGAGGTGTTGTCCATCCCTAAAAACAGTCACATGTGTCATTTGGAAGGGGCCCTTGGTTTATGTCAGCGGGTGCGCGGATGTGACGGCGGGTCTAAGTTTCATAACGGCTCTCGAGGCCGTGACGCTATTTTTACCCACACAGAAGTGGGAGTGACTCCAGGCTGCCCATTGCTGGCACCCGCTCTCATCCTGCTTGAATTAGAAACAAGTTTTACTGGGAATTCAAGGATTACGGGCAGATAGATGAAGCCACAAATTTATAGATATAAATAGCAACAAATGAGACGCATAAGCATGAAATCCAATCTGTTACTGTAAAAACATTCCGGTTTGGGCCTAAAACAATTCATAAACATGTCTGTCAGCTGTCACACCTGCACACTCTTTCCTGTCTTTTCCCCATACTTCCTAAAGAGGGAGCTCTTTGCACGTTCTCAGGTTGACCATACCTGCTTATTTCTTTGGGAGGCGCTGTTTACCTTACCCTGACTCGCAGTTCTCCATTAAAAGGGCCAAGCTAAAATCGAAAGAGAAAAAGTGCACAAAGTAAAACAGATCATCTCCAGTCCTCCTGAAATGTCAGTCCTGCCACCCGCTTGCCCTCTTATTTTGTGTTCCGGGTATAAAGAAAGATTTAACTTTCTTTCATCATGTACCAATTAGATAGCAAATGTGTGAAGCCACGTTGATTTTAAACTGCTCCCATTGTTTTTTTTAATTAAGCTTGCAATCTACAGTTCTAATTACGCACTCTGCTGTGTGATATATTCTTACATAATATATGTACAGTTTGACTCTCATTTGTTTTATGTGTGTAATACAGCTGCTGTGTATAAGAGATATCAACAAACTTTCAATGGCTAAATTGTATCGCTATTTTGGAAGTCACACATCTGAACTCATACGTATATACATATATACTTTTATATTGTATAACATGGTAAGGATAACACTAAGCTCAGCTCCACAGGCTTGAAGCAGGAACGGCTGGAAATCTCTGGAAGCTTGCCTGTTTCCAGCAGATATGTGGCAGGAATTGGAGTATAATCATGTCGGCTGTCACTTCGGATAAGGATTTCTGCTGGAATGGAATCAGAGGCGCGTTTTCCGTGTGGCCATATCAACGCAAGTGTATTCCATCCGTTTCATCGGGGGATTGAGGGGATTTGGCGAGGACGGCGATGTCCAGCCGCGAGCTGCAGAGTGAGTCGCGCAGTCCAGGTGGGATTGGTGGGGGATGGTGCTCTGATGCTTGCAGTGTGGCCTCCCTGACACCAGAGGGCAATGTGCTGGTGCCCACTGTTGTTTTTTTTTCTTCCAATGGGTGTTTATGTTATAGTTGACATTACAGTGACATATACAAATTACATCACCTACCCTTTACAATTAAGATGACTGCATTTAAGCATTTCTGGAAATGTGTAAAAATCTGGACAATCTGTGTCTAAATACTAAAGGTTAATTAAATCATTTTTAGAAGAGTATAGGACATGAAATTTTGTATAACAGGATTGCATAATAGTTATAAAAATGTGTGCGTGACCAAGAGGAGAGCATGAGGTGGAAAGGAGGGCTGGCCGGACCCCCGCAACAGGATGGGCTCCTTGTGTCTATCCTTGTACCCTGCTTCACTGTTGACACGTACGCCCTTCTGATGGCGCGTAAGACCTCATACGCGCATTGGCTGTGTTTGTCCTCAGAGGGAGCATGACGATTTGTTTTTAATGTTGGTGGTGCCAGGAAGTTGTAGTGCCTGCTTGTGCCATAGTCTGCGTTCCGCAAATTTTTTTCCTTAATGAGGCTGTACGTGATGAAGACAGGCCAAGGGACAAGCTTCTCAGATCCTTCCGGAAAGAGCTCACCTCACGTCGGCCGACAGAAATCGTTACCTGCAGGCCTACATGTTCAGCTGAGAGAGATGAGTCCGAAAGTTTTTTTTGGCTGAATTAAATGCGTCGCTTCAGCCTCAACTTCGCCGGGTTTATATGACTGAAACAGATCCCTGTGAAGATATTATGTGGCACTAAAAGCTAAACGGCTCATAATTTATTTTACTTAATCATTTGTTCCTGTCCAAACAGACACGACATAGAATGCGCAAGTGCCCCATGTTGTCCGACAGGCTCGTCTAAGATTACCGAGCACCAGAACAGGGAGTCCAGATGCTTCCGAGCCTCTCTCCCCACTTTGCTTCTCAGATCCCATTCCATAAGGATTACGCAGACGGGCTAGTCAGGTTTTAGACCAGTGGAACGCTGTCCTAATGACAGAATTATGCAGGCGCCATGCGAGGGGGCCTTCTCAAAACAGATTCTCAAGCAAGCAAGCCTCTTCTTGCATATCTCCTCCCTGGCCAAATCCTCTGACCCTTCCCTCAGATTTATGCCATGGGGTACTGTGAGGTCTGTCTGCTTATTTCTCATGGATCAATGTAATTTGGAGGGCTACATATACAGTATATGTGTAATGTCTATTATATTATATATGCCCTGTATATGCCCTGTATTATAGTTGGGGAGTATAAGCCCTGTACTAAAGTTGGGGAGTATGTGCCCTGTATTATACTTAGGGAGTTTATGCCCTGTATTACTTAGGGAGCAGAAGTGGCAATTTCAGCTGGTTGGTTGAAACAAAATCCTAGTCTGGATTTTTACTTTCTGAACCTGAAATTGCCACCTCTGTTAGGGAGTATGTGCCCTGTATCATATTTGGGGACTATGTGCCCTGTATTATACTTAGGAAGTATGTGTATTGCATTATAGTTGGGGAGTATAATCTTTCAGTCATGGTTGTTTCTAGCTGATGGTATCTTTCTTTACAGTATCGTGTCACCATTCCTTGTTACACTAAACCCAATTCAATTACTTTTTTCATTTATGATTGTTGGCACTTTCCCATACAAGATATATGCATATATATATATATATCCCTACCAGTCAGTCCACATTTTGCCCCCTCCCAGCTGGACTGGGAAACACTAGAATATTTTGTTCCAGCACCTTGTATCACTCTCTTCCCTATTAGCAGCACGTGTCGGGTACCATTTGCGGGTCTCTGATACGGGAGATTAATATCCCTGCCCCTGTGGCGCCCCCAGGTGGCGGATTTGCTCATAGGATATCTCATAAGTGCCCCTAGCGCATAATGGCCCTGAGGAATGGGGCGTATGCAAGGGAGATCCAGCAGACTCGCACGAGATGGCCTTGTCGCGATGACAGACAGGCCCGGGCCCAGAGAGGCCCCCACTCCCTCAGCTTGCTCGCACCACTTCCCCGCTGTCATTAGCCTACGAGTGGACTCCCTGGGGTTGTCGTAGCCCTCATCCAACTCACTTTACGCCCTCCAACGGCCTCTATAAAAAACATTAGATCAACATTTCAGTAAAGGTTCAAGTTGCCCCCCTATTAGACATATTATGGTGAACAGGACCTCCCTGGTGGGTGGGTCTCTATGTCAGCTTAGGGAAAAAGGAGGAGTGTGTGTGTGTGTGTGTGTGTGTGTGTTAGCTTTATATTGCATTATGGGGACCAAACGTCTCCCACAATGTAATAAAAACCTGGTATCTTTACATTGTGGGGACCATTTTTCAGGTCCCCACAAAAATCTGTCAATGCAATCAAAAATGTAAAAATGCCAGAAGTCTTGTATTCTGTGTGATTACTTATGGTTAAGGTCAGGGCTTGGGAGGGGTTGTTCAGGTTGTTGTTGTTGGGATTAGGGTTTTGCCCCTAGAAATGAATGGACAGTCCCCACAAAGATATGCATACAAATTTGTGTGTGCCTATGTCTGTGTACCTGTGTGTCTGTCTGTGTACCTGTGTGTGTGTGTGTGTCTGTGTACCTGTGTGTGTGTCTGTCTGTGTACCTGTGTGTGTGTGTGTGTGTGTACCTGTCTGTGTGTGTACCTGTGTGTCTGTGTGTGTACCGGTGTGTGTGTCTGTGTACCGGTGTGTGTGTCTGTGTACCTGTGTGTGCGTGTGTGTCTCTGTGTGTGTACCTGTGTGTGTGTCTGTGTACCTGTGTGTGTGTGTACCTGTGTGTGTCTGCATCTCTGTGTCTGTGTCATTGTGTATCTGTCTGTCTACCTGTGTGTGTGTGTGTGTGTGTGTGTGTGTTTCTGCACATACACATACTACATATGTGTGTGTGCACATACTTCTGTCAGGTGAGAACACTACCTTCTTTATCATCTAAAAGGGAAGCAGAGAGAGAAAACAATGATTTATCTTGGCTTCCGCTCGTCCAGATTACCGCACCTCCCAGTGTAAAGGCGGGATTCTCCAGCTCCCCAGTGAGTACATTAGCTGATAATGCTAATGGTCTGTGAGGGACGCCTCATGTGCACCGTGGCTTTGCCTCGCGCTTGGGCTCCCGTTCAGCGAGCGGGACCCTCCTGCTGACTCACAGGAATCCCTGGGCAGTATACACGAGAAGCCGAGTCTTTTCACACAGCGGAAAAGTCAGCGTTTCCACAGCCGAGTGCCCCAATGCAGCTGTAATCTCTGCTGTTTTTCACAGACACTCATGCATGGAGCTTAAAATGCCATTTTCATCCAAACTATTCAGGTGTTTTATCTGAATCCCAACAAACCAGAGGAAGATTTCCCCTCAGTCTGTAAAGTGTACAAAATATCCAAGACTGATGACATTTAACAGCAGGAGGAAATAAAGGTGTAATAGGCAGGCAAATGAGTGGGTAGACAGCTAGGGGGTGCTGCTGAGCACAGAGCTGAGGGTGTAATCTACCGCGGCCGCTTGCAGATGAAGCGGCCTCATTTCACACAGACGGGCCACATGTCAGGCAGCGATGAATGGATGGACCCAGGCCTTGGCTTTATCATGCTGTGCTGCTTGAGTGAGTTTCCTGGGCATGGGGTCTCAATCTTCCTGTTAATGGGCCTGTGATGGGAGCGACATTACCGGCACACTTGCCAGAACGCGCAGACAAAGGACCAGGTACTGGACCGCCTTACCCATCACATGACCAGAATCACAACCACGAAGAACTGGACCGCCTTACCCATCACATGACCAGAACCACAACCACCAGGAACAGGACCGCCTTACCCATCACATGACCAGAACCACAACCCACAGACTGCGCTGCCTCTGCAGCAAATAACTTGGCTGTT
>JAODKC010000082.1:6335332-6352977 GCA_026777985.1 Mormyrops attenuatus
TCGACCGGAATCAAATTCCTTGTATGTGTTCACTCACATACTTGGCCAATAAACGCGATTCTGATTCTGATTCTGATTCTTATGGTTCCGGAAACATCAAGTAGTACTGAGCAGAATCAGGGTGGATTTAATGAACCAGGTGGTGTGTCCAAACACCAGCCACGGAGCTGCCCCCGGTGCCAGGGTGTTGAAGTGCTTGATCAGCTGGGGGGGGGGGGGGCTAATTTAGCTAGAGCCTGATAGATGGGCCTGATTGGTGTGTACCCAGCCTTCCCTGAGGCTTTAATTAGAAACACTAATGGCATTGACTGGCCGTCAGTGGGGGATGACTCTGCCGCTAAGCATGGGTGGGTAGGGGGGCATGTTACATGCAGAGGAAGCATCACGGGGTCCATTAAAACGCCACGGAAATCACCAAGGGGTGGAGACTGCCCTCGCAGGTGTCCGAGGCCGTCCCCTTGCTCTCCACGATCTCTGTTTAAGGCGAGAATATCAGCAGCAGCTGTTTCGCCAGTCAGGAGTCTGGTGATGTGGTTTCCCTTATGACATCATCAATAAGAAAGTGAGACCCGCCTCTAGTCTTACCTGTGGCAAACAGACCAAGCAGTACAGATGGACTGAAGTACAGCATGATGGGATAGCACAGGCGATTAGCTCTCTGAGAAAGCCTCATTCGGCTGGGCTGTTTCAAATTAACCGAGTGCTTGTAAACCTCTCCTCCCACCCATGTGGGGCGCTCACATGTCGCTCTTTGAATCTCTGTGTTCACACGTCTGGCTGATGAGACGGCCCTGCCCACTTGATCTGCTGATTACGATAAGAGCCTTTCCTGCTCGTGGATGGCGCCCCCACCTCGCCAGTCCAGCGAGAGGCGTCATTACTGAGCGTTTAAATTCCCGATTTGGAGGCTCCGGGCTAGACTGGTGCCCATTTTGGTTTGGTGTTAATCCAATCGCTTTAATTTATTCAATTTGCAGAGGTCACGGCCCTGCCTTAGTCTGATGAGCACTGGAAGCGCTGAAAGAAGCATTTAACCCAGAAAACCACCATCGGAGAAAAACCAGCCAACGTCACCGATCGATACAGTGAGGAAAACCAGTAGAGTGCCTCCGGCTTGGCACAGAGAAAACAGTTCAACATAGTGTCCACTAGGTGGCCTAGCAATCAACACACTTCATTGCTGTAGCACCAGAAGCAAAACAATTAGCTTGTATTGTTTCAGCAAATATTAAGCAGTGCTAAGTCCAGTGTGTGCAAGCGTAAAGTCAGCCAGCCATTGTGGATTAAAGAGTCTATTTTTTTAAGAATTAAATTATATGAGTTCTGCAGCTGGTCATTTCCTGGGGTGAGAGTTTGTTTAAGGGCAAGTCCTTGTATAGATCTTTGGACTTGATCCCATGGGGAGGGTCGTGTCAATGTGATGGGGGGGGCGGGGCTGGTGGGGTGGAGATATGCCAGGCAGCCAGCTTGGATTGGGTGGCATCCGCTGTTATTTATGGGCATGGACTTGAAGTTTAAAAGCAGCTTTAAAACCTCTGGGTCGAAAATCGCGCACTGATGTCAATGCAGCGGGGGGAACATTCTCAGAGCGGCTGGGATTGGTGACTTCACTGAACGTCTCGCTATACAAACGGGAGTGACTGTCAGCTGGGGGGTGCGGTGACAGAGCCCAGTGGGCGGGGGGGGAGGCGTCTTCCTCAAAGTCAGCTAGGAAACGTAAGCGAGCGCTGGTGTAATGAATGGCGAGTCCATGCTCCGCCGCGGGTATTTTTCAGAGGCGGCTGTCTTGAGGAGAATGAAAACAGAAACGCTCCACGGTGACGCTGTGTGGGGGCCGTGCATCACTGCCAGGCCGCCGCGATGAAGCACATAAATCAGCTTCAGCACCGATCATGGTGAGACACTGGGACTGCTTCTCTGCTTCTGCCGCACCCTACTCTCTCAGGCTCTACACTGACTCTGTCCCCTGCCCTCAGGCCCCACCCTCTGTCTGAACCCCAGTCCCACCCTTGGCCTCCAGCTCTGCCCCCTACACCTGAGCAGAGCACCAACTATTTTCCCAGGTAACCCTCTGCGCCGCAGTAGGGGTGCGTGGGAGTGTAGGCCAGGTGGCAGGGGGGGATACGGGGGGCGGGGTGGTTATTAAATGCCATAATGGCTCTGTGATCTGGCAGAGCCTGGTATTGTTTATAATGTGTTTTCCTTAGGCCTCGCTTCCCTTCCTGAAGACCCTCATTATGGGGCAGGCAGGACACGCTTACAGGGTGCAGTAATCCCAGAAAACCAACGGGTCACATTTGCCGCAAAATTCACAACTTAATGACTGAAGTAGGCTCTGCCTGATTGGGTAGGCAGTTGGACGACCCCGCCCCCTAATCCCAATTTGGGCGGGGCGTGGTTTGTATGCCACTGCTGTCTCTATGTGGCCTCTCACTCTGGGCGTTTGGGATTTTAGCGACTATATCGATGGAATCGATGGAAGGATATCCAAATGAGCAGCACAAAACCTGGACCCCTGAGCAATGGGGATGGGTAATATGGTCCGACGAGATAATTGTAGGGTAGCCCCACATGACTGTTGGCATGGGCAAAGATCTCAGTTATTAAGTCTGATGATTGCTCTGTGTGGGCATAAATTCACAGCGCTAAACTCATTCCAGAGTAGTTACGTCAACACCAGGATGAAGGCAATCACCTACCCCCCCTCCCCCCCCCACCCAGTCTCCAGATCTAAACCTCACTGAACCTTTCTGGAAAGTTCTGTAGTGCAGAGTGGATTCCCAGTTCCTTGGAGGCTCTTTCTCTGGTGTGTAGAGGGTCTGGTATCCCAGTACAAACAGTGCAGGACGACATGACTCCATAAAAGACTGAAACGGCTCAGAAGGCGAGGGTGGTCTGGGTCCTTATTAGGTCCTCGATATTAATATATTGTTTGGCATTTCCGTTATTTTGTCTGCTCCCTGAAGGCAAACAGACACAAACAGACATCATGCTCCAGGATGCGGCCTGCAGCGGTCTGGCTGCTAAACAGGGAGACGGGCAAATATTTTTATGGTCGTGAATCAGCTGGACGCCAGTAATAGCCGTGACCTTTCACCTCCCGGTGTCGCCGCCGTGAGGACGTCTCATCTGTGCTTTCGCTTTCTTCACAGCTGAGTGGTCAGGTGACGGCTGGTTACTGGAATGCGAAGCAGGGGAATCCAAACACAAGACTGGAATCCAGAAAGAGGGCTGCTTGGACATTGGTTCAGTTGTATGGGTCGTTCACTGCTACTCTCTTAAAAACTGTAAAAATCATATTTAAACAATAAAAGCTGCATTTTCACATCATAATTTAGGAGTACCTTTGATTTTTGTCTTGTCTGGGTGGTGCAAGTTTCCTGGGGTTTCAGTTTCCCAAGGTTACAGTTTATCAAGGTTGCAGTTTCCCGGTGTTACAGATTCCTGGGGTTACAGTCTCTGGGGTTACAGTTTTCTGGCATTACAGTTTCCTGGCGCTACAGTTTCCTGGCGTTGCAGTTTCCTGGGGTTACAGTTTCCCAGGGTTACAGTTTCCTAGGGTTACAGTTTCCCGGGGTTCCAGTTTCTGGGGTTACAGTTTTCTGGCATTACAGTGTCCTGGCGTTACAGTTTCCCGGGGTTACAGTTTCCCGGGGTTACAGTTTCCTACGGTTACAGTTTCCCGGGGTTACAGTTTCCTGGGGTTATGGTGTCCTCTTGAGTTCTTCATTCTCCAAACGATGAAGCTGCTTCCAGCTCAGACATCCAATCCGCTCCCACAGGCCTGAGGACACGTCGCTTTGTGGGTCCGGCACCGTTTTATATTTACTGGTGCTCATTTGCCGAGACACGTCCCGTTATGGGCTTGGGCCACCTCGGGCCACAGGAAGCGAGTGTAGCGGCAATGCAATGCCCCGTTCGTTTTTATAATCCCACTTTTTATGAAGGAGCCAACCCAAGAAGTCACAGCCTCATTCGTGACTTATCACTGTTCATTTAGCGGAACGTCGTAAATATTGATTCAACAGGGGATTTTCAATTTGAGGCCCCTCCGGCATTAAATGAAATATTACGCAGCCAAGCTGTCCCCACAGCGCGAGGGCTCCCTCCCACCCCCTGGTGCAGACGGTGACCAGAGCTACACAGGAAACTCCCATCTCCACTCAAATGTCCAATCACCTCTCCCCTCACCTGTCACAGGACATGGGCCCGTTTTCATTGGTTCAGTTTGTTTCTTTCCTGGCTACCCCTAATCCTAATCATTTTCTGGGACAATCAGATTTCACCATTAAAACGTGAAGAAGACTAGATCAGAAATATAGAAAGACAGAGAGAGAAATAAGACGTGTGTGTGGGAGACCCTCTGGATTTCACACTTTAATCAGTTTAAAAGGGATTCTAATTTCATTTAAAACTATGCTGTAGATACACATTTAGAACACACAAAGGCTAACAAAATTAGTGCCTCAGAGGCCTCCTCTTAGGCTGTGAGGGAGATGACTGTGGATTCTGTCAGTCAGAAAGGTGTTCGGAGGGGAATTAGCAAATAATCAGAAGATGACTTTGCCTCGTATGCGCCCTTATGGTGCGCCTCTGCATATCAGGTTAGCCGTGCATTTGCTGTGAGCGAATAGTGCAGGCAAGCAGTTCTGCAGGGGGCCCGTGACCCCCAGACTTCTTCCCTGTCACGAGAGGAAAAGTGAGACCATTTATCACCAGAACACATGTAGTGCTGACTTTTCTTCTTCTCCATCTGTGTGTCCTTCCTGTTCCCCTGAAAATGTGTGGCTACAGTGACCAGCATCCTCACACACACACACACACACACACACACACACAACAACACAAACAAACCAAAACACCCAGGTCAGAAACACTGTAAAACAATAATTCCAGGGCAACCATAATTATTAATCAGTAGATTTGATTTAATTACTTCATTTTCAGTTGTTTTTACAAATGAAACCAATAACTAATACGTATAAAGTATGATAAAGGGAACAGGCATGCTGTTACACAACAAACAAGGGACAAACAGCCCTAACCCTAACCCCTTCCCTAACTCCAAACCAAATCTTCATGCAGATGGTAAAAGTATATGCCACAGGATTTTGAAGTGCACCACACTTTTTAGCCTTTCGGTGTTCTCAAGAAAGAAGACACAAGCGTGATTCCTCTGTGATGGAGACCACGGACACACGTACATTTCTTTGTTAGGTATGTCCCCTATAGAAAGGCCCAAATACTCATGAGTGTGTCAGAGACTGAGAACATGTGACTCAATACCAGGAACCCTGAGAATAATCAAGCTTCAGGGAGGCAGGGCATAAAAGCTGCAATGCATGCAATCACACACCCTGCTGGCCGCCGTGGTTCGAAGCAGTCATTGGGCGTAAAAGCTGTGAGAGCATGATGGCCAAATCGGGTTCAAGATTAGTGTTGATGCGCTGTGGGGAGCTGCATATCGAGCCTAAGATCCCACAGCAACCCCCCGCCCAATTATTTAGTGACATCCACTTTAATTCCCAACACCCACATGCAGTTCCTACCTGGGGGGTGTGCCGGTGTGCTTCTGAGCCAGGAGGGGGGTCAAGGTTATGGTGATAAATTCGGTAGCACTGTCACTTCCGTTTGGGGCGAACTGGCTGGCCGATCCCGCCGAAGTAATTTGCTGCCGCGTTTCAGGGGAGCTGGAAGTGATTTCGACTGTGCAGTTCATGTTTGGCATTAAAAGAGTGGTGGGGGGGGGGGGGTACTCCCAATCAAAGGTACTCCCCAGCTTTTGGATGCTTAGTGAGCCCCCACGCTCCTCCTGCCGTGCCCCTCTTTAACCCCCCAGGAGGGCCTGTCACCCACACTTAGCCCCGCAGAGATGTGATGCCCTTCGTCGATCTGAAAGATCCCCGCCCCAACCCCTCCCAAAACTCTCACCCCTTTTCCTCTCCCTGGAAGAAGGGAGGGAAAACTCAACAGGAGGCGGTAGAGATGACCGTGTCTCTGTGACGGAGCGACAGAGAGAATGAGAAAGACAGAGGAAAGAAGAAAGAGAGACAGATAGGAAAGGTGCGTGTATATCTGTATCCGTCCACTTGGCGGGGCCGGCCTTCCTTGTCTCTGGCACTCTGCCCTGGCTATTATCTCATTGATTTCCTTCTCTCCTCCTTTCAGTTCACTCCATTTCCCCAGCGCCATCCTTTCCATTAGGGAGGCAATTTAGCAGAGTGCCATGACACAATAGATTGGGGTGGTGTGGTGGGGCGGGGGGAAGAAGAGGGGGAACGAGGGAGAGCGGGGAACTGGTATGGGATGGCGAGCGAGCAAGGGGGAGCGGTGTAAAGACAGGCGAAGCCTGGCGTGAGTGGTGCCGGTCGGGGGGGTGTATTTTCCTTCTCTGTAATCCATCCCTTGGCAAACTTCACTCCACGAGCTGCCTGTCTCCCCAGAGATGGAGGAACACCGTAGGACCGCCAGGAACCTGGCGAGAATGACTCTGTGGGGGGGGGGGGTTTAAAGGGGCATATTAAAGGGGCATATTAAGAGGGCACTTAAAGGGGTATGTTAAAAGGGCGTAGTAAAAGGGCACTTAAAGGGGTATTTAAAGGGGAGTTCCGCTTGGGTTCAGCCATTTTTATGTCACCCATACTATAACAGGGTCAATGATTCACTTTATCACTGTTGACATTTGGAAACTTATTACGATTTGCAGTAACCATTTTGGCAACATGACGAGGACCAGGATATGACTTATTTCAGTGTAAACACAGGAAACATCTATCGCCATAAAATACAGATTCTCTGTGGAGATCTGCCTCAGTTTGTGCCACTGATGTCTGGGGATGGTTTTGTTGTATGTTTTTATTTTTAAAAATGCTTAAATACCTGATGCTGGGTATTACAGTGGATTCTCTCTTTGACGAGATGCGTCTAAAGGCACTCAAACATGAGAGTAGCTGAGGGTGTGGATCTCTCACATCTGATGTCACAGCGTAAACACTGGAGATGGTGTCGCGTAGACCTGACGGCCTCTCGCATTTGGGGATGCAAGAACACAGCACATGTGCACCGCCACACGGTCCCACACATAAATGCGCTCTGGAGAAGGCCTTTTCGGTGATGTAATTACAGTCTTTCTCCACCTGACCCACTGGCTCTCCGCCCTCCTCACAGACTATTAAATGCATACAAAGAGCGCTGAGAGAATCTCATCTCCAATCTGGAGTTGGTCTGGATTAAAACCCGGGGCACCTCCAACCTCATTCTTCTTCCATAATTAGCCTGGCCGGCTTGCTTTGTCCGGGCCTTGGCTACCCTTCTCACACAATCAGCCGAGATAGCGTAGTTGGGACGGGCGATAATTGGCAGCCAAATGCGATATAGGTAGCGATCCGCTAAACGGGCTCCCGTCTGGCCAATAAAGGGACAAAGGGCCTTTCTGGGAGGGAGCGGAAAGGAAAAGCCCAGCCTAACAGCCGGTATCCGGATATCAAGAGCTGAAGCTGAGAGAGGCCTTTAGCCCCCACAGGATGTACAGGAGGGCGTGGCCTCCGCCAGCTGTTACCGGGGGCAACAGCTTACGTCATGACTCAAACACTCCCAGCCTCCGCAAATCCTCATACCCCACCGAGAGACATTTCTCACCCAGCTCTACCCCACCCCCTGCTCCTGCCTGTTACCCAACCTTCTCCCCAATCATCACCCTCACCCCCCTCCCATCTATCTGAACCCTCAAGATTCTAACCCCAAGCAGCTGAATTTAACCCTGCTCTTTCTTATATATGTCTCCTCTCCCCTTGTGCTGCTTGGAGGTGGTGCTGGCGTGGGGGGGTGAACCTGATCTCGTCCACTTCAGGGGACACACAAGACCCCCAAATAAGCCTGAAACCAGACCTGAAACCAGCTCCCTGTCCCTGGCACCAGTCCAGGCAGCCAGCACATAAACACATCGTGGTATCAGTACAAGCCCCTGGCTGGGTAAATATTTCTGTAGCAGTTAATTAGGCTGATACGATTTGATCCCGTAGGACACGATATTCCCCTTAAGGCAGCCAGGCTCCCTGCTTGTCGTCTTGTCCATATTTATATGTGGAGGGGGCGCACGGGGTAAATAAAGATACACAGGAAAGACAGGAGATCTATACTGTGCCGCGTAAACAGGCTGCTAACTGTTCGGAGGGACAGAGGCATAGGGGGTACCGAGCAGAAATCAGTCCAGTCCTTCGATTATTATTATTATTATTATGTATGACTTTTCATACACACTAATCTCCCTTCCGACACAATGGTTACACGCGTCCATTTACTGCTCCCTCACGCAGACTGATAAACAATAAAACTGAAAAGGTGCAGATATAACTTCGTTAACATCGTTATTAAATCAGGGTGGCTAACTCTGATTATTTGGCTGGCGTGAGATTTTCAATTCAAGATAAGTCTGCACACGCATTTACATGCATGTAACAGTTTTATTACATTGTAAATAGTCTGTAGGGTTTGCAAACTACCCCAACGGTTTTGATGTAGCTAATTTTAAGTTTATAATTGAATAATACAGATTTGCCGTAAGATTTCTTGCGTGTGCGTGAGTCTGAAAGAGTGGGTGTCACGCCAGATGCGACAGAGTTTGCAACCCTGCTAAATTAAAAAAAATTGTAACAGTACGCATTGCACAAAAAGGCAGTTCAGCTGCGAATGACGCGTGGAAACACTCCAGAACAACACAATGATATTGTTTGAAATGAATGAATGAAACACGTCCCGAGGGATAACTGGTGAAAAATCTGATAATTCAGGCAGAGCCTGTAAAAACCTCAAGTGCGTTCAGCAAAACATTGAGAAAACTGACTCCTGAAGGTGTTTTTTCTGACTCTTTTACATGTTGGGAAGCAGAAACAATGGCTGGGAATTCTGGTACCGTGCGCTTCTGTTTACGTTTCCTGTACCCGTCTCTCTCCATTCGTGTTTCCCTTCTTCCTTACAATCTCACTCTGTCATGGTCGGGGATTAAATACCTCAGGTACAGCGCGAGCTTAAAAAAGAGAGTGAGGGGGGGAAAATGAATATTTATTCTATCAATGCGAAAGCGCTTAGGTCTGTAATTTTTGGAGTGTCACGAAAAGCACTCTCCCATATATGATGGATAGCAGTGTATAATTGTGTGCTAGGGGAAAGTGCTGAGCGCGGCAGGAAGTGCCGGCACGAGCGGGCGCACCCACGCCGGTCACTGAGGGGTTAACCCCCCCCCCCTCCTCCATGCCGCGCTCTAAAATCTGCTGATATTCACCCTTTGCGCCGAGCAGAAAAGGCTCGAATAAGGCCCCAGAGACGCTGCCAGCATTCCTTTAAATCAAGTGGAAAATTCGTAACTTTGTCTTTGCCTGTGACGACCTTCCCTGCGCCCGGCGGGAGAGGATGGGAACCGGCCAGGGGGGTATGATTCCCAACCCCCCTCTCGAGTCATCGCCCCCCCCGTCCACGCATGCCAGGGCTCGCAGGTAGCGAGCTTACGGCGCGCGTGACGTATGGCAGGCCGTGAAGGTTTGCGCCTGTTATTTGCGCACACGCTCGCGCTCATTTGCATGCTCCCACGCGCGGATTCCGCCCCGCGGAGATGACCTGGCGCGTGCGCTGCCGTCCGCGTGCTTGTCTTTTTCCCGGATTTTCTGGGAAGGGCAAGTCCGCCGCCTTGCACCTGTGACTTTCGCCGTGTTTCCCATCTTTTTTTCTCCGCCCCCCCCGCCCCCAGTCGGTGACTGAACAAGTTTTATTGACGGACTGCAGGATGAACTGAAGTTAGCAGATGTGTGGTGAGCCTGGAGTGTTAATGTCACTTGTGAGTTGTGGATCTTCTGGGCTCAGAATTCCCCAGAGCTTTAGAGGATTTTCCGATGCCTGTTCCCTGCACGCTGCCGAGAAACACACCACCGTCCACGAAACGTATAATACGTTACCGAACCTTTGTATTTTCCAAAGATATAAGAACATTTAGAAGGGTCGAGAATGCTTTGTGGGCTGTAAAATGCAGTTTCGTATAACCTGTGGATGGTAGTTTACCACGTGAATCTCGGGACTTAATGTCCTTAGTTCAGGGTCACTGAACATTCCCCTCTTATTCAGTTCAGAAGGATATTGGTTTTAGAATAGCTCGTGGCTTGACTTTTAAACGTTGAAATGGGTTGTGAGTTTTCTTCTAAGGGGGCATGTGTGGCTCAGGGGGTTAGGACACTGTGCTTGTGATCATAAGGTTGCTGGTTCAAATCCTGTGGTTGGCAGAGTCATTAGACCCTTGGGCCCTTTAGCCCAGCCTTTAAGGCCCCCCGTTGCTTCAGCCACTGCCAGTTCCTGCTTTTTCAAAAAATTATGTTACTGTTGTACTAAATGTAGTATAATGAAATGTATACAGGAGTTAGAAGCTATTGGATTGAAGCCAGTGGCCAGATATGTGTCTTCTGTGATGTTTATGTGATATTTACAGGCTTAATTTTAGATGCTGTTTATATATTTTGTATCCAATATGTAAAAAATAGCATGGGGAATTACAGAAAGGAACAGGAAGTCTGCGGGTTTGTAGTTGGACTGGTGACCAGGAGGATCATCCACCCAGCTGGAGAGTCAGGCATCGTTGGCTGTTGTTGAGTGTGTTGAGAGACATCTCTGTAAAATGTGCTGTGCAATAAATACTCCAATGTAATCACCACACTGATAAGTCATCTATCCATCCATGCACCCATCTGTCTATCTTCTATTTATTTACAGCAGGATTGTTATGAATGATAAACTAATTCGAGATGTATCTTTAACATTACATCATAAAGGCAGCTCAGAGTGACATATTAACACCAAAAAATCATTTGTTAAGTTACCTCCAATGAAATGATTTCTTCTTGGTGGGGAATTTATAGAAACATGACAACTGTTTTCGACGTCCTGCGAGGCTAGAGGGTCGCTGTCTGGGTGTTATTTACGACGGCGGAGTGACTTAGGCAGTGAAAGGGTTCAGTGAACGCACTTTCCTTCTCAAGCAGGCGTGAGGTCATTCAACACTGTGGCCAGCTGTCGCCCACTCCTCGTACAGCTGGGACTTGGGGAATGTTAGACCCTCCGCACATTGTGGGAAAACTCCGTCTTGCATTCTGTGCATTTTTCTGCTGTTATTATTACTATACTGTATGTGTAAGAGTCGCTCCAGGGTGCGATGCTGGGGGGGGGAGCTTTTCTTGGCGACGGGGATGGAGATGAGTTTAACAAAACAGTCCGAATGGAACAAATTAACAAGAGACGGTCGTTTTGGAGCTAGCACAATGGGGAACACCCCCAGAAAACAAAACGGGCATCCGGTTGCAGAAAGGCTACATGCACAGGGGTCAAGACATGTGATGTCCGTGGTATTTGCACCCCCTCTACACCCCATAGTATGCTTTCAGAAATTGTGTTTTGGGTGGGATGTTAAGGATGGAGATGAATGAAATGCTTGCATCTGTCGATTTAGCAAACGCACTGTGGGTGAGGAGCCAAGGCAGCAGGCCTACATGGGCGGGACGTCAGCGGGACCGGTGCTGAAGCAGGGCGCCTTCAGGGATGATTGATCAGCTTAAGGTGTTAGCAGGGTGCGAAACAGTACCTAAGCCCCCCCAGGGAGGGTTCCCGGGGCAAAAATGACGGATACTGCGGCGTGGGCCTATTCATCTCACAACGCCAGGCGTGCAGTCGTTCCCTGGATTCAGTCCGGGTTCTTTGTCCTCATGCTCTGGTGCCATTTGTCACGCGGGGGGTGGGGGGGTGGCCACGATGAACACATAAACTCACAGAGACACCCCGGGCCCAGGGTGACATACATGTACATGGTAACGTAACAGGAACATCAGCGTTCTGCGGGACAGTTCATCATACCCCTGACAGAGTAACTTAACCTCCACTGCTGGATGGATGGATGGATGCGTGCTTTAGCATGCAGTTAGCTGTATGAATGAGTATCATTTTTAAAAAGTACATAACATTATGTATACACAGTACAATGTAGGTGGGGTTGGGTTGGAGGAAGCTATTGTGTCAAGGCTGTGGAGATTGTATGGGTGGTGCCAGACAGGGGTTGTTTTATGGTGGGGGGGGTTGGTGGGACACCAAGAGTGAGAGTGCACATGCCCTGGACCCTGTCCACCCCCCACCCGGAAACCAGATACCCCTGGCTCTATTTTGGGCCTAGGCTCCTGTAGCATTCGCTGCCCTCCCCATAGAAGGTAGAATTAGATTATCTGACAGGTGGGGGGATAGAATCTCTCCAAGAATGACACTACCAGTTTACACATGTCCCGAACACATGTATCAAACACTCAGCGAACTCACACCCTCACACGCACAGAATGTAGTACACGGCCGGGCTTAAAGGGCTAACGTTTACTCGTACTAGTGCAGCACTTATTTACAATATATTTAATAACCATTCCGGTGACACACAGACCAGTTTGTGACTAAAGCGGTGAAGCCATATACACACTTTAAAGTATGGTTCTTGTTTTGTGAGGTTAATGTTTTTCCCTATTAACTGCCTACCCTGGTCAGGGTCACAGAGCGGGCTTGGAGCAGAACCCTGGTACTACTGGTGATAAAGCTGGGGTACACCCTGAATGGGATGCCAGCCCATCACAGGGTACATACCAGGATACCCTCAACTCACACTTCACTGGCAATGTAGAGATGCTAGGTATGGTATCTGCAAGGCAGGCCACGTGACGTGGAGAAAGCATGCAAACTCCACACGCAGAGAACAGATGTTGGATTTGAACCCCCAGAGGTGTGAGGCAACGGTGCTTCCCGCTGAGCCGCCGTACCACCCCTTCCGTTGTGATGTCAGGAGGAAACCAGAGCACTTGGGAGAAACCTGCGTGACACGGGGACAACATGCAGACTCCGGCCATGCGCAGTGGGGGAGGGCAGCGACAACCCTCCAAGTCACCATGCCACCCATGAAGGTTTTGTTTCAGTTTTATGGATATTTTAAAATATAATAATTGCAGGTCGCACTGTCTCACTAAAATCTCCAGGGCTGTGGTGTCGATTGTGTGTAGTTTGCATGTTCACGCCCTTGTGCGCATGGGTGTGCTCAGGTTTCCACCCATCAAAGTCCGAAGACATAATGTGCCCTGCGATGAACTGGCATCTCCCACTTGTGCCTTGTGCTTTCTGGGACGGACTCCAGATTCCCCATGACCCTCTACTGGGGAAGTGGCAGGGAAGATGGAAGGATGGATAAACACTTTGAATAGATGTCACTGCCCTGGGCTTGAGACCAAAAGTTAAAAATTGGATTTTGCAGAAGTTCCTTTACCTTAATATAAAAATATTTCCCTACAAATGCCTGTTTACATAGTTTGCACTACATTTATGCAACTGTGTGTGAAGGAAATATGTTTATGTCCATCCATCCATCCATCGGATTATCATGTAGTCTGGAGGGTGTGTGTTTATGTGTGTGGTAAGCATGCATGTATGGGCGCAGTGAAAATATTTTACATGCATGGTATGGTTTTGGATCGGTACAACATTTAAGGTCAGTCTTCACAGCGTTGATTTACTGCCGGGCTGTTGGCAGCACCAGCAGCCCAGATTTGGCCCTGGTTCCGCCTAGTACTGGGTCTGCATGCCTGGCTGGAACGAGCAGCGGAAGTCGTAAAAAAAGGCCATGATTGCAAGACGTCCCGCACGGGTCGGGAAGGCGCCCTTGGAGCACGTGTGGGGTTTCACATGCAGGTTTAATTGACAGCGGCTGAGTGAGCCATGGTACCGCGCGGCGAGCGGGGCGGGCAGTCTCGGCACACGGCTCTAATTACAGCGTGAGTCTCGCTCAAACACACGGGGGGCTACAGGACACCAATTAGCTCTGATTCATCAATTAAACTGCCTGGCAGGCCCTGCGTGTCCGCAGAAAGATTCCAAACACCACTGAGTATATGAGACTGTGAGCTGCGAAAATGAGCCTCCTGGTTCATGGGCCATGGGACGGCAAAACGGATACCTTAACTGTAGCTCTGGCCTAGCTGTGGAGCATTAGAGACCGGGGATGAAGCCACTGACACCCCCCAGTTAACACCCAGGGTCAGGGTTCCCCATGGGTATGTCTCATGCCTTCCTGCGCTGGATTTACAGTTCCTTCAGGAATCGAAAGGTCAGAGGTCATGTCATGTGTGCGTCGACCTGCAGAGGGAGCATCAGGACAAGTCTCCATTTCCCTCCAGGAGGTCAGGTGACCGCATGCCTCAGTTGGTCCGCCTGGTCCCTGATTTGAAGCCATTCGAAATGGGATCTTCGATCACGTTCGCATCGTGATGTTTCCCCTGATGGCTCGACCGATCCGAGCTCGTTCTTGCATTATGCGTGATGCTCTTGTGTTCTCTTCGTTACAGACGGCGCAGCTCTGCTCAGCAGGGATAAACGGCGTCATTTCAAGCCTTCTGCAAGTTTCTGTGACCGACCTGGTCAGCGGACCACATCCGAGCGTGCTCAACACAGAAGCTGGGCACGTCTCGCCTGGACTGTAAGCTGTGGCAGCTGTGAGGATGAGAGCAGGGTGAGATGCCTCTGTGCCCACCCCCCCACCCCGGCCGCGCAGAAATAATCATTAGGGAGATGGAAATATTTGGATTGGTGGCAGGGAGAAGTTCAGCTGAGCTCAGTGTGACAGGCAGACTGGCGTGAGTTAGTGGGGAACTTTCAACACCAAGATAATCTCACACTCCCCCCTGCCTAAAAAAGACCCCTCACCCCCCTACCACCCAAGTGTGTAGTGCTCACTTCCTTTTAAAAACCTCATGTTTACAGTGCACAACAAGTTTATTTATGTGTTCAAATATATGTAAGACATGGTTAAAGTATATCAGGATTTTGTAACTGCATGTCTTTGTATGTTTCAGTTATAAAGTGGGAATATTTTTAACTTGATTAGTATTTAGGGATGTATTAAGCTACTTCCTTAAATTAGCCTGAGCTTTTCTTGGTACCGTGAGGGTCTGCCGAATAGATTTATACCCTAGAAGCACAAAAGCTGCTCACTGTTAAGGAGAAAGCTTTGCTGAACTTTCATGGAAGACCTAAACATGTCCTTCACAGAATGCCAGGCTATAAACAACATTATAGCGTCTCTGCAGGGGCAACGTTCCACAAATCACACAGATATTCCTTTTAAGCAGAGATGTACTGGGTACTTTTTCACGTCAGCATATAGGCGAATTAAGGAAAATTGTAAAAACTGATATTTCATGTAGCTTCAGATTTGCGTATTTCTCTCGAAGGAGTGGAATAAAACCCATAAACAAACAGGGTGTATTTCAGGGCTGAAGTGAGGGAAACATCTCAAAGACACATCTATAACAGAAGGTGGGTTTTATTTCCAAACTCGATAAAGCAGGGAAAGTTTAGCACGGTCTCAGTGCTGTGGTGTTAGGGTGGAATGGCACCCTAATGTGTGTGTCCCTGAGACTGATTCTCTAATGCGGAGTCAGAGGTGATGCACACATCACAGACTTGCAATACGGAATAAACAGAAATGATTTTGTTTTGCTTCCTTGGGTTTGCGATCTATTTCCGTAAGCCTGCTGGAGGCCAGGTCAGCAGTACTGTGTGTAAGGGTCTTTGTGCTGAATGTGGTTAGACATAGCCACCCTATGTCCAGGGTAGTCAGGTGTTACTAATGACAGGGGTCGTGGAAGTGAGGCTTCCCATCCCTGGGGGTTCATTAAGGGCCGGGAGGAAGCTTAACGAGTTTTTCCCTGCGCTTTGCATAAATGAGGGCCAATGTATCACCTGGCTACTCCAAAGCCATCGCTCACGGGGCCTGAAACGACAGGACAATCCCTCTGCGTTTTCCCTGGACAGGAGGCAGCTTGTCACTGCGTCCCCAATGTGTATTGCCCTGCCCCCTAGGCACGGGGGACTGTGTCCTCTCGCACTCTGGGGTTTCGACCAAAATCACTTCGTTGTATTTTCTGTCCCGGGACCTGGAGGTTTCAAAATTATTTTATTTGAAAATGAGCTGTTTAAGTGACAGAAGTAACTGGGTTTAAGATGATGATTTTTGGGTTTTCATGGTGATGATGCTTCTTCATACTGCTTCTGTCTGTCTCTGTGGAATGTAGGAATTATGTATAGGGACCCCAGAATAGCAGTGTCAGGAGAGCAGCTTCAGGAGAATCGACTCAGGAGAGCAGCTACGGGAGAGCAGCTACGGGAGAGCAGCTTCAGGAGAGCAGCTTCAGGACAGCAGACTCAGGAGAGCAGACACAGAAGAGCAGCTTCGGGAGAGCAGACTCAGGAAAGCAGCTTCAGGAGAGCAGCTTCAGGAGAGCAGACTCAGGAGAGCAGAGACAGAAGAGCAGCTTCGGGAGAGCAGACTCAGGAAAGCAGCTTCAGGAGAGCAGACTCAGGAGAGCAGAGACAGAAGAGCAGCTTCGGGAGAGCAGACTCAGGAAAGCAGCTTCGGGAGAGCAGACTCAGGAAAGCAGCTTCAGGAGAGCAGACTCGGGACAGCAACTTCAGGAGAGCAGACACGGGACAGCAGCTTCAGGAGAGCAGACACGGGACAGCAGCTTCAGGAGAGCAGACACGGGACAGCAGCTTCAGGAGAGCAGACTCGGGACAGCAGCTTCCGGAGAGCAGACTCGGGACAGCAGCTTCAGGAGAGCAGACACAGAAGAGCAGCTTCAGGAGAGCAGACTCAGGAAAGGAGACTCAGGAGAGCAGTTTTAGGAGAGCAGACCCAGGACAGCAGCTTCAGGAGAATAGCTTCAGGAGAGTAACTATAGAAGAAAAACTTAAGGAGATCAGTCTCAGGAGAGCAACTTAGGAAGAGAAGCCTGGAGAGAACAGTGGCAGGAGAAGAACCTCGGAGGCGCTGGCTGTACTGTGAGACCCCAAAGCAGATAGTGTGTGACCTACAGATGTTATGCCTGAAAGGTTGCTGCTCCTGTCACTCCTCTGTTTGCTGCACTGACCCCAGACCCTCCCTCTTCTGCTGTACACATGATTACTGTGGGAATTGTCTCACCATCAGCTGTTCAGTCCCCCCCCCCACCCCCCAACCTTGGAGGCGTCTGCCTTGTCTTCACCTGTTCCATTCTGTCTCCTGCAGAAACCCCTGTCCCAGCCCTCAAACTGAAGGGGAACCTTCTCGTTCCCTTCTGTCCAGGTGACTGTCATTCTCCTGTCCCTAAAGCTGCCCAGTGTCTGTTCTGGATCTGTGGCACCTCTGTGGAGTAGGTGTGGTTGGTGCAGCTCAGGCAGGCAGAGCTGTGTGCCTGATAGGTGACCTTTTCACTCTGAGAAAAGACAGAAGTACACCATCCTAACAAAGAATACAGACACACACACACTGTAGCACAGTGTGCTTGGAATGATAGGTTTCAAAATTGATGTGTCGTTTTTGCATATTTTTATATGAAGATATATTTTCTGAAGCTTTAAAACTGGGTTCTCATTTTCTCATCACACCCTCCAGTCCTCCTTGACATGCGCAGTTACGATTCAGGCACTGCGACTTGCATCACGACTAATATTTTTTCGTCTGATGTCCCCAAGCATATTTGAAGGAACCTTGGAAGAAACAAAGCATGCTGGGTAGCCCCCAGTAGCGGACGTGGCTTGTGTCCTAGTGGTGCGAA
>JAODKC010000082.1:6439601-6457057 GCA_026777985.1 Mormyrops attenuatus
CCCCCCCCCCCCCCCCCCCCCCCCCCCCCCCCCCCCCCCCCCCCCCCGGCCCCCCCCCCCCCCCCCCCCCCCCCCCCGCCGCCCCCCCCCCCCCCCCCCGCACCTCTGCTGACCACCCATGCCCCATCTACCACTAGTGGTTCCCAGGCTGATTCGTGAAGCTAGGGCTGGGGGGCTATTTGCATGATTGAGGGGTATCGGAGGAGGCATCATGGCTGGTGCCTGGACCTGCAGACACCATAGACCCCCCCCCGGATTGTAAGCGTGGCTCTTAGGAGAGGAGCCGATCTGTCCTTTAATCAGGTGGCGGGGCAGGAGAAACGTTATCTTACAGTAACTGTTGTCATGGCGATCGTGACGGCAGTCCCTTCCGAGGTGTCACATTGTAAAAACAGTAAAAGGGGCCAGAAGCACCGACTGAGGGGGGAAACAAGTCAAATCAAACAGGGATCAAACGAAACGGGGACGCTAAACATTTAAATCATATATGTGCTAATTCAGTCTGAGGCGAACTGTTACGGAGGGTGGCGGTGGATGATGATGCAGAGACGCCGGCAAATGAGGACCAGCCGGCAGAAAGAGGAGTGACCTGCTTGCTCATTATGCTATTTCTGTTCCCTATGGGACACATGAAGCAGGCCGGATTGACCCAAATACCCTGGTTACAGCTAAGCCCCCCTTGGTTATAAGGAGGGGGGGTGTTTGGAGCTATACGTGGGGGAGAGACACCATCTCCCCATCCACCTCGAACTCTTCCACCCCATCGGGGGCGAAGAGGTACGCTGGGGGTTTCCAGGGCGACACTTCCAGGCAGGAGGGGTATAGCTTCCCCACGGCGCAGCGGAAGTCCTTGCCCAGGTCCCAGAGCACGCGCTCAGAGACAGCCTGGCGCAGGTACCAGTGGTCAGCCTCCACGTCGTACTGGTGGATGGCGTAGCGCGGCCGCTCGTTCATGTGTGTCTCGCGCATGAAGATGCAGAGCGAGCCCAGCAGCACCACGGCGCGCACGCACGGGTCCGAGTAGCGCTTGGCGGGGATGTTGGCGGCACGGCGCCACTCGTTCTTGACAACGTCGTAGACCTCCATGGCGACTGAGGAGCCATCCACAGTGCTGGTGGGCAGCCGGAGGCCCGAGGTACTGGCCACATGCAGGCCGCCCACGTAGAAGATGAGGTTGCCGAGGGCGGCGGCCGAGGAGAAGCAGCGGCTGGTCCTGCGGGAGGCCACCTCTATCCAGGCGTCGGCCTCTGGCGAGTAGCAAAACGTCAGGTCGTGGGCTAGAGCGTAGATGCAGCCACGCGCCGACACACAAGTGCTCCAGCTCCAAGAGCACGGCAGCGGGCTCACCATGCTCCACTGGTCCTTCTCCCAGTCATATCGCTCCACAGTGCGCCGGTTCAGTTCTCCGCCGACGCTGTCACCGCCCACAGCATAGATGAAGCCCCCGCAGTGCACCAGCGAGGGCCGGACACGGGCACACAGCATGGGCGTCTTGGCCACCCAGACGTTCTGCTGGGCATCGAACCAGAAGAAGCTATCCACCGAGCGGTAGACGGCCTGAGTCTTGCCGGCCTTGCCGTGGTTGGCCACGGCCGCCTTCAGCGGGATCTGGCCACCGGCGATGAAGATGTCATTGTCTGGCGTCACCAGCGTGCCCACCTTCTGGAGGTCGCCAGGCAAGTTGCAGAGCTTGTAGACCTTCTCGGCCTGGGGGCTGTAGCACACGGCCGAGTGCGGGGAACCCGAGCCGGGCCCGTCGGCCGGAGATTCCGACGCCGCCTCTACGAAGATCAGCATCTCCTCTTTGGTCATGCCCAAGCGTGGCTTGAAGAACTTGGGCATCGACTTGTAGAGGCCTTGCACGGCCACGGATTTGTCGTTGGGCGGTAGGCCCTGGAACCAGGCGCGCTGGGTGACCTCGGACAGCGTGTCGATGCGGATCTGGCTGAGCACCGAAGACAGATGCTGCGACCGCGATTCCATGTCATGCTCTAGCCACAGCATGGCCGCCTCACGGACCGTCTCCTCCTTCTCCACGTTGAGGTTGTCGCTGCTGAGCACGTCCAGGAGAAGCTCATGCGACAGCTGCAGGAAGGCCTCCTGCTTGTAGACGGCGGGGAACTTGTGCTCCACCATGCGTTTGGCGCTCTGCTTGAGCTCGGTGCAGCTGAACATGTCCCCGATGCTCAGCATGCGCACGCAGTTGTCCACGTTGATCTTCTTCACTAGGTACTCACGGCACTGAAGCAGCACATCCTCTACCTGCGGGGGGGGGGGGGGTTGGAATGCTTTTCAGGAAGGTAGTTTTAATTTTTATGGTGTCCTCTGAGAAAGATTTTGAAGATATAAAACTAAAAAACCATTAATGGGAAAATTCATATTTCAATGGATCCATCAAACATCACAACAAACTTACGTTCACTTGAGGTGGTTTTTGTGGCGAGTTGGAAAACAAGAAATTTGCAAAACTGCAAAGGAAGTTGCAATGGAATCGTACATACACAATAATCAGATCTAGAGCAGGGGACGGCAATCCATGGCTCTTTTAGGGCTCCAAATCAGGTTATCATGCATACATTCAGTACGTACTACGCTGACAGTTGAGTAGTACACTTCCAATAAAATTCAGTAAGCACGGGGATAATATGTGGTTGAGAATGCACCTTTACAGGCGGTGAGAACATTGCAGATCCTACGCAGCACCTCAGAAAATCTGAAGAGGCTTCCACAAATGTCACATATTGATTATCAATGGCTTATGACTGAATAATAATAATTGGTCCACTCGGTATCACTTTTCATTTTTAAGCTAGGGAAGAGGTTTTGAAAAGTAACCTATAGCGGTGTAATTATTGAAACAAATCTTACAAAAAAATAAAAAAATAATAATAATAGTCGCTTCACAGTGCAGCTAAAAACAGTTCTCAAAATGTCAAAAAAATGAAAAGATGAACATTGAGAATTTAGAGATGAATGGACAGAGGTGTATGTATTGTTACACCATCAGGTTCCCATGCGTTTAATATGCCAGAAGAAAAATACAAAATATAATATTAATGCTGCGTCAATATATTGTATGCTGAAATATTGAGGTTGCGTAAAATAACACGCCTGCTTGATCACAGCTGTGAACGTAAAATATGTAAAACTACCTGTTCAGTTCGATTTTTGTGCCTGTATTTTTGGATAGCTTCTCAATATACAAAGACACTGATTAACAAGCAAGACTGCAACCTTTCACTGTTCATGCAGCTTTGGAGTTTAGCACAGTTGCTATTTTGTGGCACCTCTGGAAATTATAAAACATGGAAAGCCCTTCACTGACGCGAAATACATTAACGAGTGTTTTATCAAAGTAGCAGAACACTTCTTGACCAATTTCAAAAATAAAAACGATATAATTAAGAAAATAAGGGACATACTACTTTCCACAAAAAATTTAAAATAATTTGTTTACACTTTGTTATTGGTGTCAAATAAAAAAAAATTACGCTAACCTTTTTTGAATAAATTTCAGTTTCCAGTAAAATTCTGTGGCTGCAATGGTTTACTTTTTAATAAATAAAAAAAAAAAAAATCCAGAAGCGGCCTCTCGACTGGGTTGCCAAACCCTGTTCTCGGCCGCTAACTCGTGGAAAATGCTGAAATACGAGATGTTGATCTTAATGGCAAATATTATTAATGGATTAATGGCAAATAAAATTAATGGAACCTATTTGCAATTTCGCTTTGTCGACTTAAAAAAAAATTCTTTAACAAGTTGCGCAAATGGTTAGCGAAAACACGGCTACTGAGTGTTTAAGGACAGACACAGCAAAGTCCGTAACTGATCTTCAGAGACCTGTACCACTGTCTGATCCATCTCGGTCAGCTTCACCAAACCTCTGCATCCACAGAACCGATTTTACAAGCTGACAACAACTCCGGTCAGAACACCTCTCCTACCGAAGCTCGTGGGAGGTGCCCTTGCCCTTAGCTCCTGGGTTGCAAAATCTACCACCTGCCCCATATTTGTGTGGGTCTCCTTCAGGTCCTCTTCAGGTCCACAGTCTAAACTGATCTGCTACACAGCTGGCCCTTGGTGAGTGATAGACCAGCCTGCTATGCACGCTCACAGAACCAGGATGTGGACCTCCAGAACAGGGTGAAGCAGCTTCCGGAAGAGAAGGCTCACCTGTAGGAAGCAGGCTGTCTCGTACAGGGGTTCCACGGTGCCGTCGGTGATAGCCAGGTTGCCCGTATATGCGTAGGTGACGATGATCCGGAGGGCAGCTGAGTTCACACTGTGCAGATGGACCCGGCCCTGCCGGCTCTCGCTCAGCCCGCTTGTGAACATAGCCCTGCAAAGAAGGCACGGGAGAGCATGGGGTGTTTCTCAGTGAAGTATTCACCTGCTGCCACAAGGGTGGCAACACTGAGCTCGGGGCAAAACTAGATGGACTCACTCACCTGAAGTAGGAGCTACAGGTGGCCAGCACCATCCTGTGGCAGGGGATCTCGGCATCCTCCACCACCAGCACCACATCCGTCAGCAGTCGCTGCTCAAAGAAGACCCTGAGCTGCTCCAGTAGGGAGACGGCATAGTCCGTGTTGACCGGCCGCGGCTCGCTGGAGCCCGACATGGTCGCATCCCACAGGCCGCCGCCTGCTCCTGAATCTCACAGCGGGGACGTCCCGGGCCAAGCTCCGGAAGACGACGCGGAGGGCAGTATGTATTTACACCCTGATGAGCACGCTAAAACGCATACATTCGGCAACCGAGTGCAAGACGTCTGACGCTTCAGCTCCTGATTCCTGCAGGGGGTATACAAGTAAGGGGAGTATCCTGCGCACACCCGAGGTAGACAGGAAGGGTCTTCAAACACGGTGATCTGTCAGCAGCAGGTCCAGCGTCTGTGAGACGAAAAAAGCACGACACCCAGGGGGGATATTAACAGATGCTCCCATGTCTGTATTATTTTGTTATATTATGTCACTGAACTGTCAGACAATTTGACATTTTGCTTAAGTCTTTACATGGCTCGCTTAGGTGTCACCTTTACAGGATATGACCCCGCAATCAAAATGTCTATATAAAAGAAAAGTAGCCTTTCCCTACTCAGAACCATATCTGGAGGTGCCTTCACCTTACTATCGTTAACTTCGTCCATTTTAAAGATTTAGTGTGCAAACTATAAAGTTTAGCCTTCTTAAATATACTGCATAATAAACTACTATATTAAACAAATAAAGTAGTAGCCCGATCTATGGTAGGCATGCATTCTCACATGGTGGGTAAGAACTTCCTGCCAAGGCCGGGTTTTAACATTTTCAATATGAAATACCTATCCGCCTGTGCGCGATTATACCGCCGTAACATCGTTGATATTCAGCTCTGGTCACAGGTACAAAAAAATACTACACCAACAATAAAAAAAAGCCGAGGCTAATTAAGGAAGGGAGGAAATGCGGTCCCTAATTATGGCACCACGGTAAAGACGCCGGCTCCGTTCCTGCGTTTTGCATGCAGGGCTTTTATGAAAATGCGGAAATGCAGGACTGTCACACCAAGGCAGCCTGACACCAGATCCCCGCTCCCAGGACACATATTACTCCCAAATGCGCCGGTGGAAAGGGGGGCAGGGGCATCTGCCTGCTTAACCTTGCGTGTTAGTAAGGAAAGCCCGGAAATCGCCACCAATCTCGGAGTTTGTCGCCCCCCCTCCCGCCCGCATGGCCGTGGGCTTTGGCGACCGAGGCCCCGCCGGTGCAGCGCTCCCCTACCTTGGACGTCCCGAGCTGGGGAAGCTTGTCAGCAAGTCGGCGGGGTCCCGGTGCCCCAGTCTCGGACAGTAATAGATCAGCAGCTGCGGCGCTTCGCTTCCGGCTGCCGCCCGGCCGCATACACAGCGACAGACCCGGGATCACAGACACACAACCACACACACACCGATACTACAGTCACACTTCCCGGTTAAGCAAACGCCCGTCCGGCGGCGGATCCCATAAACGGCATTCAAAGGCACGTCTGAAAGCGGCGATGGGGCTCCGTGTACCCGCGTCCTACATGCTCCGCCGGTGCTGCATTCCCCACATCGCGCTTATTACACACTTACTACACCCTTATTACACTCGCATTAACGCGCGCATTGGTGAGTGTGTTACGTGCATCCGAAAGCTAAAGCCCCGCTTCCTGTGATTCCCCGCACGCACGCACACAGGCACAGCAGTGCGCTCCGGAAGCCAAATTTTGCAGAATTAGAGTGAAAACAGCACGGAGCCTCAGCCGACGACGCAGGCGCCGTGCGGGATCAGGGGCCAAACGGGGATACCGGGCATGCGCCCAGCCGGCAGCAGCCGGAGCGCGTTTGCGGGCAAAGCCTGCCCCCTGCTGGCCGGGCGCAGAACACGTGCACTTTCAGTTTTTAATGCGGAAAGTAGTGCTGAGTAGGGGTGTTCCACGAAGCAGGATTTCTCAGTTAACTGGGTTAACTTACAGTATAAGTCCTGAATACTTAAACTCTCATTGGACAATGATGCCTTTTAGCTTGAGTTAGTCCAGCTAACAGAAATCTTGCTGCGAGGAACACACCCCGGCCACCAGCAAGAACGGTGGGTTCCGTATACCATGTCCCAATGTTAATCTTGCATATTATTGCGGTGGAAACGGCTCTGGTGATGTCTTGTGGCCGAGGGCGGTACTGTTCTGTACCTGCCGAAAAGAAAGAATGCAACCAAGCTTAGCGTAGAACTTCCCCAGCCCAGAAAAATAAACAAAATATCTACATTTATAAGAGAGAGTCAAATATTTGGTGTTCTTTTGTTTAAACTACATTATTGTATTACACAGTTGAGCCTGCATGCCCGCACACAATATCCATCACTTATTTCATATGCGTATTCCCTACGCAGATTCTATGCAAAGTGTGATCGGCATGCTGAATAGCTTTGCAATACTTTCAGTAAATTCAGCTCAGGTAGTTATCGGATAAGTACACTCTCAGTTTAGTGGCTACGGAGTGCTCACCAGTATATTCATTCACTTGGGCGTTGGAACCCGGGGGCTGTACCCCCCAGTATTGAATTCGGCAAACTCTTCCCTAGGCCATTGTTCATTCGTTTTCACGAAACAATGCCCTTGGACGTTTCCCAGCTGGCCATGATTCATTGTTTTTTCTTTCCGAGAGGCGAATTTCCCGTAAACACCTGTTTGAGTGGTGACTAATTAGACAATTACTGGAGGGTAGTTTATAAATCCGGCACAGCAGAAGATGGACGGGATACGCATAAATACATATTTATTGTTACGTTTCTGTGTTAGGCGCACTGGTTTACGGGAACACTGAAAGTATTCACCTTCAGCACTGAGGTTTGTACTTTTGCGTCGTTTTTGTGACCAAAACTGTTCATGTTCTATTAGTTTTAAATTATTCCCGAAGATGCTGTCTTTCTTTTTATATGCATAGTTACAGTGACTCCTCTGACTGTGTTGTGGACTTGATACCCACTTTTCGTGTTCATTTATAGTGTATTCGGGTTATGTTGTGCCCGTACTTTGTTTGTCCTGAAAACACAAGAAAATATGGAAGGTAACGTATTCCGTAATACTTGGTACATTAAAAAAACTTTATTTTTTTACGTAAAAAATGTTTGTCTAAAACGTTTTCCCAATCACAGAAAACGCTCCACATTCAATGGGAAGTGGACAATCACATACAATCAATCACTCAAGACCGTTTTTCTACGTTCAGCCACCATCTCAACCGTACTACATGTGTCAGTGGCCGATGAACAGTCCGTTTGGTCCTTATGCCTTACCTGGGTCAGGTAGGTCTGAACACCCCCCCCCCCCCCAAAAAAGGGAGGGGGGTATAATCTAAGCATTTTAGTCATCATTAAAACAGTTGGCAGTGCATTATAAACTTTCTCAGCTTTTGTATAGCATAATTCAGTGGTATCGGTTTATCAGAATTAGTTGGCTGGTTTTGCATATGAGGAATGTTCTCCTCTTGGCCCTAAACTCTTATAGGTATGCCTTTTGGGCGGCCATATTGGGCTCTGTATCCCTGCATGCAGTATCCCAGCTACATGATGCCACACGCACCGATGCAGCCTGCTGACTGCAGGAGAATGTTCAGCCCCCCTTTCCCCCCCACCCATGATGTCCGATTCCGCCACCAGCATCACCATCAAAGCCGTGTGCGGCGAGAGACAGCCTGCTCCGAGGTCCAAACCGACCCCAGCGACCTTGTGAATGAGCTAATTGAGAGCTTCAGCAGGTTCCGGAGTTTCTCTGTAGCCTCTGAGACCAGGAAGGAACTGGATTCCGGTGTGGCGTCCCCAGGGGCTGGATTGTATGTGCATGCTGGGTGTGGGGACAAGGGGGAGGGGCTACCCGTGGAGCTGGAGCCCCTGCCTCAAAGGCAAAGACCCAACAGGAACGTCTCCCCTATATCTGCAGCGTTGGTGGATCCCATTAGCACAACCTCTGGCGTTAAGCTGAGACAGAGCTCCCATGAAGACCATGTTGAGTCAGAAGGCTGGCCTTCAGCCTCTGAGGTACCACCCTTGGATAGCTCCTCTGTGCATGAGGAGACTGCTGAGGATGATGGTGAGTCAGAGCAGGACTACATGCCTGAGAAGCTACACCTGACTGATGCACTTGTAGCTGAAGCCCAGTTGGCAGAAGTGACTCGGGCCCGACCGGACTGCCAACCAAGTGATATGGGGCCCCCTGACTCTGCCTCTGCTCAAGGCTCTGACCCCACCCAAGTGAGGTCTCCCCCAGCTATGCCACCTGTGAGTCGAGAGAGCATAGAGAAAGGTAGCCAGAAGACAAGGATATCCCAGGTAGAAGGAAAGGATTTCTCTGAAAAGCCCACCCTTGACTTTGAAGATCTGCCCTGTAGAATCTTGCGACTACCGTGTGATAAAGTTGCAGCAGCTGGCATGTTCCAGAAGGGGAGTCCCTTTTGGTGCATGGATCCAACACTCATGACTCCCTCCAGTTACCTGTCGTCCTTTGGGAATGCTCTCTACTGCAGTTACTACCCCCAAACAGCCCAGGAGAGGCAGAGTGTCCTCAGCCCCTCCTTGGATGAGCTTTCCTCCAGGGATGAGCTGTTCTCTACTGACCTGGAGGACCTGGATTTAGTTTCGAGTCAGGGGTACACCAGCAGTGGGAGAGTGTCTAAGGATGTCCAAGAGACCCTTCTCCATGCTACAGACAGTGATGTTCCAGACCATTCCTTCCAGGAGCACTGTCCTGTCTGCCCAAAGAGAACATGCTCAGTGTGTGGGATGCGCCTGTCCAAAGAAGCCCAGAGGAGAGCCTCTGTTGGGCCTGGAAGCTGCAGCAATCTGGAAAGGGGGCAATCCGATGAGGAGATCGAAGAGGGGGATGTTTCCAAGAGTGCTGCTGGACAATGGAAGGCTCCAATCACCAAGCACCATGTGAAAAGGCACCCGCATATGCCAGTTTGCCTGCCCTCCAAACAAAAGTACAAGCAGGGATATTGTGAACATGAAGAGCAAACCAACCTTGAGTACCAAGACCAGGCTTACCTACGGGAGCCAGAGTGCTGTGATGAGCACAAGGCTTTGGCTAAGGCTGAAAGATCTCGGGATCAAGACCCAAAGTGTGGGCAATCCCACCTGTGCCCAGGTATGAACTTCAGCTGCTAGTTGTATGCATCCAGCTCTTATGTACGCTATAGCTAATTTAGCTAGGTTTTTAAATCAATTGACCAGTGTACTTAGTACACAGTAACCATCTGCATTTGGTTGCTTGGACAAATGTTTGCTGTATTTCTAGCTTAAGCTAGAAATACAGCAATCTGTCTCTCTGGGATCAATAGTTGACATAATTTAAAAAAAAAAAAAAAGAGAAGAAACTGACCATACAGTAGTCCCACCCTTTGCAGTTTTATTTTGGATCCATTGTGGAAGGTAAAGAAACACTTGCCACGCGTCTGCTCTTTCCCTCTTCCAGACAAACGGCGGCGAGAGGACTCTGCACTTTTAGACCAGGACCATTCTGGTCTGAAACAAAGGCCCAAGTCTGCAACGCTTTGTTCACGAGGACAAGGTAGGATTTTTGTTTCTGATTTTCATTTGGTTAGTTTGACATTAAATCTTGTAACGCTGCTTTTTACTAGGATGTGTGTGTGCGAGAGCTCTATATGAGTTCTGCTGTGTGTGTTCAGCTTTGCTCCTGTGACTCCGCAGAGAGACCTGCCCGAAGAAGAATGCCCTTCAAGACTGAACATCAGAGGGCCAAAAGGAATGATTATGATGACCCTGACGATGAGAATCCACCACACCAGAAGGGTAAAGGTGAGCCGTTCGTGGATTCTAACACTGTTGGATATCATTAGTGGCTAACTGACAAATCTACACCATTTGGTTAAGTGGTAAAATTTGACAGTGTGGGACACCCATAGTCTTGCATGAACATTAACCTTTTATCCCTCTGGGTCTATCAGGGTCCACAAAGAGAAGAGGTACAAGATGCTGATCAGAAATATTGCTTTTTAATTTGGCGGGCGGGGGGGATTCACTACAATGCACAAGGTTCACTCAATCCAGGAAGCAATGCAACGGAATCACTGCATGGCAGAAATGGTGCTTCACTGCATGGCAGAAGCCCCATTTGATGTGTGCAGACTGGTCACTTTCCCACTGAGGCTGACTCCTGACTCTTGCAGTCCCTCAGTTCTGAGCTTACAGGACGTGAGCCCTGGAACTCTGGCTTGGATAGGGCAGGACCAAGGCACTGAATGCAGTTAGATTAAAGGATTGATTGACTGGCCGGTTCCTGGAGCTGCAGTGTTTTGCTGTCTGTATGATGCATTTGTATCAGGTGTGGTGTTGTAATGTTCACTTGACATCCATGTATCTGCATAGTGTTCATTAAAATAGCTGCATTGCACTAAACAATCGGGCTTGAATGAGTTTGTTTGTACCTGTGGGTCTGGCTTCCTGTTGTATACACCTATCCAAAAAACTAAAGGTATCAGATGGTTAAAGATGCTATTTTATTGCAGCCCTGGTGTAGGTCTTGTCCCCGAACTTCAACCTACAAATTTTCCTTAATGGTTCCATTAGCATTTCTGCGGGGCTTTTAAGACCCCCTGTGGTATGAAAGCAAGACCTACTTCAAAGGACTAACTTCGAACATTTTCAGTTTTGCAGAAATGCAGTCCACCTATTCATTTTTAAATCTCCTCTATAAACTTGTGAATAGATATTGTGCCCAGAGACTCGTTTAGCAGCCTACTTAACTCAGACATGTGGATGTGTAAATTCTTAATTTCTGGACTCGAGCACTTCCTCTACTTACTGCTGATTATGCACATTATAGATGTTTAATAGGCTAGTCTTTTCTCACTTGTCCCTTTACTGCACTGTACATTTCACTGCACTCTAACTGTGGTGAATCTTTACCTTGAGTAGTAACTTATTGTTCAAACAAGTCATTATATCCACAAACACTAATGTGCTTTGGCGAAGGACTTAATTGTCCCAAATTTATATACCGATTTCAGGCTGTAGTTTTACTTTTGCTGAAGCTTATAAATGTATGACTTTATTATGGGTCTGAATCAATACTTGCTGAATGCCAGAGGTTTTGCATGTGGAAAAACATTGAATATGTTGTCAAATGCCAAAACTTCTAAGGTACTCTACACATATACAGATTATGCACCAGACCTTGCTGATGTCAAGTGAACATCGAAATTAGATATAATGTAGACACTTAATACCCTGGTTGTAATCACATTTCAACATTCCCACGTTGCATTTTTTCTAAGATCATGAGATTCAATAGGCAAATCATTTTGAGATGTATTAGCTTCAATAAGTACAATTAATAAAGACTACAAACTAAATGCCTTAAGTATCTAAAATGACAAGCTAGAAAACAAGGCCGTACTATCAAACTAAAGGCAATAAGTAAAATTAGTCATTCTCAATGTAAATAGATAAATAGACAAATATTCAAACAACACAAAACTAATAAACACCAAAATAAAACCCTCTGGATGCTAGATACGCATTGTCCTTATCGACAGGAGGATTCTGCACACAGTCATGGTGGAACCATCTGTTGCAAAGATCACAGCATATCAAACAGGAAGGGAGAGTGTTTCCATTGAAGTATACTTAACACGTTTCACATTAAAGATTCAAAGCAATAAAAATAATCATAATAGCAAAATGAGGGCAGATTGCTCCCTAAAGATAACAGCAGCTGTTTTCCTAAATCATCAATACATATAAAAAAATGGATGAGAAGAAAAAGCGTGAGGAGTCCATTGATATAGGTGCTCAACTTAATGGCTGTTTTACTACATTATTATTGAATCTTAATATAAGCAAGCTTATCAGTAATGCATTGCAGTATTGTAGAAATTTCCCATAGTTTGCCAGACTCACAACCCACAAGAATTGCAGAGGTTGCTGGGACTGTCTGTCAAGAAAGACCAGGGACGCTGCAACCGTCATTATGTACATAAGTAACCCGTTTTAATCCAAACAGGTTTTATGAACTTTTACATGTGCTAAACACAAGTAACACTGACTCCTCCATTTTTAAGGTAATCACAACAGGAAGAATTTAATGGGATAAAACAATCCTTGAGCAATTAAAAAAATTCTGGTAATATGTATAATGCCAATTAGGGTGAAGCAGAGAAAAGCAAAGGCTAGAGAAATGCACCATCCTTGGCCGAATTTGAGAAACATATACACTATTCCTATTGCTATACAGTAAACACTTCATCTCCTTTTTCCAAGGTTTTTAAATGACTGGTGCTGAGGTCACACAGGTGAGACTGGAGGGGAGGACATAGGGGTGAGACTGGTGCTGAGGTCACACAGGTGAGACTGGAGGTGAGGACACACAGGTGAGACTGGTGGTGAGGTCACACGGGTGAGACTGGAGGGGAGGACATAGGGGTGAGACTGGTGCTGAGGTCACACAGGTGAGACTGGAGGTGAGGTCACACGGGTGAGACTGGTGGTGAGGTCACACAGGTGAGACTGGAGGTGAGGACACACAGGTGAGACTGGAGGGGAGGACATGGGGTGACACTGGTGCTGAGGTCACACAGGTGAGACTGGAGGTGAGGACACACAGGTGAGACTGGAGGGGAGGACATAGGGGTGAGACTGGTGCTGAGGCTACAGGTGTTAGATGATGTTATTGCACAAGGTTATTCTTAATGATAAAATGCTAATCAATTTTAAAAAGTTAAAACCTATGACCATAAACTCAATATTTAGTTAAAACATGTTTTACAGTCTAGAGCTAAACCCCGTACTATACCTAGATTTCGGAACTGTTACCGAATTAGTAATATATTTATTTTTTTCACCCAAATGTAAAAAGAGCTAAGACTTAGCATGCAATCTGAAATTTAAAAACTTTGGATGAAATCTGTATGCCTGTTTTGTAAACATTATGTACTTCTACATGTTTTTTATACTAGAATGTGAAAAAAAAAATCCTCCCCCTCCGTATAGTCCTCTTTGTTGCAGCCAAACTATTGAGTATTTTAGTTTACGAATAGGACATCAGGTAACAGCAGAATAAATTTGAAGTCAGTCTGACCTTCCAATCCAGAGATAAGGCGGGCGGGGTATTTTGGCAGGGAGGAAAATCACATTTCACTGCCATGTTGCACTTGTATTACTGGGCATTTTACACGTCTTGTTTTTATTAAAACAATTGTTAGAAAAGTATTCGCTGGTCACCGAAGGGGGCGGGGGAGGATTTGGTAGGGGGGAGGATTTCGGCGCAACACCGGTTTGGTCCAGTTATTATAATATCCAAACCGAAATACGTTCCAGGTGATTTTTTTAAAATTCATCCCATCTTTGCTTAAGATATGTAAAGGATTGACATTTTAAGTTGATTACCCTTAATGCTCAGTTAGGTAAAATAGTATAGTACTAAATGTAACACTATCTCATGCATCCATAAAAATGGTAGTTTGCGTCATCGGTTGTATTTGATTTTTTTAATTTAAGGTTATGTTTCTTTAATAACATACATTGTCTTAAACTGCACGATAGCATATCTTAAGTGGAAGACCGGAAACCTCGTGCTCATTTTGGCGGCTTTAACCGCGTTTGACGTGACGAAGCAGTGTGTACGGACCGCCGCTAGGGCGCGCCAAACCCGCGTCTATTTAAGCGTGGTTGTAGCAGCCGGTTATCATCCAACGGGGGGGAGGCACCGATATCGCATGCGCAAGTACGACCCGGTCGCTTACGGTGCGTTTGATGGGGGCGATGAGCTAGAAATCCCGGCTCTTGTGAAAATGGCTTCGAAGAGTGGTTTGGGTTTTATTAGTGCTTTGGGTATTGTGTTAGAATTACAGGAAAACTTAGATAATTTATAGGCTGATTTGGGACCGATTATCAATAATACAAACGTTTATCGTAGCTGCTCAGTTGCGTTTATTTGCATTGAGTAAGTTTTACTCTCCCTCCCCCTCTTTAGTTACAGTTTGCGTGCTGTTTTTTTCCTCTATGTTCATGTTGTATTATTGTATTTTGCAAAGCATTATTTAAAACGCATGACTAACTCTAGCAGACATGGCAGCCGTCCGGCCGACTGTGGGTACCGTACCGATGGGATCAAGAGCTCCTTTCTTCCCGAGACCTCTGCATGTTCCGCAAGGCCTGGCTGGCACGCGCCCTGTGCTACCAGTTTACATGCACCCCTCCCCACCGTACCTCCCCTGTCAGTTCCCGGTCCCGATACCTATTTCCTGCAGTCCTCACTTTGGCCTCCCAACCATGGGTAAGTTCATTTTAGATGTTGCTCCCATGGGTCTTGCAGGTGATAAGAGGTGCGCAGGAGTAGCTTGGATATTAAACCTTGTGGGCTGAAGCAAAATTAGAGGAGGATTCAAGCTAGTAACTTTTACTTTATGGTTACGTGCCTGATCGGCAACAAAAACAATTGGTGTCGACGTGCGCGCTTCTACAGGCCCTGTTTATTGGATCTCGCATTTGGCAACCAGCTGTAGCGGACGTATCCTTTTTGGGAGGGGTTGTTCGATAATGTAACTGAAGTATGTGATTTGATTTTAAGTACACGAAGTTCTGTTTCGCCATTAAGAATTTGTACTGTTCTGCGTTTTATAATTTTTTGGGAATTTGAACATATGGTCAGGGTAAGATCCTACATTAACATTAATGCTAGGGGTAGGGGTCTCCCAGCTACGGTCCTGGAGAGCTACTATCCAGTAGGTTTTCTATCCTACCTGGCTTCTGATGAGCCACATCTTTTCTCTGGTAAATACCAGGAACAGGTGTGGCTTATCAGAAACCAGGTGTAATGGGGAAAACCTTCTGGATAGTAGCTCTCCAGGATTGGAATTGGACACCGATGCTGCAGGCTGCCGGTCCTGTACTTTCTTCTGTGTGTGTTCCGTTAGTTTGTGCTGTGCGGATTAGATTCCCCCCCCCCCAACGGCATTTACAGGCTTTCCTGTCCTTTGTCTTTCCAAGGTTTAGGCATGGCCATGTTGTCGGTGCCGCCGAACCCTTATGTGGAAGTTCCTGGGTATGTTCTGCAGTCTTCCCAGCTCCCTTTGGCAGACTTCAGGCAGGTGGTGGACCCTTCCCTCCTCATGAATCTTTATCCCGAGAGGTTCAGACCGCCAAATCCTGGCTCGATGCAGGTGGTCAGCTCGGGGGTGCAGACGGAGCCACCAGCCACTGTTGAGTATGTCACCAACTCCGACATGAAGTCTGAGTCTGGGAGGGGGACTGGTTCTGCAGCCTTGAGGTCCCCTCTGACTTCCCCAGGCTCCACCCCCCAAACTAGTGTCTACTTGCAGCCAGACAGCCAGGCAGATCTGGGGAATGAGGGCTATGTCACCCAGGAGGACATCGGAAAGGCTTGTGAAGAAATTCTGCCAAAGGGTGTTTGCTTGCACATGCCTTTGGCAGGCATGTCTGCTCTGAAGGGATACACCAGGGTGCACTCTGTGCAGAGTGACTGTGGTCCAGCAGATGGTGCTGTCTTTGTATACAGACCCCCACTGCATAGCAGTAGCCACTGTATGGATGCCGATGTGGGAGCGCGACAAGTTCCAGACATTTTGGTGCAGGAGTCGTCCCAGTCATCCAGCTTGGAGGGCCGCAAGCGGAAGGGTGCATCAGCGCCAGATCTGAGCCCGGTACATGTCAATAAATCATCCGTATGGGAGAAGGAGGAAGAGGAAGAGCAGGCAAGCGATGCTGAAGACGAGACGTTTAAGATAGTGAGGCTGCCCTTTGATGGGCAGTTTGTGGCGGCATGGCGGGAAATGGCGGACCAGTCCGTGTGGTCCGTCGGGTCCCTACCATCGCTTGTTCCCTCGTCACAATGGCTGGCGCGGCATGGGCTTGCGTCCAGTGAGAATGGGTCCGCCGGTGCTGAAGCTTGTACGATTAGCTCGAAGCCGGGTGACGACGTATCCCTGGTGGTTGCTGTGACGGAAGAACGCCAGCAGTTCTCGACGTCGTCAGACTCGCTGCCTCCTTACGTTCCCGCGGCAAGCTGGCTGTCTGAGTTCAGACACGTGCACTGCTGTGGCTGGTCAATTCCCGGAGCCCGGGAATGCTGCATCACGTCTCGTGCACCACGGGGAAGGCAAGTGATGAGAAATTTCAGGGGATATGTCAAAAGCCGTTTGAGTCTGACAGGTCTGCTTGTGTCCCTCTGCAAGATTAGATGAACTTTATTGATCCCAAGGGGAAATTCTTGTGCCTACAGCAGCAAGTATGTAGAGCACTGCCGAACATGTATTTAGTGCAAAACAAAGTTCAAAGACATTATGCATAGTGCATGCAAGTAAATGGAGTACACACACATTGAAAAGTACAAGGTACCCAAATACAGTTTTGAAAGGATCTTGAAATATTAATGTATACTGGGGCAAAATAATACCGAATGGGTAAAATGAATTGGAACCTGGTAACTTGGTATCCTTTCAGCAGTTTAAAAATATGGGGAAGTGCTTGTTTTTAGTGCATTAATTAGGGCTGTTATGCATGTAGGTGACTATGCAGGTAAGATCTGCTTGCTTGAATCCCGTTACAGAGAAGCCACACAGAGCAGCAGAAGCTCCAGCTGCATCTAGAATGGTTTTGGATCAGGCTGAGGGGCTGGAAACAAGAGCTGCAAGGTGGGAAATTTAGTTTCTTTATGCTGATGCTGACCTTCAGTTGTCGGACTCCGATAATGGGCCGAAAAGCAGAGCCGTCGATTATCTACAGAACCTAATGTGGTCTAGTTTTCAAATGCCTGGGAAGAGATGAACTTGCTGCATGTTAACCTGCCTCCAGTTTTTCTTGCTGAAATATCGTCTCAGGATATTGAGATTTAAGTAATTTTTTGTTCTGCTTTCTGGGGGGGGGGGGGGGGGGGGGGGGGGGGGGGGGGGGGGGGGGGGGGGGGGGGGGGGGGGGGGGGG
>JAODKC010000082.1:6460417-6493626 GCA_026777985.1 Mormyrops attenuatus
CCCCCCCCCCCCCCCCCCCCCCCCCCCCCCCCCCCCCCCCCCCCCCCCCCCCCCCCCCCCCCCGTCTCGGAGGCCGTGGCACGGAGGGAAGTCCAAAACTTTTCTTTTTTTATCGGGATTATGAATTGTGTGTGTGTGTGTGTGTGTGTGTGTGTCAGTGATTGCAAGTCAAATTTGTTGCGGTATAATGGCCTTACCGTTATTCAATAACACCGGGTGGGTGGATTTTGGGAATGATTTGGAAAAGTAGGCCTACTGATTTGAATCACATCTGTCTTTGTTGGTTTACTATGGTTACTGATTTGTGGTGGGCTTAGCCTTGTGTATGCGCATAGTGATTTGGATATACTTTATCAGTGTGCGTTTTTTAAAACGCCTTCCCTCGACCCACCGGGGACGCAGCTTGTGCCCGTTGATTAGAATAAGCTTTAGTTGGTTTAAACACTCGGTAGGTTCCGAACACCCCATATCATTCGTCCTGTGGCGATCCAGTGGATTTGTGAATGTACAACCGGACCTTAACAAGGCGGTGGCAGTGAACACATCTGTTTGTCTCATTATAATACTACACTATTTTGGAGGCGGCGGGCAGTGCGGGCACCCGATGTATTTCTATGAAGGATTTAAAAGGTCAAGCCGCTTCGTTTCCAACTTACAAACTTGTTGGTCTTACGTCCACATAACTGCCACTTATTCATTACATTATATCCTATATCTGTACCAGTGTGACAGTGAAATACAAGCCGATGTAAGATCCTGTATACGTATTCAGAATGTTTTTAATTTGCTGTATAAATACCGTACTTTATCGGACAGAGGTTTCCTGTTTTGTCCAATGCCAGATAGTTATTCCACAAAAAAAGCGTTATACTCATACTTGGATAGCCTATCTCGATCTGATTAATATTAAGGGAAGTAAATTAATAAACACATTTTGCCACACTGCCGTGGATCCTCAGAGTAGGTAATAGACGCATTTGTGTTATAAAGCCACGATTCGCATTTTAAATGAATATAAAATCCGCGGTGGTTTTGAATAGTTGATAATTCACATTACGGGACTGGGGCGCAGTGTGTCGTTCCCTTAATGACGGCGTGCTTCCTCTCGGCGGCGTGCCAGCATCTCTTTGTGTGTGACAGACTGCGGCCAGAACAAAGCCAGCATTCCAGGAGGGGGGATCAGACCCCGCGTTTCCCTCATTGCCCGAGCCTGCGAAGCGTGAAGACCCACGTACGGTCCCGCACTCTCCACAGCCTTTGTCAAACGCTCTCAAAGACGCGGCGCTGAAAGACAATACCATATGTTGGTATGTATTTCATTTGACTTCTTTTCCTTTGCCCGTTTCTGTCGGGATTAGGGCAGAGTACCGCTTTCTTTCGGCTGCGTTTTTACAAATGTGGATCAAAACAATATCCCGCGTTCGGATGTGCTGATGCTGCTTCTGCTTCATGGTCCCGCGTTTTCTTTCAACATCCCAAAACTGCGTGAACAGCAGCACACGGTTACTCTGGTTAATGCCCGGTGCCCCCTTTTGTGACAAAGGACAGACGCTGTCCCGACACGACCCCAGCTGCGTCCCAGGGGAGGGTGACACGACGGGGACCTGGGCGAGGAATGAATTGCCAGGAGATGTGCATACGGTCGGTCGGGGGCTGTGCAGGTGCCGGTCCTGTATGGGTTCAGAGTCCAAGCCCCGGGGGGGGGGGAGGATCGAGTACTAGAAATATGGGTCACCGGAACGTGGGCTCCTCTGCTTCACTGTGTCTGGTGTTAAACAATCAGGAAATATATGTTTTTCTATGGCCGGTATATTTAGATTTCAGGTTGTGAATTCAGGTTATTTAAACACACAGGCAGAATTTGTACACAGAAACCTTTATTTCTCACTCTATGGTGTAGTTTGTGTCGATGTTGTCGCGAAGTCAAAAGTATCATGATTGTCGTATCCCGCAAATTTCCGGGCTAATTTTTGTTGCCAAGCCGCCTCCTGCACAATCAACTCCTCTCTAGAACAAAGCAGATGCCCAAGTAACACATGAAAGTAACGTCAGTATATATGTGTCCTATATACGTCCTGACGATCTGCACTAAACGGGTTCGAGGATGAGGGACGGTTGAGGAAGAGATCATGTGGATAAAGTCAGCAGCTGTGTATTTCCCCGTGTGGGGTCGTATAAAAGTGGGCCACCTTTCACCTGACCGCAGGTGAGACTGAGCAGGAGTCCGGCTGGCTTGCAAGCCCGCCGCAGCAGCGTCCGCGTCCCCGGCCAGGAGGTACCTCGGGATGTGTTGTCCCTGTTTATCTTCCACATCTGGCTTTGGGACATGAAGCGCAGCCAGTTGGCAGGACTGGGATGTAGCCCCGACCAGAGCGTCTGCTTGACAGCTGCTGTCGTTAATTAGACAGACAGGTTACTGTAATCCACAGGGAGTCATCATTCTCAATCTGCTGTGTGGCATTATGTGCCTTAGCACTGGAGCGGTCTGGGTAAAGTGCCTTTCCCCGGAGCATCTGCCGGACTTATACGCAGTATGTATTGTGGTGTGGTGATATTTCCTACATTTTGCAATATTTGAGAGCACATTTTTTCCCAGTGCGCGCATATATATATATATATATCTTATCCACCCTAATCTTATTGCTTGGAGCAGGTTTCTCGGACTGGTATTCGTTGTGGGGCGCAGAGAAAGACGATAACAAAAGTGGTTTAAAGAAGCGATTATTAAAAAAAAATCTTTTAGTCCATACTGTTTTGTCTGTGTTTCCAAAGTTCCACCAGTAAATGCCTTTCTGGACAATGTCTCTGAGATGTGCAAGTGAGTGCTTAACCTGAGGTTAATTGTCAGTGTGTGCGACATGAGCAGAGGTGTGTTAGTTCGGCCAGAGAAAGACACTTCACAGCGAGCGAGCACCAGGAGAAGGTCTGAATGTCCTCCGTTGATGGTGGATGTCATTGATTTATTAACTCCCGCCTGATTTTCGTGCCGACACATTTGTCAAAGACACATACACCACCCGACGTGTCAAAGCCAGGTACGTTCAAAAATGTTCTATAGGTCTTTTAATTGACTCGTGGATACAGTGATTCAGTGGCCGTATAATATAACGGTCCAGGTTACAGGCAGATGCGGAAATTTATTTTGACTCAGATTCGATTAGAATGTCCTCAGTTTCCGTTACGCATTTTGGTAGAATATTCTGAAATTAAAATTAGTTGGCATTTTGTGGTTGACGCACGTCCTGGTCGCAGATTATTGATGGGCTGGGGTTCTTTTGATTATTACAGAACTCCAGTGTGGTGTCAAAGCATATAGTTTTGGACTGATTTGATGGCTTTGACGTGCTAATATACACCCTAAACATCATTAAAACCGTCTCGGGCACATTGCTGTGGCTCAGCGTATTTGTAAAAATTATGAGACGTCCCAGGGGGCCGTTCCACTTACTACTCAATGGCAGGTGTAATTACGTAATTAATTATTTTTCACCGGCTAGTGGGAGCTGCGCAGTGAGCCTGACCCTCCCCTAGGGGGCCATTACCTACTCACAACAGCATTGGTCACGTGTGCCTCTCGCTGTCATTTAAAGTGAATGTGTAAAACAACAGAGGGCTACCCAGGAGACCCGTTGTGTAAAATTAGCGCAGGGAATGAGGCACCCAGCGTCCCACTTGCTAGGATGACATCACCCGCATCCTGTATAATTTCTTTGCGCGGTGGAATTTAACTCTTTCCTTCTACCTTTTCTGTTACCCTGTGTTATATATCAAAGACTAACATGCATTTCAGTTCATTTTATTCTTCACTAATTATTTTCATTTTTAAATGGCTGAAACGCGCTAATGATCCGTTTTATTATATTTTTTTTATCAGTCCGTTTCATCTTCAAATGTAGCCTATACAGCCTCTTGCTGGCTGTAAGCAGAGGTCTTAAGTAACTTACTAACTGATTTGATTGCCGTCGGTCATAACTTGGTCTTGCAGTCATTCCTCGGATGTGTTTTCATATCTGCGCTCGAAGGCTGTTCAATGCGGATGTCAAAGCGGTAAAAACACCGGCAAGACGAACAGGGTTTTGTCCAAGCTGCTTGTTTCCTGGGGTTTTTACTGCATCTTCCATCAAATTTTAGGCGGTCCCGCGTATTTCACGCCCCAGCTTTCAGCTTGCACGGCAGCCTCCTTTTACCGCGGCTCAGTATTTGATATCACAGGGACTTTAAGGAGCCTGGCTCTGATGTTCTCCATTACCCAAAAATGCAATCTTCGGTTCCTTCACTGATGAGTTCTGAAATAGGGGAGGGGGGGGGGACCCACCTCCTCCAATCAGGGATCAGATCTGAGCTTTGGCCCTTCCTGGATGTGATGGGGACCGCTGATGGTGGGGTGTCACTCTTCATCCAGGGAGGGTGTAAATTGGACAGGCTGCTGCAGTGAAAGGGCCCTACTTAACCTCCCATGGACCAGCAAGTCACTGCAGGTAACACCACTCTGGTCCAGACTGAGGTGAAGCTCAACCACAGCTATGGTTCCTAAAGTCAGCTGAAGTTGTGCAATTGCCCCAAAACACTTCACAAAGATCTAACGGCAATATTACAAGTAGAAATCTTTAATAGCTTAAATGACGAGTTAGACACCATTGTGGACCAAATCTGAGAGACTGGCAATGAACATGATCTCACTAACAACAGGCACTTTCTCACATTTTTTCCCCAGAAACCAGGACCTTTTTCAGGAACCAGGAACTTCTGTCTCGTTCGCACCGCAGGAACTTGTCCCCAAGTTGCTGGTTGGTTGGCCGCCAGCAATTACTTATGCAGTATGCAGAAGTACAGGGAAATGAGATAGTGGGTAATTTAGCTGTGGCCGTTGAGGGTTTTTCCTCACAAGGCAGCTTCCATCTTCCCCTTTTATCATCGTTGCATCTTAATGATTTTTAATGTCTCATTTTAAGCAAAACAACAAATGGATTTTTAATCGGGAGTTTACAGGAGCTTGAAAATTAGGATTGAGTTTCAAGCCAAGGAAGGGACACTTTCAATCAAATATGTAATTTCCATGTTAATTATATCGTTGGGGAACTGGATTAAACAGCGACAGATCTTTAATAATCATTTTTATCAGTGGGAATGTAAAATTAAGGTTCCATCTTAAAAGTGGTCTTTTCGTGATGAAATAATGTCTGTTTTTTGCGATGTGTCTTTGAAATGGGCTTCTTGTGACGACTCATTGTGTTTAAATTGTCTTTGAACTCCTACTGCTCAGGTCGGTGCTGGCACCGTTTTTTTTCATTTCTCAGTGAGAAATGCGCTGTGCCTGTCATTGTTCCGGTATTTGAAAGGATCTAAAATCTTTTATTTATTCATTTTTAAGAATTATTTCGAAAATCTGGCTGCTTTTTCTGGTGGAATCTTTGCTCAAGCCTGCTTCTGATCGCCTCAAGATTACCTCCCAGCCTCCGACACCCTGTGCCCACGGGACACAGGGACTATGGGCAGGGACTATGGACATGATGGTATCTATGACTCTGTGAGCAGCTAGGTGGCCTGGTGTTGTCAAACTCAGGTGTGTAGATCTGTTGATGTCTGTTTTTGTGTCTTTTGTGACGTGGAGTGTCTGGAAAATCTTCACTCAGTCACCGAGACGGGGAAACGCTCTCAATGAGTAACTCTGTGTTTAAAAGCAAAGCTGTTTGCAGGGGAGGTGTTCTCTACCACTCAAACCATGCATTTGTATGGGGCCCTTGGAGTTTTGGGGGCCCCTGCTGGCTACAAACAGTCACTGCAGTAGGGGGGGCAGAGGGGCCTGAAGTGATTTCTGTAGTGAGAGTTGTCCCACGCTTCAGTTTCCTGGGCCAGCTTCACGCAGTGCGGGCTTCAGATCCTTAAGCACTGTGCTGGCTGTTCCAGTGAGGACGACTACACACTCTTTTCTCTGCTGGCAGCATTGGTATGTCGCTAGCAGGGTGTGTCAGCACAGCACCACATGTATTAACAGTGTTGTACAGCTCAGGGAGGATTAACACAGTATTACTAAGGTAACTGCCATGTACTTACTGGAGTTAGGTGTAACGGCTACATAAGCCCTACTCTTTATCTGTTGCACATTTGCTGATTAACATGGAGTCAAAGCAGATTCAGTTACTGACATAGGCACACTGAGGCCCCGCCCCTGCCCAATGAGGTCCCGCCTCCACATAACGAGACCCCGCCCCAAACAATAAGGCTCCGCCCCAGACATGGTGGCTGTATGTTGACTGCAACATCACATTTGACTGACAATGAATAGTTCTCTGCATGCCTTCTTTTGACATTCCGCTAACCAGGCATTTTCCGGCAAATTCTTGACAGTTTTCCGACGGTCTTTGTTCTCCACTCTATTGTATGAGGTGGGTTTGCACTGTCAATCTTCCGGCTCTCTCTGTAAAATGCAGATATCGTCTTGAACAGATGCGTCTGTTCCCGAAGGTGCTTCTCAGCCCTACTAGCTCTCAGATGAGAAGATGGGCTTCATTGTGCAAATTAGACACCATCATCCAAGGCAGGAAAAAACGAACCAACAAAGGATCAGCTGGCCTTGCATGAACAGTGCCGTGTAGACGCTGCTATCCCAAGGGTACAGCCAGTTTTTATAACTCTATTGAAAACGCAGGTTTGCGCTTTTAGCTCAGGAGAAATTACACAAATCATCCAGATCTAGTCTGGCATGCAGGTGAATGGATTAATTGTCCTGAGCTCTCTTTGTTACGCCTGGTGTCTTTAGCCTTCTCCATTTCTTCTCCTTCATCTTCTTCCTTGGCTGTGATCCCCATCCATCATGGATGTCCTCTATGGCAGCGGCATAGGAATTTTTGCATTACGATATTTTCGCCTTAGGATATTTTAGGATAGGTTTATCGGAACGTAACCCCACCATAACCTGGGGAGAGGCTGTGTTTTAAATGCAAATATATAGTCTTGGGGGAACTGGGGACATATATCCCCAATATAATTTGTCTTTAGTTGCCACCCCGCCCCCCCCCCCCAAAACAAAAAATATATCGATATTCGTATTGAAAATACAACCTCTCCTCAGGTTGCGATGGGGTTACCTTTCAAAAAACATATTGTAAGGTGAAAATGCATTTTTAAACAGTACGCATATCCTAACAAACATTGTAGCCTAGCTTATCTCAAATATCCTTAGAACACTTACATTAGTCTACTGCTGTGCAAAATCATGAACACACAGCCTATTTTATAATAAAGTGTTGAATATCTCCTGTAATTCATTGAGTAATGGACTGAAAGTGAAAAACAGTTACCCATCGTAAAGTCAAAATATCATGATACACGAACCATCATAACCCAGGAACCGTCTTTATTTAAATTCCCCCCCACTCCAGCTTTCTGCTATGCCCTTGCTCTGAGGCATCTCGCTGCCAGCTTGTCACTAACCTCGCCTTGTCTCGCAGGTCATAGAAGATGTGACTCACGGTTAAAAGCGAGCTGGGTATCCGGTGCCCCCCCTGCGGATTCCCTCCCAGACGCTTTCTAAACTTGGACCCACCGGCCCCCCCCAAGGGGAGATGGAGCCACCACAGGACTCCATCTCGGAGTGCCAGATCTGCTTCAACCGCTACAGCCCTCAGCGCCGGCCCAAACTGCTGGACTGCCGGCACACGTGCTGCTCGGCATGCCTGACCCACATGCGGAGTGGCCAGCGGGAGCTGCGATGCCCCTGGTGCCGCGGTGTCACACGCCTACCCGCCGGCCTCCCCGTGTCCTGCCTCCCGGACGATCCCACTGCCATCGCTGCCGTAGCCTTCTCGCGAGTCCCTGAGCGCGGTGCCACCTTCACATCACTGCCCGGGCCACCTCTGGGCGGCACTGATGAGCCACCCATGCCTCTGGGCACCCGGCAGAAAGGCATAGCCATGGTGACGATGCCCGAGACAGAGGGGGGCGTGGCCGAGCGCCGTAGCACGGCCAGGAAGGGGCCGGCATGCCCCGGTGTATGCACCGTGCTGCTGGTGGCCTGCGTGCTGCTCTTCCTTCTGGGCATCGTTCTGCACAACATGTCCTGCATCTCCAAGCGACTCACGCTTGTCCCGTGCGGCTGAGGGAGGAGATGGTGGGCTGGGGGCGCAGATGAGCGGGAAACGGAGGCAACTGTGTAGTCTGCAGGCCCAGAACTCTCCTGTGAAGACAGAGACAGAATGCAGGACAGACACAAGCTAAAGCACACAGACACAGAAACTCATGGACACATGGACAGACAGACAGACCTTGATGAGATTCACATACTCATACATCTGTGCACATGCTTCAGGGACACACATACATGTTATAAATACCTTGTATGATACACATGCACACTGTTGATCATCACAGAGGGCAGTTGGCCTTCCTATAGGTGGTTAGTGCCATTATAGACCTCCCAATATCATTACAGACCTGCCATTGCTATTTCAGCCCTCCCAGCATCATTACAGAGCTGCCATCACCATTACAGCCCTCCCAGCATCATTACAGACCTGCCATCGCCAATACAGACCTCCCAGTGCTATTATAGACCTTCCAGCACATTCCACCCCCCACACAGTGGTATTTCAGACCTCCGAGTGGTATTATAGACCACACAGCACCATTACAGACCTTCCAGTGCCACAGAAATCACCTGGATACTGGGGGTTCATTCTCCCAGAAACCTGTAACTATAAGCAGTGCTGTGGTACATGAAATCACTAGTGAGCCTTTCTGCTGTTTCATGCAGACTGTTAATCATACAGGTACATGAGTGGACGGAGCACAATTCAGCCGCTGTGGAGCAGCAGGGAGGTCAGCAGGCAGTTCCTGAAACACCGCGCGTGCGCACGCACCCACACACACACAGACCCGTACTCCTATCTTTGTGGGGACCGTCCATTAATTTGTATGGGCAAAACCCTAATGCCAACAGTGACACCCATAACCCCTCCTCAGCCCTAACCTTAGCTATAAGTAACCATTCATTATAATTATTATCATTATCATTATAAAACTGAATTTCCCCTTGTGGGGACTGAAAAAATGGTCTCCACAATGTCTAAATAAGGTTTTAATCACATTGTGGGGACATTTACATAGGTGGTTGATAACAGGTGCATGAAATATTTTCTTAAATGATTTTAGTGCCATGAAAGTGGTTTGTTGTTTGGTATAAGGAATACGGCTACGCTGCTTTGTACATACATTTTTTTTCCTTTACTGTGTTTTATGTGAACAGGTCATAGGTGCAGACAGATTTTTTTAAAGTTGCATTTTACACTTAGGGGCACTGATGTGTTGATTGTAGGTCTGTGTTTGTTGTCCTCCTTCAGGATTAAACTTGGATATCACTGTAGTCTGGTTGCCAACCATTTCCATGTAGATGATGGTTGTCTCCAGTGGCAGTGAGCACAAAAGTGTTTGACCTTCATGGTTTATTGTGAATGCTATCCCCCAATCCTAACCCTAACCCTAACCATAATCCCCCTCACCCCCCTACTAAGGCTGCCTTGTGGTCTGTCTTCAGAGCAAGATACAGGGTGGATCTGAAATCGCATACTTGCACAGTAAGTACTGAATATCTATGGAAGCCTACTTCTGGACCATTAATGTAGTACATACTATATGTATGCTGGAGAACAATATGAATGTACTTTGACACACCCTGGTGGCCATCTTGCACATTACCTGAGCTGGATATTTGCCAATGACATAGCATGACTCCCCACAAAAGTTAAATACTAGCTATGAACAAAATACATATTCGAGTCACTGGGCATTGTTTTCTACATGAAATTTGTATAGAGATGACACTTCCTCCACCATCTTGACAATTTCTGAAGTTCCTCGCCGCTTCGCCGGCCTTGTTGGGTAGTGTAGCATCCACGGGCCGCGCACCTCAGCATTTCCCAGAATGTAGCATGCCATCTGGGTACCGTTCATCCATACTGAGGATTCGGACATACTGCTCATAATGCATACTACATTTCATCTACTACGTAGTACACAAGTATGCGATTTTGGCCACACCCATAGTTTATCACTTTTTCTATGAGGAGAAGAAAAAAAGGGTTATTGGGTTTTGAATGTCATGCTTTGTGAAATGTGGTAGCAATACTCATGGAACTTGTTAAAATAAACAGGAGTGTAATGTTATTTTTTATTTGTTTATTTTTTTTAAGAAAATTTTGAGGAGGCACACAGAGGATGTGTGACCATCCTGCCTTCTCCTCAGAAACACCCGTTAGTGCTGCACCTCCTTCTTTCCAGATGTTTCCTTATCCTGTCAGTGCTGACACTGTTCTCCTAAGGTCTCTGTGCTCGTGAGTGTCTATGTGAGAAGCGCAGGTGTTTCTAGTGAAAATTAAAGCACTTCTGAAAGACACTGCTTGGTCCTCGTTCTGTGGCGATGTCAGGTCTGGGGTAAAAGTGGGAGGCGCCCTCTACTGGAGGGAGGAGGGATGAGGGCTACGGACCTGGTGCGGATAGGATCTGACTATCTCATAATGCAGGGTCTCATATACAAATGTTGGATAATGGCTAAATGATCAAATTATTAGGAGGTTCTGTTCAGTCCAAGCCCAGTCGGAGCTTCTTTTCAGGAAGAACATCTGAAGCTGACTGCTTCATCTGAGCCCTGCAATAATACGGTGATTTTAAACTTTCTCTTAATTAAATATGCACTTTATTGAACAAAGTCATATATCAGAAGACAGACCTAAAGCAAATCTGACACACTGTCTGGATCCCTCTTTGGTGAATATCTGATGCTGATGAGTGAATTTATGTGCGTAACTAAAATTAAGCGATTAGAAGATGGATTGATGCACATGCACAGAAGCATTGTGATTCATCATTTGATGTCTTGGACATCGAAGTCAACTTCATTTTAGATTCTTTTCATGTGTGTCATATTTCTTGCTTGAAATATATCACCAGCCAGGTTGACAGACTACATTCCAAGCTTTTTATTTGAACATCCAGTGATTGCTGTCTCAGAATAGCACCTGTCACAATGTTGGTCATCAGTCGTGACACGTACAGTGATGTGAAATTCGCCATGGCAGAATGTCACTGTGACAATGGATTGTTGTAGTTGGATAATAGGGACATTTCTAAAAAGGTTCTAGCAGCATGGAGTCATCCATCCATCCATCCATCCATCATGCATCCATCAGATCTGATTTTTGACATTGTTTGGTGTCTTCTTAAATGGAGGTGGGTCACCACAAATACACCACAACTGCAGCTTTGCCATGACAAAATCAGCAGCTCAATATCAGCCTTCATCCAGCCAGGCTGATAAAAACGTGGAGGTCTTCTAAGGTGATTGCACCAGTTCTATGTGGTGTCCGGCTGTTGTGGACACCAAGTGCCACAAGGGGGCGCTACCACGATGGGTCTTTCCTTCCCATCACCCCATACATTAAGGCCAGCTTTTCAAATTGCGGCCCCCATTCGCGTAGGTAGCTGTAGTCCTGCGATGCATTGGAGGGGCTGGCCACCAGAGGACTCAGGGACACAGCTTTGGAGTCCTCCCCTTCGTAAGTGTAGGTCTGCAGGGAGTCATACGGCGGGAGCCATGGGTCGGTGTTGGCCTCCTGCAGCTTAGCCAAGAGACAGTCATGCAGGAAGCCACGGCGGCCCTTAGTCTCGGCGCGGCTGTCTTTGATGGCCCACATGGTCGCGAGGTCAAAGGCTACGGTATCTACTTCGCCGCCGCCCTCGTCGTCGTAGTGCACGATGTTCTCGTGGGCAGTCAGCTCCTCATCCCGGGGGTAGTACCTCCTCCCTCGGCTCCTCAGCGACACAATCAGCAGGACGGCGACTGCAGGAGAGGAAGCACGATTAGGGGGAGAAGATCCTGTGCAAGCCCGGAGCGGAGGACATCGGTAAGCGGTTACCCAGTGAGAGGAGCATGCAAGCCAGGATGGCGAGCAGAGCGCCGCGACTCAGTCCTCCAGACTGCAGTGGTTGTGGCTCGGGCGTACAGCTCAGCACGTCGCCGCCTGCGTCGCACCGGCACACGCGGACGGTCAGCGTGCTGGTGCCCGTCTGGGCCGGCGACACCCCGTCACGGATGAGGATGGTGAGGTGGTAGGTGGTCTGATCCTTCACAGAGAATCCTTCTCTCAGGACCAGGACCCCAGCTGTGTTGTCTTTGGAGACATATATTCATCAGCTGATGCATCTTCATTATCAACCATCATCATCATCATGATCAGGGGTTAAAGTGGGGCGGAATGATCCAGAACGGCATTCTGGCACCTTCAATTAATAAATATCTGATTGGCAGTTAATGTCAAGCGAGTTCATTATTCATGCTGCAGCCTAGCGTTCTTTCCAGCTGGTGCCATTGAGACAAATCAGAAAGTAATGTCACCCCACGGCCTCAGATTGGTTTTGCTGGCCACCAATATGGTAGCTGACACTTTGGTTAGCACCTTGGCTAGCTTAGCTAAAGTGACATTAGGTCCCGCTTAGAGACAGAGCTAGCATGGGAGTGAGTGGTGCGACCGCTGTGGGTGATGCTTGTCAGGAATGCCCTACAAGGGCCCTCCTCCCTTGGCCTGTCTGAGTGGGCAGGGGGTGATTTTAGCTCCACCACTGGTCGCTTTGCTAGCTTAAGGCTACGTCCACACTGCTATGTTTTTTGTTTAGAAACATAGACATTAGTCTCCATTTTCAGCTTGTGTCCAGACTACCCCAGTTTTCAGCCCCCCAAAATGGAGACTTCTGTCAACACTCTAACAGCCTATACTTTTAAAAACTCCATTTTAGAGTTGCAGTGTGGATGAGTGAAAACATTGACTTTTGAAAATATAGACTCTAAAAGCGCCCTGATTGGTCCCTAGTCATCACATGGCTCATCCCTGATTTGATCCCACTAGGTGCACCCTCTCATTGGTTGACTGATCACCTGGTCACCCTACATGGAAGTAAACAGTATTCCAACATGGTGGATATGAAGGAGCTGCTTTTAAAGGCACTTTCCCTGTTGCTGTCCAGTATGCAGTTAGGTAGCGTGTTACAGGGATGACCACTGCATATTTGCACAAAAATAAAGTAATTTTCCGATCACTGTGTTGAGGTGCGTATGCCCAGTATAGGCTAATAGCTATGTTATGTACATTTTGGCTTGTTTCAGTGTGCATACAAACACCTTTGTAAACTATGTGAAAATGCCTGAGAGGATGGAGATCAGTCATTTTCCCTCAGTTACCGCAATACCAGATCTTAGGGCTCTCCCACCTTCCAAATCCCACTTTAAGACCTGATCATCATCACCACCAACATCAGTATCATTTTCACCACCATCATCATCCTCAGCATCATCATCACAATCATCATTGTCATTATCATCACCACCATAATCATTCTCATCATCATCATCATCATCACCACAATCACCATTACTGCCATCATCATCATCATCAGCACAATCACCATTATTGCCATCATCACCTTCATCATCATCATCATCATCATCATCACCACAATCACCATTACTGCCATCATCATCATCATCATCATCAGTACAATCACCATTATTGCCATCATCACCATCATCATCACCATAATCATTCTCATCATCATCACCACAATCACCATTACTGCCATCATCATCATCAACATCATCTAATAATAATAATCTAAGAATCAGTCTGTCTTGAGATGCTAACGCCAAAGCCAGCACACATTCCTCTGGGACTGACATGCGAGCCAGAGCCAAACAGGGACCATCTGCCAGCGGGGGGAACGGTCACCTTGGTTATCTCTCAGAAAGAAGTAGGAATTGTTGGTATCCTCGGCCTCTAGGCTGTAGAAGAGTGGCTGTGCTCCATGGGGGTCGTCCTCATCGATGGCTCTTACCGTGTATATCAGCTGAGGGACGCAAAGAGGAGACACAGAGTGTAATGACAAGTGTAGAGCATGTAAGGCATTCAATTAACTGTTTCCTTCATGGCGATGAGCTACCTGGCCCGTCTTCGCATTGTCACACACGAACACGTCACACTGCTCCAGTCGAGGCGGGTTGTCGTTCACGTTAAGCACTTTGATAGCGACAGACACGCTGCCCATCTGTGAGGGGTTATCTGTGACAGGAGAGGGCCTGATTTTATAAACAATATCGTGACATATATTATACTACAAAGGTAATGCAAAAAATGTGTGGTTAAGTGCTGGATAACTGGGAAATGTCATTGCTTGGTAGAGTTACAGAGCCATTGTTCCACATGCTATGTCCTCAAGGGGGCGATGTGGGGCTCAGCAGGTTACGATGCTGTGTCTGTGATTGGTAAACCGCTGGTTCAAATTCCAAATCAATGTAAATAGTATCTTCATGCCTTGAAATATGGTTGAAATATTTTTTCTCATTGACACAGCAATGTGTTCCCTCTACTGGCTTCAACACTTCCCAAGGCATGGATCTTATCCCCTATTCACAGTGCTCTTGGTTTAGTTTCAGTATTCAAGCATTGAGGTTGGCATAGCGATTGATTACAGAAGTGTGGAGCAACAGATAATATCATAATTATGATATTATGTTTTTCCCAGTCCGGTCCTCGGGGACCCACAGACAGTCCAGGGTTTGCTGCCTCCCAGCTCCCAAAAACAATGTGGACTGTCTGGGAGGAAGCTCAGAGGGAGCAAAAACATGGACCGACTGTGGGTCCCTGAGGACCGGATTGGGAAACACTGTGTTATACTACTGAGCTGAACATAGGTCCAAAGCTGATGTTTGCTCTGGCCCAAATAACTGCAGCCCAACCTAACACAGATGTGTGTCCCCAGTGTAATACCATGTACTGAGTGCGACAGGGGTCCTAAAACGGAATGCCCCACTGGTGTGTTCTTCTGTGACAGGGAGTTATTACTGTTAACGAAACCTAAAATTATTACAAAAGATTTTTGTAAAACAAAATAAAATGTGAAATAAAAATTTAAAAACAACTAAATGACAACTATAAGTATTGCTTCCAGAACTAACTGAAATAAAAATAAACGACAAATACTTTGTGTTATCGTTTTCAGTACTATTTAACTAAAGTAATGATTTGTTTATCTTTAATTACCACTAAAAAAACCTGGAAAAGGCTTTGCCCATTTTCAGTACATTAGCACACAATGTGTACCACATACCCATGTAGGATTCTGTAAAGTAGCTCTACAACTTGTCCCTAAAAATAAAATTACTTATTCTGATTTTTAGGATGCCACTTCATAATGTTTGCATTCTTTGTTTTAAATTTACTTAATTACATTTTGTAATTGTCCCTTGGGCTCTGGAAAGGCGCTATATAAATTAAACATTATTATTATTATTGAAACTTAAATTGAAACACAAAATATAAAGCTCAATAGAAATATATCTTCCAAATAAAAACTAATAAGACTACACTCAAAACTAACTAAAATGAAACTAGATTTCAACTGAAAATTGAAAATAATATAGAATTAAAAACTAAAAGTAAAACTGGGAGCTGTAGAAGCTGGGCCCCAGACTCACTCATCTCCATGGCCAGCACGGTGATGTTGTGCCAGACGTGTTGCTCTCGGTCCAGGGGACGCTCGGTGATCAGGGAGCCCGAAAAGCTGTCGATGTAGAAGAACCTCTCTGGGTCGCTCAACCTCTCAATGGAGTACCTGATGGTCGGGGGGAGGGGGGGGAGAGAGATCTCTGATGTCAAACAAGACCGCGACATAAGCGCGTGTCTCACAGTGAAATGAGAGGTCAGTGGCAGTGTCTGTCACCACGGAACCCACGCATTTGTGGGGAAGCCCAGGTTTGTCGGCCACTTAGATCCACTACACTGAGAGGAAGGCCTGAAGAGAGTTTTTGAGTGGGGGGACCCAGGGCCATTAAGCCCGCACCTTTCAGAGGCTACACACACTGAGAGCTCAGATAATGGAGAATCATGCAAACTGCATCCATCCATCCATCCATCCACAAACATCTCAAAGTGCTATAATGCTCACATTGCCTAGTTCTCTAAGCTAGTCTAGTGCACCACGTGTTTTCAGTTTGCTTGGTAGACATTATTTTAGCATGCGGCGCAACACTTTATATATATTTTGTGACATTTTTATTAGTTCTTTTTCTTCTTATAGCTAAAACGGCTTCACTGCCGTCACAATCTGATTATTGCTTTAAAATCAAATCTCATTATACTCTGTAGTCGGTGGATAAATCCCCGCAGTCAGTAAATTAGATGTGTGTTGTACAGAATTGCCCATACCAACCGTACATAATAGTCAGAATTTTTACTGACATCACCTTCACCATACGGTGATATTGGTGTAAACAGCACACGAGCTGCATAATGCCGCCACCCAGTGGTTATATTGATAAAGTACAATGAGTCAATATTATTAAGGTCGAAATGGTCAAAACGGGGTTTAACGTGCCCAGTAAGTATGTATTAATTAATTAATTAACTGAATCTGCCTGTATGAGAAAACAATTTGTATTACATCTAGTGAATCACATGGTTGCTTATATTCACTATCACGTTGTAATCGCAAATTTAGATTACAGGCAGTCCCCAGGTTACCGAATTTGTACGCAAGTCGGAATAATAATAATTATTAACCTATATAGTAATAAAAATGAAACTAACTACATGCATGTACTGTACCTCGAGCCGATAAACCGTTGAAGCCGCACAATGTTTTCGCGAGCGTCACTAAAATTGTGCGTTCGTTCGTTATCATGAACCATGACATTTAAGCAGAATTTTTTATGTAATAGGCTTTATGGCAGTCCGTTCGTAAGTACCAGCTGCCCGTACGTCAGACGTTGTTAACCCGGGGAATGCACTGTGGTGTCACCATCATGCATTGCGGTTTTTGTAATAGCTGCTCTGCTGTCAGGCTTCCTTGGTTTCCCACCTGATGGAGTCGTTGGCCATGTCAGGGTCCATGGCGGAGAGGGCCTCCAGTTCTGTGCCGGGCTCCACATCCTCTGGGACCTCGAGGTAGTAGAACGGAGCGCAGAACCGGGGCGCCTCATCCACATCCTCCACACTGACCATCACGCTGGTGGCGTCGCTGAAGGGGCCCAGCCCGAGGAAACGGGGGTCCGGCTGCGTGTTCGCTGCCTCCACCCTCAGGGTGTAGCTCTGCCTGGCCTCGAAGTCCAGACCCTGCGCCACCACAAAGACTCAGAAACCATACAAATGGGCCGACATGAAGGAAACCACAACTCCGGATTAAATCTTTCAAGGGAAATATCTCCAAAGGTCTAGTCACAATAACGCGAGTGTCTGAAGTGAGATTTTAAGCGGCTCTTTCCATATGCGGGCAGGACAGTCCCCCTAGGGGATGGATTCAGACATTATTAGTGTTCGCATCATCTTTGTGTCTCCTCCGTCGGCTGTGGGCAGTTCGACATGATCACATGACACAGCCAAAGCTTTCAGAATGAAGTGTTTTTGCTGAGGAAAATGAAAGCAGCTGGTGTCTGTTAGGCATGAGTCTGTCTGGCACAGGATTGACTATTCCTGCAATGTCCTCGTAGGCTACAAATTTATAAAAAGGGTGGGTAAGACATTACTAGGGGGCCTGATGAATTAACACTAATTCAACTAATTAGTGTACATTTATCTGGGGGTGGGGGCAGGGCTAAAGCCCCCCTAGTGCTGCCCTTGTTTGTAGTTATGTTGTGTGTTCCTGCATGGAAACTGTAGCTTTGAGCCTATTGGTTGATTAAGTTGCTGATGTGGTCTGCATCAGTCAGCTGCTGGTTTGCCATTGATACCGCATAAATTGTCCTTATATCTTGCTCAAGGGCTCGTCAGTGATTAGACTACTCTGCCAGCTGCGGGATTTGAACCCACAGCCTTCTGGATGGCGGTGCTGATCCCTAACCCGCTGTGCTACACTCCCCCCCCCCGCGGGGATCTGTACCTTCTTCACGGTGATGATGCCAAACCGGTTGGTGGGATCTGTGCTGATGGCGAATGTGTCCTCTCCATCTCCTCCAATGATGCGGTACACCGTGTCGGCGTTGACCCCCTCGTCTGGATCGTCAGCCCGGATGTAACCCACAACGGCGCCCTCTGCAGCCAACTCAGGCACACTGAGCTGGTAAAGGTCTATAATGGTGAGGAGTATGACACAATGAGATGGAGTGTGTGTGAGGGAGGACGAGTGTTCGCAGAATGAATTAAGCAAGAGCTGTGGTTTTACGTGCCAGAATTTACAACACTTATTTTGCACTATATTACTATAATTAGCAAATGTATATGATAATTATGGCGATATGGGATATATCGTCATATACCATATTTAACAACAGTACATTGTTTTGCAGTTTCCTTATTTATTTTTTAATTTATTGCTTGTTTAATCATATTTTAATCTAAAAAGTAAGTTGTTAACTTAGTGCCCAATACAAATAATGAAAAACACGTCACCGCAGCTGACCTTGGGAGAACCTGGGTGGGCTGTCGTTGACATCGGACAAGGTGACGGTGACGGTTGTGGTGCTTGCTAGCCCCCCCTGTTGGCCGCCCATGTCCTTGGCCTGGACGACGAGGTGGTACAGTGCCTGCTGCTCTCTGTCCATGTCGGGACGGGACACCCGGAGGATGCCTGGGAAGAAGATTTGTGGTGAGACTTTGCTTTGTTACAGGACAGTCTGTGACAGTGTTAGCATGTTTCAGAAGCATCCACTACAGGAGCTTTAGAACATATTTATAATGAAAAGAAATGCCTGTTCGGCATGAATTTTCCAAAATAAATACAGTATGACAAACATGATCTTGATTGCAGGGCTGCATTTAACACTGATGCTAATGGCTGCCACTAGGGGGCAGGATCTGCTTTGGGAATCATACAGAGGCCATAATCGCACTAGGCAAGGATTGTGCACTAATACAGCGAATTGCATCACCCACCACATGATGAACCACCTCAGGGATGAGAACCCGAGTGCTGCCGTGTGGCGGGTGGTACCTCAGCGCCTCACTAGTTCGAGTGGAATGGAACAGTGTGGAAATTTTTTTTTTCTGGTGGCTGGAGAGCCAATCCTACCACCAGCCCCCAAATTTTCCCAGTAAGTTGGAGGACCTGCATTCAGGGCTGGATGTAGGTTAACATCATACCCAAGATGAAGCAATTGCAGTTTTAGGGCCCTGCTCAAGGGCCCAACAGAGTAGGATCACTCCTGGCATTCATGGGATTCGAACCAGCAACCTTCTGATCGTCAGCACAGATCCCTAGCCTCAGCTGCCTACAGCATTATTCCCGCGGGTCACGGATTCTCTTGTTGGGCAGGGCTACTGGGAGGATGCGAGGCTCAGCCCCCACCTGTCCTGGCCTCCACAGTGAAATAGGGCTCCCCCTGCAGGAGGCTGTAGGCCACGACGGCACTGCTCCCGTATGCCGGGTCATCTGCGTCTGTCGCCGTCACCCGGATCACCGACGTGCCTGAGGAGCCCAGGGACAAACGCCGACAGCGTTACGTAGGGGACTCTCACAAATGGTGACAGCGGGTGAAAGAAGGGGTTCTGTTCTTTAATTACATTGATTCCTGGAGTGAAGGCCTGTAGGTGGCGCAGTCGAGCACTGTTGTGTATAACAGCTTGGTCAGCTAAAGCTAGGTCAGACATACAAACATGCATATAAGCAGTATTACATACACATATATGACACAACATTCAAACAGTAGGGAATCAATTCTTGTGAAACCTATAAACATATTGTATATATCAGTGGCCTCCAACCGTATTTACTGTGAGAGCTACTGTATTGCTGATGGTAAATATTGTCGAACCAGGGGATGGATGTAAAATTAATTATCCTTTTGCAACCACTCTGCAAAACGGCGCTCCTTGTCCAAAACAAAATCAAAACAAACCAAATCTCATAATCTCACCACCCACTGCACAAGTTTCATGCCCTCATAGACTCGTTTGCACTATACCCAAGGTCTTTGCACATTACATTTTATTCATGTATTTCTTTGTCCACGTTTGTCTCATCATTGCACATCTTTTAAAAAAATATGAATGACTTTTTGCTATATATATTTCTTCTGAAAAATACCAATATTTTGCTTTATTCTAATCATCGTCTTTCTATTTTCACATTTAGATTTTTCATCGTTTGTTTAATTTCCTTAAGTCATGACATCACCTACACCAAAAGAAATCCGAATAAAAGATTCTGATTCTGATAAATACAGTGCCAGTGGGCTTACTAGCTTGCTGCCAGCGATTCGCTAATCACTGTTCTAACGCAAACCTCTGCATACTAATGACGTTAGCCAGCGACCTGGTGAAGCACGGTAAAGCATGCTAGTTGATGTGGCAGCATGATGGCGGCTGTCTGATTGTCCCGATCGACTAGCAATGTCTGAGAGACGCTAGTGTGTATATGTGTGTATATATGCACGCACAAATGAAAAAGGGGAAGATGAACAGCTGACTACCGTGGCTTGTTTATGATTGTGTGACATACAAAAGCCGATCATATACACTGTAGATATATTGCTGCACATACAGAAGAACAGAGATAACTGACCTGATGTACATTATATGTATATTACTTTATTACTTAGCATATTGAAAGGGTATTGTAAAAAAAAATGAGCGTTGATTTGAAAATTCATAAATGATTATTATCATTTGATGTGGTTTTTACATGCTAATTTATGCACTGTTACGTTGGCAGTGCTAATAGCCACAGCCTGTTGTTTGCAAGCTTACCTAGGGCGGACATCTCGGGTACGGTGGTCTGATAGGGTCCATCCAGAAACCTGGGCTCGTTGTCATTGACGTCCTGAATGCGTATGGTGAACTGGGAGTCTGGTTCCAGCGGGAGCCCGGTGTGCCGATGCAGAGCCCGGGCCCGCAGCATGTACTGGGCCTTGGTCTCGCGGTCCAGCCTACGCAGGGCATGTAGGTCTCCCGTGCTGGCGTCCACGGTGAACACGGTTCCCGCCCCCTCACCGGACACCATGTACTCGACGGAGCCATCGCCTGAGTCCAGGTCTGAGTGCAGCTGATCAGGTTGGGAGCATCACAATATCTTGTACTACTTAACAATTAAAGAGGTAACACTTGTGCTCTGGAGTCACATTATGCTGCAATATGTAGCTGATGGAGAAGATACTTCATGCAGTTACTTTTCACTGAAGCTAATCAGTTAGTTCCATGTAAAAACGAGGCCCATGCGACCCAGGAGCCTGTGTCTGTGCTGTGTGTTAGAACCTGTTCATATGATTCTGCGCGATGTGAAAGAAAAGGACCAGCATCTTCATACTGCAATAGTAAGAGTTAGCTATAACCCTAACGCTAACCCTAACACTAACCCTAATCCTTATGCTAACTCTAATGCTAATGCTAACCCTAACACTAATGCTAACCATAATCTTAAAGCTAACCCTAATGCTAATGCTACCCCTAATCCTAATCCTTACCCTTGGCGTAAGCTTAAGACATCATAACAGGATTGATTTTCAGACCAGGTAACCGTAAATTTTACAATGCAGCTTCAGCGGCCCCTCAGGCCCCCCTAAAGCAAGCTGTCTGCAAAAGCTTCATACAGAGAACACAGATATTTGTTTACTTCCATCTTTCTCAACCTGCTCTGTGGTGAGAATTGTGGTCTTCCAAATGTTCACCTTTGGCTCCCAGCGCCATGTTCAGCCTTTTCATCTTTGGGAATGGTTTATTAATGCTTGTTGGCTTTCATGTCTCTTGGCCCTGGGCTCTCCATGGGTGCCTGTTGAATATGGATTACTCTGAGGCCTCCTACCTTGCCCACATAGAGTGGCTGAGGTCCAGCGTACTCCTCCAACACGTAGAACTGGTTCCAGACCCAACGCCTCCTGACCCTCCGCAGCTGCTCAGCCTTCTCCAGCCCTTGGATGGGGAGGAGCTGGACCAGAGCCACGATGCTCCACCAGCAGAGGTCCATTCTGAGAGGCGGGCTGCTGGCGACCCCCATCGCCGGACGCACATCTGCGGGCAGGAACAATGAGTCACATCAGGGTAACTCGTTTTCACACAGACCTAACATCCTACTGGAACCAAGACATACTACTTTACGTACTACACTTCCCATCATGCAGTGCTGGTTAACCCATTTGGCGACATAGGGTGGCTTATTCTGAGGGGGTGTCGACTTCACAGGAGTGTGTGGCATTAATATGCGTAATGACATTGTTTATGCATGAAAATGCATGAAACTGGGAAAAGGGAAAGAAGGAATGCCTGAAGATGAAGGAGATAAAGAACGAAAAACTCCTGACTAAAAAAAACAACCCCTGGGGGTCCAAGGTCAACTGGCCGCCGGCACAAGTGATCTGAAATCATTAGGTAGCCGTTTAAAGTGTTGAGCCTGTGTGATACTTTGAATAATGTAACAATGCATATAAGCACTTGCTTTGAAAGTGTGGAACCTTCCAGAACATCATACCAAATACCTGCTTTGATCTGCCCATGCTTCAGTCCCGAGTGACAATGGAGAACCACTCCACTCACCCAGGAAGAACCACACTAAGGACACTGGGGGGACTAACTGCTGACTTTTGGGCATTTCCTGGATATTTAACATGTAGATGTAAGGCATTGAGATGGATCGTATTCAGCCCATAGATTTTCTACTTCAGCGTGAGCAGAAAGAGACCAGAGTACAGCATCTTATTCCATATGCATTTGTTCAGAACATCCACGCATTTTAAAAAGAATGCTGTCATACAAATAGTATTCGCTCTTTTCTTCGGAAAACCAGCCTTCTCACAATTTGTAATATCCCGTTTTTAAGTGGCTCTGTGACTTTCATAACTCCACGGCAAACTCTGACGTAAATAACGATCTTGCACTTTTACTTTCATACCTGCTGTCAGCTTCACTCTTTCCGGCGACAGCTGACTTTCCATTGATTGGGATGAAAAACAGTTCTTAAATTATCGTTTCATGACATAATTACATTCAAGTTTTGATGAGAGTAAGTGGTGATTCAGCTGAAGACTGAAAAGGATTTTGAGAGAATTATGATGACTGTCATTAGATCACTGTCAGTGACCTTCTCTGGCAACAGATTTTTATAAATTATTATCAGATTTTTTTTTTCCTGGCATGGCTACAGGTATTCAATTCATTGTTATAAACTCCTCCAGCCAATAGGGGGCACTGGAGCCATTGAGGTTATCCTCTCATGACCCTATCAAGAATCTGGAAAGACAAGTGTTCAAACAGAGACTTTAAAGCTGCTTATTACACATGTTGGATGTGACTTTGTGGTCTTGTCTTGCTTGTAAATGTAACACTATTTGCCTACTTCCCTTCTTTTGTTGACTTGAGCATTGTCTGTCCACCTGGATCATATTCATCAGCTGATACCCATACTTTGCTCGACCTGGATTACCACCCTGCAGAGTTTGCCCTGAGGTTTCTGAATTCCGGCTAAACCAACAGTAAACTTAGGCTGTCTGTAGTTAAGTCCTTGCTGCATTCTTTCTGAAACATATAAACCAGTTAAGTGTAGCACAGTAGCTTGCCAAATCCTATGGTAAATACTTACTGCTGCAGGAGTTCTTACTACAGTAACTTTTTATACATCAGTGCAAAAGTCCCACAGAGGCAAGCTGAGCCGCTCTTTCCATCTGCCGTATGATGCCTGTTCTGCTGTTCTCATTTGTAGAGGGATGAATGTCTGGCTGGTTTAGTCTTTACTGGGAGGCGTCAGTTTGTCTTACTCTATGTTGGGATTGTCATCCCTCCTTCCTGGCATTCACTGATCCACTTTCGCATATACAAATAACAGCCAAGTGTAAAATAATCACATCTTTCTCATCCAGTCCATCTATATGGATGTCTGCCCTGTGCCTATGCTGAAATGTCCCTCATGGTTTTGGCTTCTGGATTGTAGTCGTGACCTTGTTGCCTCGCCTTGGGCAGAGGCAAGATGCGGTGGCCAAGAAATGCTTGCTTGAATGGTCATGACTACAAATCCCCGCCCCTAACCCCTCCCCGCACACACACACACAAAACTCCCGCAGCACCTCCCAACTCAATAACTTGACTCGGTCCCCTCATTACTTTGTAAAAATGTTTGTGAGCAGCTGACTTTGTTTAGAACCCAACCACCAAGCTAAATTTTGTTACCTGCGTTTAGCTTGTGGTCAAGGGCCCTCTCTGTATCTGTATACACACACACACACATACACACCCACAGGTAATGGCGCTAATTAAAATGTTTCCAGTAACGGTAGCTACTATGAAACCAGTCAATAAAAATGGCAGTGAGGTTAACTCTAAGTTTAATTCTTTAACTGAAGCTTTTACAGCTGCAGCGCGAAAGTTGACTGTGAGCTTAAACAAAAGCCTTTTTGTGGAAGTGGTCCTTGGCGGCTGGGAAGCAGATTACATGCAGCTCAGAGCGGTTTGATGAAGCTGACAATCCTCTGTATTCGCTCATCCGCTCATGTTCCTGTGTCCGATTGGATTCCAATCACACCTTAATGGTCCGACGCTCACTGTGTCTCAGGGGCACGGAAATCTAATCCTCCAAAGTCGAGCTCCCGCAGATAAGCCGTTTTTTCATTAGTTCTTTCCGTACACAGGAATCACCAGGTGAGGAGAGCTTACTGAAAAAAATAACATTGGCGAAGAAGTGATTTAATGGAGAGACCGGTGGCCGTCGAAGGAGCTGATATTTATGAAATCACGCGAGCCCGCAGAAGCAGGGGAGGTACGCACTGTCAGAGAGTGCGAGGATCAGCACAGAGGGCCATGTCACATTTCAGGGGGTGACACATGGATCATGGCGAGTAGGGGGGGGGAAATATAACACGTTCTGAAGTTGACAGAAGCTGGTCCCCTAACCTCTCACGACTTAAAACGAAAACCTCCTGCAGACTGGTGGCTTCCACCAGAAGATCCAAGCAGTTTCAGGTCTGTGAGATAATCTGAGATACCTGTCAGCCATATCCTCATATGTTGCAGCATCCCAGGAGATTAAACTGCTTTCATTTGCCGTTTACAGAAAAACTGGTACATAGGAACATGTTTTTCCACATACACCATCTTGCTTTTCTTTTATTAAAAGAGAGAGAGAGACACACACACATGTTCATATTCATATCTTTGTGGGGACGTCCATTCATTTCATTTCTATGGGCAAATCCCTAATCCCAACAATGACAACCTTAACCTCCCTACCCAGCCCTAACCCTAACCATAAGGTCAAGCTTGTTTCTATAATGCTGTTGGCCGTTTGCTGTTTTTCCTGCCTTCGCTAATCCCCATTTGTGACCCGCTCATGCACCCACGCCTTGTTCCCGAGTCGTCCGTCCCATCAGGATCTCTGCAGTCACCTGTTTCCTGTGGTGTTCGGCCCAGCGGACTGAATCCCAGCGGTGGGAGAGGATGGGTGGGGGGCTTGGTGTTCGTGTCTTGGCTGATCTTGCAGCAGAAACTCATGGTCACTGAAATCCTTGAGTGTTTCATACCGTAACACTGTACCTTGGCTATGGGGACACCAAACACAGACACTGTGCACTTTATAGATGTGATACTGGCATCGCCAGAGTTTACTTTGCATATTCACAATTTATTTAATTCAACCTTTATTCCCTTTATTGTTACTATCTCATGCTGCTTCTGACTGTAGGTGGGGAGTCTAGTGTTAAAAGAATGTGCAAAATTTCATGAGTACTTTAAATACAGTACTCATAAAATTCATACAGTACATACAGTACTCATAAAATCCATACAGTACAGTACATACAGTACTCATAAAATCCATACAGTACAGTACATACAGTACTCATAAAATTCATACAGTACAGTACATACAGTACTCATAAAATTGTGCTGAAATTGTTTTACATGACACTTTTCTTAGGAAAACCAACAATGTCACATTCCGTAACAGCCAGTTCTTAAGCGATGTGCGTACTCTGCGACTTTCGGAACTTTGCAGTAAACTTTGACGTAAATAACGATATCTTAATATATCTTCACTTTCAGACCTGCCGTCAGCCTCGCTGTTTCTTTCAATAGCTGACTTTCCATAGATTGGGATGAAAAACGGTCCTTAAAATATTGCTTCATGCAATATAAATTCCAGAAGCGCTGGGGGACACCCATCAAGACAAATTCCTTGTATACTTGGCCAATAAAGATATTTATGGTTCTGATTTTCAATGTGACTAGTTAAATCAAGGGTGGGGAAGCTGTTCCATGGAGGGCCGGTGCAGGTTTTTGGGATGGCCACTCAATTATCCAATAATTAGTCAGTGATTCTCAGCTCCAGTCCTGGGGATCCACTGTTATTGACTGATTGAGGGGCCATCACAAATACCAGCACCGGCCCTCCATGGAACAGCTTCCTCACCCCAGAGTTAAATAGATCCCAGGGATTAACCACAAGCTTGTCATAGTATTGCAGTTGACCTGTTGAGGGCTTCTCCAGCAGAAGTCTGGGTTGTCACCCAGCTGAGAAACAGACTGGAATAAGATAATGATCGAATTTTATTTTTCAGATTTCTTGCCTCTAAAACTGTCTGTCTTTTCCGGAAGTGTGCTTCTGCTTCCTAAGGCGAGCCGAAGGGGGTGTCTGTTCTCTTTTCTTTCAGTTCAAATGCTTCTTGACAAGTATAGAGATTGGCAAGTGATTTCAGGAGCCACAAAGCAGAGGGCGTCTTAGAAGAACACGCTCGGCGTGCGCCGTCAGAATTTCAAAAGCCGGCGAGCCGAATGCTTTGGCGGTACAAAACCTCTGTTTGGAAACAGTCTTTCCAGAGTAGGACACAAATACACAGCCTCCAACCTGGACCTGACAATGTCAAATGGGCAGTGTAGTGAAGCGTGCTGTTATTTAGCTAAACTAAAATAGCCCGCAAATACGACTGATAAAAGGAAATTAGGAGAAAGAATTCATAATCAAAGAGGTATTATTAATATCCGCATCAATCGCAGCACTCGGTGGGGAGGGGCCGGTTTGTAGGCTGTTTTCTACCTCACAAGCAGAGCAGATGGCCATCACCCCATGCTGGCTTTAAATCTGCTGCTGCCATTTTTTTTTTCGTTTTGTTTGTTTGTGTTTTTCAACACAAATATACTATATATAGTATACAGTGTAGTTCACCCATCGTGCACTGATTATCCCGGTCAGAGTCACAGGAACTGGAGGTCATCACCGTGAAGAATTCTGATTCTTAGTTTTGTGTTCCTACGTTTCGCTTAGACAATAAATTATTTGGTGGTGAAACTACAGAATTGGTACTTTTTCCACTTCTATTATACTTGTGCTTATTTCGATTGCTGATGGTCGAGTGTATTCACTCGAACCAGGCCAGGAACACCTGTCAGCATTAGCCTGTAACTGTAAAAACTCATTAGCATTAGCCTGTAGTTGTTAACTCCCATTAGCATTAGCCTGTAGTTGTTAAAACCCATTATCATTAGTCTGTAGCTGTTAAAACACATTAGCATTAGCCTGTAGTTGTTAACTCTGGTTAGCATTAGCCTGTAGTTGCTAAAACCCATTAGCAATAGCCTGTATCTGTTAACTCCCGTTAACAGCCTGTAGCTGCTTACCAATTCCCGCAGCGATGGGAAGCTCCAGCTGTCATTTGGCTTGCAGCTTAGCCCCAGGCTGCGGTCATTTATTAAAGCCGTGACAGACGCCTGTCAGAAGCGCTGCTGGGCACAGCGGTATATCGCGCTGCGCTCTGTGCTCTACCCATGTTTGCGGTCACACCAAATGCATTTGTACTTTATCCACAGCTGTCGGGGGATGACCGCATAACTCCCTGTTGTACAATGAAGTGCTGTTATGTTGCTCTAGAAAAGGACAAGACATATAAAACATAGCTTCAACAGTAAGTCCATCCATTCATCCATTCATCCATCCATCCATCCATCCATCCATCCATCATCTGCCCATCTTCCTGTAACCAGGGCTGGGTTGGGATTAAAAATCAGCCCAGAACTCTGAAGACCCCTTATACCAGAGGTTTCCCACGATACATTTTGCAGACCAGGGCAGGGATCCCCTCACAATGGAGGGTACCCCATTAATTTTGCCAGCCCACATACCAATCAGCCTATCAGGAAAATACCCATTATGGCAAGCGGCCAGTGCAGACCTGCCTGAAAAGTGCAAGATAGCAGTGCAATTTATCCAGTGCAGCTTAAATTCCAGTTCATAAAATCTATTGACAGAATTTGATGTTTGTTTCTGTGTTTGGTTTTTGGTGTATGCTTGGAGATAACTCTGGCAAAGTCATAGAGGTCAATATAAAGCTAAGAAAGGACGACAGAGAGAACTTTCTGGAAAGCCAAGGATCGTTTGCTCGGGTGCAAGACCTCGCTACACTCAATAACACTAACTGTATAACTGTAATGAGCCGTTTTGACACCAGATAAACACGGGACATGGCACTGCATTGATGCACTGGATTTGGGCTGGCAGCTGCAGTGAAAAGGTGTATATCAGCAGCTCAGAGGCTGAGGATATATCATCTACCAGCAGCGAGAAAAGGATGTGAACATGCTGGTGTCTGTACTGGTGGATACCTGCCCAGTTAATTACTGTACAACAACATGTCAAATAACTCAGCTGGTGCCAGTTTGGTCCGGGGAGAGCATTTTCAGGGCTCATTTCTAAATTTGGAGAGTGTTTATCTGAGACAGCCAGTCTTTCCAGAACAAAAGCAGGACTGGGAACCATTAGGCAACAGAGGCAGCCACCTAGGGCACCATCTTATGTGGGGGTACGAATTTAGCAAGCTGATTTCACTTTCTCTCAGGAAGAGGGGTGCCAGCGGTGGAGCTTGCTTAGGGTTCCACATGGGCTTGGACTGGCAAGAGAGGTCCAGACAGGAGCAGCTGACTCTGACTGGGTTGAGGAAGCAACATGCCACAGAACTTCAGATCAATGTGGACCATAGTGGACTGTGAGCCTCTGTGAGCGCCCCCTCCACCATGTGGCCCAACTTCAGAAGAGTCTTATTACGCTTTTTCACAAACTTACTATACCTGTGGCTCAGCACTGTCATATTAAAAGCTGATGTTCAGGCCACACTGCCTGCTTGATTAATACAAAAAATACATTATTATCTTCAAAAGGACCAAAAATGTGGATTCCTCCGCACTTCTTATCGACAAAGAGGATAAGCAACACCATACAACATGCCATCTGCCAGATGGTCCCTGCTGACAAAGTTTAAAGTGAAAATATTAACTTCACTCTTCTATGTGAACAGACGCGTTTGCATAACTGGATGCCAAGACGTCTTCGTAGGAGAATTCTCTGGATGCACAATACCATTTATGTTTGCAAAGCAATCCAACACTCAGTTACCTGCTTCAGGACGTTGCTCAAGGGTCCATCGGAGATGTGGCTATCCTGCTGAGCACGGGCTTTGTGGCTATCCTGCTGAGCACGGGCTTTGTGGCTATGCTGATGAGCATGGGCTTTGTGGCTATCCTGCTGAGCATGGGCATTGTGGCTATCCTGCTGAGCATGGGCTTTGTGGCTATCCTGCTGAGCATGGGCATTGTGGCTATCCTGCTGAGCATGGGCTTTGTGGCTATCCTGCTGAACACGGGCATTGTGGCTATCCTGCTGAGCATGGGGTTTGTGGCTATGCTGATGAGCATGGGCATTGTGGCTATCCTGCTGAGCATGGGCTTTGTGGCTATCCTGCTGAACACGGGCTTTGTGGCTATCCTGCTGAGCACGGGTTTTGTGGCTATCCTGCTGAGCACAGACTTTGTGGCTATCCTGCTGAACACGGGCTTTGAACTGGCGAGTTTACAATCACAGGCACAGAAGACTAACCTACTGACACATACAACCCACCCAAAAAGTTTAAAGACTGTTTACATCACGTTCTAAAGCAGGTACTAAGTGTGAGATTGCTTTGCAAGCACAAATGGTATTATGCATGCAGAGAAAATTCTCCTACGAAAAAGACCTAAGCTAAACACAGCGGTGCGAACATGTTGAGCCATCTCAGTTCCTGCCTGGGTCATAGAGAAGGTTAAGTAGATCAATCAGACATCATCTTTTCAAGCACAGGGTTCTACTCTCACCACAGTTTCTCCACCTAGAATTTCCAAAAGCACTTTTATTTAATAAGCAAAGAATTACTAAGGATGGAAAACACAACTTAATGTGATATCTTGAGAGAACTAAATCCAAACTATGACATACAACTCTGGAAAAAATTAAGAGAACACTCTACATTTTTAAATCTTGGTTTAATCCTGGTTCTGCTGGCAGAAGGCCACACTGCGAGGCAGCAGTACACAAGATCAAGGTGAAGCAAGAGAGATTGGGAATGACAAAAAAACAGCCAGGAAGAGGGCAGAAACAACTTACTAATGCCTGAGATGACTGTCAAATTATTAGTACCTCATGAATAGGAGGATGACCTCAAGTGACCTTCAAACAGAATGGGAATGGACACTGAGTGGCTCAGCAGGCTGAGTCTCTGTGCCTGTGGTCAGAAAATTGTTTGAGTCTCAGCCTCGGCAGAGCAGACACCTGTCTGAGGGTCCATGGCAAAGCCCCAAACACCCCCACTCCAGGAGCAATGCACATTAGCTGACCCTGTGCTGTAGCCCCTGACCTATGGAGAGCAAGAGGGGGTCAGTGGAGAAAAGCATTCCAGTATACCTGTACTTGTGCAAATGGCAAAGCATGTTTGTGTTAAGTGGTGAGAAGATCACTGCTAGGAGAGTTCGTGTCAGGCACCTAGAAACAGGACTGAAGACCCATAAAGCAAGGAAGAAGCCCTTCATCAATGAAAACAGAAGAACCAGACTGCAGTTTGCAAAAAAATGTATAATTTACACACCCATAAATTGAGAAATGAGTGAAACTGAAAATTTTGCCATGATGATTTTCTCCAGAGCTATTTATCCTATTGAGTCATTGTGTCTATGTTGGGGTTTAATTAAGCTGATTCTTCCCACAGTAATAACACAGAATCTTTGTAACCTCGATCCACCCACCCCCCTGCACACACACACACACACACAAAATGTAAACACAAAGCTAATGGCACAGAGCATAACGCAGCCTACCTGCAGTGAGCCTGCCTCTGGTTAGTCGGTCAGCGTGTAGAACCTTTAGAAGTTCTCCGCAGTCATGCTCTCGCCTTCTGCATCCACACGCCGGCACGCTGCTTACTCGCCGGTGAGCGTATACAGAATAAATCCCAGCGAGCCCAACAAGATCACAGGAGTGAGGTGTCAAAATTTCCGTCTGCTACCTGCAGCCACACCGCTTGCCTGATCTAGCCCCCTACCCCCAAATCTCTGGAAAAGATCTGGTTTGGTCTCAAGCCCTACACTATCTCATAAAGGTGTTAGCTTCCCCAAACTTCCACCTCTCCCTCTCTCTTTCCATCTCTCCTCCCTCTCTCTTTCTTCATGCTCCTCCACCCTTCACGCACAGCTGAAGAGAACTGCGTCCACTGTCCCGGGAGCTGGAGACCCTCCAGACCGCGAGTCTTCCCCCGAGTGAGTAACAGATGTCAGGTCTGAGGGAGGCCAGTATGGTACAGGATGGTCAGGCTTAGTCCCTCGGTACCTGACCTTAAGATCCATGTCTCCATGGCCGAGACGCGTGACGATCAGAGACGACCTGCATAGCAGACTGCAGTAGACAGTTATGTGGTGTTATATTAAGAATTACAAATTCATCTCAGCAGTAATAGGCTCTCTGTGATCTAAGAAGAAATGCTAAAGAATGGATTATGGTATCATAAAAAACACAGGAAAAGACTTAAGTGGATACTATACGAAAGTCTACACAGAGCTTTGAAGGTTAAATTCTGACTTATAAGACTTGAAGAGTGACCTTTTGGATCTGGTAACTTTTTTATCTGCAAAGTCAATGTCTTGTTATAAATGTATTGAGTTTGGAGATACTTATTAATTCAGTTCAGAGCATTTACCATCCAAGGGGAGACATTTAAGCACTAGAGCTGAGCTTTGAAGCCTCTTCCTTCAACGCAGGACTCAAGTTCCGGTGCTGAACTGAACCGAGGATGGCAGTAAACAGAATGGAGAGGCCACATTAGGGCAGAGATGAGCTTTGCAAGCCGTGTGTCTCCTCGAGAGAAAGCACAGCCGAGAGGTACAGTACTGAGCAAAAGTCTTAGGTAGCCAAAGAAAATTATGTTTAAATGATCTTGATGTTGGTGTAAAACTATTATATTATGCTTATCAGAGTGTGGCAGCTTAGCCACTTCAAATCCTCTGCTAAAATCACTGCAGTATTTCCAGCAACCATACAACACACCCATGTATTTTTTGACTCGACCACTAGCACACTGCGTACAGCTAATCAATATATCATTGACTTTTCTAACTAATTAAGTAAGGTGGTGGTGAAATTAAATAAATACATGGAATGGCTGAGGGGCCATTTTTACTAGTTTTTATTGTGTTACTCTTAATTTTCATGTTCTAATGTTAAGGCCACACAATTGATCCACCGAGCTATGCGGCCGCCCAGGGAGCAGAGAAATACACTAGGGACTTAGGACAAAGACAGTGGAGAGAACAGGCTGACTAGCGCCAAATCACTTGGACCTGACGAGCACCGACCCTGACACTACTGCGGCCCCCTGCCTTCTTCTTATCCAGTTGTCTGTCAACGACCCCATAAGACACGGGGCTCTGGGGTGAATCCAGAGTCTGGGGGGGCAGAAATCCCACACTTTGGACGGCAGCTTGTCCACCTTCCACAAATCTTTTCAAGAATAGGCTTCTGTCAAGCCCCATGCTTCCCTGACACCGGCAGCGAGGGGGGGCAGCTGCTTCTTGTCGTTCAGGTTTTCATTCTATACTTTGCCTATTTAACATTTTTCTCCCATTTATACAGGGTTGCATACAGGGGCGGGGCCACATGGTCACTTAAAGATGATTGGCTCCTCCCCTGTCACTCACTGATTCTAAGCTAATCATTGATTGACTCCACTGTATGACTTATCAGCCCTCTTATGCCCCCTACCTTAAAAAATCCTACAGTCCCCCAATGCCATTTATATACCCACCCCAACCAGAATATACATGCAAGCATAAATGCACATGCGTTGCAGAGGCACACAGGCCGCAAATGGCGGTTTCTATGAATTTCGTGCCTTAGTTCACGGGGGGGGGGGGGGGGGGGGGGGGGGGGGGGGGGGGGGGGGGGGGGGGGGGGGGGGGGGGGGGGGGGGGGGG
>JAODKC010000082.1:6493726-6504788 GCA_026777985.1 Mormyrops attenuatus
GGTGCAGTGGCACAAAGGCCGCAAATGGGGGGTTCTTTGAATTTCCGGCCTTTTTTCACACCCCCCCCCCCCCCCCATCCCTAGCCTCCACTCCCACACTCCTCTAGCATGGGGCTTTTTGCTGGGTCAGCCCCCCCCACCCGGATCTTTGATGTTCCAGCAGAAGCCTCTTCCGCACAGCCCTGGACGGAATAGCGATGCCGCATCGGAGCATTTGCCCGGCAGGGCTGTATCCGTGCCAGATCATTACTCCCGGTCTCCAGGCAACCAAACATCAAATGCCGTTTTATTCAGTAAATGGAAGCTTACTGGAGATTGTTTTTTTAATAAGTCATAGTGAGCAATTCTGATACGTAATACAGTGCCACAAAATGCAGTTTTTAAAAGGTTCCTTATAATGTGGAAATAGATGAACATTTTGTCTTCCGTCTTGCAGAGAGTAGATCATCTCCTTATGTGGTAAAGATGGAATAGACAACAGAGTGTGATGGTGGATCGGTGGAGCAAGCAGAAGAAGAGATGTTGAGATATTAAAGGAGCATAAGATAAACAGACAGTATTAAATATGCTGTCGTTAGAAGGTGCTAGAAGCTAGAAGGTGATTAACACACTTTGAGTCAACAGTGATGCTCAAGAATCATTAAAGCAGATGTAGAATAGGGATTTGTGCTGATTAAAGACCTGAATTGGGGTTTCTTATCCTGGTCAGCTTTGGGGTGTAAACTGTTTATAATAATGACCAATAATAGCGTACACAATTTCAAAATTAGTTTAGCTCATTTTAACAAAGCTGGGCTGCGTTTGCTGCACAAATTTAATAAATGAGCAGAAAATATGCATAATTGCATGCTGGACTGGCTGGTGCTATGACCTAAGCTTCAGCTGCTTGTTTGATTCCTACATCGATCGGCAGAAAATGAAGGTGGAGCCAGACTAAGACCCAGGTGACTCATTAGCAAACAGGTCAGGTTGGTCTGCAGGTCAGGTTGGTCTGCACTGTCCTTGGAACTCTTGTAGACTTAATACAGCTTTGTCTTTCTAGACGTTGTGTGTGTTTTTTTTGCTGGTTCTGTTGTTCTTTTAGGAAACACTTTTAGATGTGTTAATGACAAGAAAATGTTACGTATAATGGTAGCAATTTACTTGAGGGGGTACGAACACTTAGGAGTAACTCGGTCACTACTGAAATATAAATCATGAACAAGTATAGTAGCAATTTGAGATTAAAGATGCGTCACGATTCATTAATGATGAAGAAACATAAGATCAGTATTTCCCTTGTGTTATTCATGACTTGATCCTTCAGTAGTTCACAAAGGTTTACAGAATTAACTGAAACATTAGCAAATATAGCAACTGCTTGAGATAAAAGATGCGTCACGATTCATTAATGATGAACGAACATGAAATCAGTATTTAACTTGTCATACATTACTTGTTCCTTCAATAGTTCCCAAAAGTTTGCACAATTAACAGATATAGCAACAAAAATAGCAACTTATTCAGATAAATGATGTGTCATGATTCATTAGTGATGAAAAACACAGGATTAGTATGCAACTAAGACTCAGTCTGTGATTATTTAATACATTAGTAGGAGCCATAATCCTATAGTATTTGTACCCCCTCCAGTAAAGTGTTCTCCATATAATTCTGTTAAAGGTTTAACTGTTTAAAGTCACTAAATGCTTTTTTGGGAGAGAGACGATGTTAAAGAACAGGAGGAAGATGAGGATCGCTGTCCAGTGGGCGTGGTGACCTGTTATTGTCTCCCGCAGACGTGTGGATGCATCCCTGGGTGTGTCCGGCTTCTCTGGCTATTTTCATTTAGAGTTTGTGCTGTGGACTGTTCGCCGAGATAGCAGATGGTGAGATAACAGTGTTATGGAGAATACATATGTGCGGAGTGCGAGTGCACACACCATCACACCGTCTCACTCCATTTAACGAAGTATATCCAAGTGTGACCAAGGCAAGAAAAAACATCAGTCTGCAAATCTTGGATCTTAGTGCAGATGCATGTTTTTGGATGGCAGGGATTCAGGCAAATGCTCCTAATTACACATGGAAGTATTTCTCTCTTTAATAGTATAATAAGTATGACATAAGCATACCAATCTTCTGATCAAGATGATCAGCTGAGGATCAGGCCTACAGCTGAAGAACCTTACTCAGGGATTACAGAGAAGAAAGGCTGGAGAATGTTCAGCCCAACCTAATGAGCATCGTCAGAAATATATATGTCCTGTAGCAGCATAGCCCCCCCCACAGACCCAGTGTAAAGAGGCTTGTATGAATACATTTACTGGCCTCTATTATATTGCCTACTCCCTGTATCTGTATTTGCTTTCTTTGTACTCACAAGTTACTAAACAAACATTACGCCTGTAGTAGCTGGCAAACGTCTCAGATATAATATCAGAAAGTCATCGATCCATCGCGGCGATCCTGGCATGTAGCATGCTGATCTGATCCATAAATGCCACACCCAGTGTACAGGGATTGTATAGACGCTGAAGTTCCTCTGTGTGGGTAGCAGGACACTCGAATAACTGTGGTAAAAGCCAGGGAAATGCAGGGAGGGACATTTAAAAGTCACACACAGGCCCAGGGTAAGAGCCCACAGCAGGATGAGGCCACCCTGTAACTCATCAAAACCATTAGAAAGCCATTCTCTCCATGGATTATTCTGTTCTGCTTTCATGGGAGTCACCCTAATGTGTTTAATCTTCCTGCAACCATGAGAGTTTCATCCATAATGGTCTCTTTTGTAAAAGCGGAGTTGAAAAGATCTTTTGTACTCATCTGAAGTATGGAGTGAAACTGAATAGGACAGGGCCTTTCTGCCAATGAATGAATCTAATGATAATGATTCTGGAGGAAAAACATGCTAAGCAGTAATGGAAAATGTAAAAATCCCGCGGGTGAACATCAGCCACATCCCATGTATGTACCTCATACTCTTTGTGGTTTCTATGATGTTTTTTTTATTCCCACTCGCTTGTCGTGCACCCATTCTTCAAAGGTCACATCCCAGTCTCACGATCCCGTCTATCAAAAAGTCCACATCCTCCTTCCTGGTGGCCGGGTTGGAGAAGACGCATCGGAAAAAGTTGGGCTTCTCTCCCAGCGGCTGGTATCCGATAAGCAGCATCCCGTCTTCCATCATGGCGGCTTTTATCTTGGGGGCGATCTGCTCGACGACAGAGCAACAAAGGCCTGTCACTTTTTTGGGACCACACATGGTAAAAATGTCCTGTTTATAGACATTACTGTTGCCCAAGGTTAAATGCTGGTACCTCGTGCAGGCGGCTGTTCCTCTGTGGTCCTCGGGGCATCGCTCTAATACTTGGCGGAAGGTACCAGAAGCAAACATTGCTGTGTTCGGGCTTCAGGAAACACGACAGGCACTCATTCCAGAAGAATTACAGTAATAGTTATATCATTGTTGACACTTGGCTAAAAAGAAGGGACAGTGACAGAATTCTATGTCTAATGTCATGTTGGCTACACAAGTATTTGTGCCTCGGCAGGTTATGATGCAGTGCCTCTGATCAGAAGGTTGGGGGCTCAAATCCCAGAGTTGGTGGGGTGGTTTCACCACTGAGTGCTTAAGCAAGGCATTCAAGCCCCTATTGCTACAGGAACTGTTTGATCCTGCCTTCAACTGTATGTGGCTTTGAATAGAAGTGCTTGCTAAATACAACCGATTTCATAAGAATGAAGGATGTGCCATTACTGGAAGAAAAGTCTGTACACTTACTTTAGTTTTACAGACTAGCTCAAAGTCTGCCCTTTTTTCCAGCTTATTGAACAGGTACTCTGCGTTCTCCAAGCACCAGTTGACCTGAGATCCGAAGCCTTCGGACCCCTGGAAGACCACAAAAGAAACGAGAAAGTTCATCTTTTAGAAAGCCTTACCTGCTGTGACCTTTGGGGAATGTATGTTGAGAAGAGGACGGTAAAAACTAAACTGGATCGAAATGAAGTAAAAATTCCTGACCATTGAGGTCACCGTCTATGAGGAACGGTCCCATCACGCTCCAGCATCGTCACCTTAGCTTTCCACATCAGCCAGAGCTTGAAGACATCGACGTGCCGGCCGCACTGGATCGACTTGTCCCCCGTGTCGTATGTGATGTCGTAGTGCTTGTCTGGCTGGAAGAGGTACTCGGCGCAGAGCTGGTTGCACTCCTGCAGAAGCCCCTGCACATGTGCAGGTGAACATGCTGTTTGTACGGGAAGTATGGGGACCACAGGGAGTACAAGAAGCACGGGAAATAGTGGAAGTACCGGCAAATCTGGAAGTACAGGAAGCATTGGAAGTACAGGGAGTACAGGGAGCACGGGAAACAGAGGAAGTACAAGAAAAACAGGAAGCACAGGAAAATTTGGAAATATAGGAAATACCGGAAGTATAGGAAGCATGGGAAGTAAAGGAAGCACAGAATGGACAGTAAATACAGGAAGTATACAAGGCTCATGGAGTATAAGAAGCACAGGGAGTATAAGAAGCATGAGTATAGGGAGTATGGGGAGTATAGGATGCACTGGGAGTATAGGGAGTATAAGAAGCATAAATATAGGGAGTACAGGGAGTATAGAATGCACAGGGAGTATAAGAAGCATGAGGAGTCCTTACTGGGGGGGGGGTTGGTTATGGGTGGCAGTCATGAAGCACACTCACTAATACAAGTCAGGAATTTGCCTGGACCGCTGGACTTTCTGCCTTTCTTGGCACTATAACCGTCTTTGACGTGAATTTGAACTGTGCTACATTTTTATGGGTTCAGAGGTAACCCCATAACCCCTTAGAAAGCGGTAAAGAGGGGGATGCTAATGATTCTGCAGGAATATGTCCATCCACCATGTCCATCCATGAAAGAGGAAAGGCTGGCCTCGCCCCAGGCTCTGGGTACCTCTCACACAAGCACACAAGCCATTCAGGCATCCACGTCATCCTTAATCTCCCAGGTGGAAACTTTGGATGCCTAAATCTTAAGTAGGTGCCTTAATTATTTATAGGAATAATTGTAAAGTAAGTTAAGAGGTGATTCTGCCTCTTGGCAGCAAGTCGCTCAGAGTCAGGCCGATTCGGGCTGGACCTGGGCCCGGTGCCTTGTCCCCCTCTTCTTCTGGCTTACCTTCTGTCTCAGCAGTATGGCCGAGCACTGCAGGGGAACGCCCATCAGTTTGTGGGGATTCCATGTGACGGAGGTAGCCCTGGTGAAAAGGGGGGGTGGCGTTTATCTCCATCTTTACAGATTATTGTGCAAAGAATAAAACAGGTCTTTCATGTTTTTTGTGTGTTTGAAGAGCCTTACGACAAGCCGCTCAGCACCGCATAGCCTGTGTGACATGCCGGATCCCATTAAGCGGGGCTCTGACCTCTGTGATTCGCACAAAGTGTTAGCGGAGCGGCTAAGCTAACGCCGGTGTGGTGCCGGCTTCTCACCTCTCAATCCCTCGCAGTTTCCCAGCATGTCTCCTGGACAGAAGGAGACCTCCCCCCCACGCGGCCTGCAGAAATGGATGCAGTATTATTAGCAACTGGATTTAGCAACATTCTGCTCTTTTACGATCCATTATTCGCATCTTACACGCTCTTGTTCTCACCGATACATTGCTACGTCTTTAATTCACGAGTAATCGTGTCTGTTAATCACACGCATCCCTCACATAAATCGTATGGGAAAACAATGATGTTTACAAGTGACAAAGAACATGAGCAATATATTGTGTTTCGAAATGTTTAGAAACTTTGACAAGCCCAGAAATGAAGGTGCAACTCTTCCAAGAGATCAAATTGTAACCTGTGCTTTTTATCAGTGAGCTCCAGCGAGTGTGAGCTGACTGTATCACGCATCGCTTTTTATTCCGCATGCTGTATATTTTATCTCTTACATACAAACCCATTAAATCCAAACTCCTCCACATTCACAGTTAGGTCCCACGCATGTCTTAGAACTTTGCAAGATGCTAAATTGCTCTGGGTATCTTTTATACATGCCATACATTTTGTTAAAGGAAATTTTTGGCCAGCATAATGCCTTTTCTTATAACTGACACCACTAGCTTTAAGTAGCATCTTTTAGATGGCAGGTCCTAAGAATCTGTCTGTAAAAGTAGCTTCTTAGGGACTGTGGGACCATGTTCATTATTTGATTATGGCAGATATGCCATAGCGTGAGATGCTGTCCTGTTCTGTTGCCAGGGTTACTAAGGGGTTGAAGAATTGCAGGTAAGAATTACAGTGGGTGATGGACAAGAGCGTGGGAGAGAGTGTTATATCGGGGGGGGGGGCACAATTTAATAATTTAAATGCAAAGGTCTGCTTTTTGGGGGATGTATGAATCTAAATAAAATATTTAGGAGTACACCCCCCCCCCATCACCCCAAGTTCCTGCATCCCTGCTAACAAGTATTTTTAGCCAGAAAATAAGAGAAGCAGCTGAGACGGTCGAATGGATGAAGATGTGTTAAGGCAGTACGTCAACGTGCATCCAGAGCCCATGTCTCTCGCAGACGTCGGCGATTTCCGGGAGAGGATCAAAGGCCCCGTACACGGTGGTGCCGGCTGTGGCATTGACGTAAAAGGGGACCCATCCCTGTCATGGAGACACAGACACGAAGAGATACAGACACAAAGAGACACAGAGACACAAAGAGACACAGAGACACAAAGAGACACAGACACTCAGAGACACAGACACAAAGAGACACAGACATTCAGAGACACAGACACAAAGAGACACAGAGACACAAAGAGACACAGACACACCGACATATAGACACAATGAGACACAGACACAAAGAGACACAGACATATAGACACAAAGAGACACAGACATATAGACACAAGGAGACAGAGACAGAATGAGACACAGACATTCAGAGAAACAGACACAAAGAGACACAAAGAAACACAGACATTCACAGACACAGAGACACAAAGAGACAGACATTCAGAGACACACACAAAGAGACACAGACACAAAGAGACACAGACACACCGACATATAGACACAACGAGACACAGACACAATGAGACACAGACATTCAGAGACCCAGACACACAGACACGAACAAACAAACATAAAGAGACACAGACATATAGACACAACGAGACACAGACACAAAGAGACACAGACATATAGACACAAGGAGACAGAGACACAATGAGACACAGACATTCAGAGAAACAGACACAAAGAGACACAGAGACACAAAGAAACACAGACATTCACAGACACAGAGACACAAAGAGACAGACATTCAGAGACACACACAAAGAGACACAGACACAAAGAGACACAGACACACCGACATATAGACACAACGAGACACAGACACAATGAGACACAGACATTCAGAGACCCAGACACACAGACACGAACAAACAAACATAAAGAGACACAGACATTCAGAGACACAGACATAGAGAGACAGACATACAGAGACACAGGCACACAGACACGAACAAACAAACACAAAGAGACACAGACACAAAGAGACACAGAGACAGAAATCCTGCATTATACATCACAAGAGGCAGCCTCTGCAGTATGACGGAGCATGTAAGTCTGATTCACAGCTTGGTCACGTCACAGACCCCCAGACAATCTGGATCACAGGAACATCTACCTCACCTAATAGAGAACACGCCACTTTACTTTATGCTCTTTATACTCTCACACACCTTTTACAGCTGCTGATACCACTGCTTTTTATTTTATTGCCTTATTTTACTGTTTTTTTAATATACTTTTTCTTTTTATACTATTTTTCTTTGTATTACATATTTGCTTTTAAGCACAATCCAGGAAGCAGGTGTAACAACACATTTCGCTATACAGATGCACAGTGTGTGTTTGTGCTTGTGACAAATGAAACTTGATCTGAGAGTCACTCCCCTAAAGATATGTGATGAACATGACTTTTTGCTAAAGTTTGGCAGTAGAGTAACTCACCCCAGCCTTTGCTCTTGCGATGCTGCATTCTAGGTCAGAAACGATCATCTTCCCTCTAAGATTATGAAAGGAAAAATAACCGATTAGTTTTAATCTTAGGGAAAAACAATTCCTGGGGGAAAAAAACTGGAACAGCAACACTATACCAAGATTTATTAGTTAGTATCTGTTATAAGTTGAGCCATTAATATTGTTAATTACTTGGCCCAGTTAATTTTTCAGATTTGTTCTGTTTTTACCTCTTGTCACATTTTACCAAAAGAACATTCTCTGTTCCAATTCCCAGAACCCCAGCAGCCTTTCTGATCGAATAGTGGCTCTGAAAATGAATATTAATAATTAATAATGTGTCTACAGTCTCCATGTATGGGATGAAAAAGACTGTACAGGATCCAAAAATACACAACAATCATTAAAAAGTAAAAGTTTCCTTCAATATACAACAGTTATAAGGCCTGATTTCCTTCAGCCTCTACACAAAATCACAAACAGCTCTTGAGAATGCTGAATTTGCATGTCTTGCTCAGTCCGCTTAGACTAATAAGCAAAATATGTTGAACTCCATGTATGTATTGTGTATGTTTCGCAGTCATTACATGTTCAGATGTAAAGAGGGCCAGTCTCGGAGCACATGTCATCCCCTGTGTCTTTGTCTTCGGGAAGTACCTGTAGCGAGCCACCAAGATGCTGTACAGGTTGGACATGGAACCACCTGTAAGATGGACACTGACAGTCTCAGCACCGGGAGACACAGGAGAACATCAGCCCAGCGTGAATCACAGTGTGTCTGTGGCCCATGCAAGCCCCATCAGACAGACCCAAAGACGGTAGCGCTTTGCCTGAAGGCTACACAGAGACAGCCAGGCATGTGTTAAAGTTATCAGAAGTCTGGCTCACTCCTGCAGGACCTGGCATGAAGACATCTGCTAGATCATTGTGACCTCGGTGTACATCAGGCATCTGTCTGTCCTTCTTTCCACCCTATCTGTTGATCAAAAGGGGGATACACAAAACTATCTATCTATCAATCTATCTATCTATCTATCTTGTTTATTTGTTTGTTTGTTTCCTAATATTCCTTTCATAATGTTCTGTCTGTGCACCATGTATTTTCTTCAGTTCACTTGCACTGTCTACTTGTTTGCACTTGTTTCTTGTTTGCGATGTATGTACCTTGCTGCTCTATGCACAAGAATCCAGCATCAATAGTCTCTCTTATCTTTTATCCTAAATGGTTTAATTTAAACATGCTTTGATAATAAGAACTATTATCTGATATTTCAGGTGGTATTTAGATACTAATTGTGATTAATCATCTGATACCTGCAGGAACTTCAGCTTTCTGAGGTCTGCCACTGTTTGATAGCTCATATTCAACGATAAAATAATCAATTGTACAATTAAGAGCAGCAATAAGCTATACCCTGGAATATCTGAGATTTATCCATGCTCCAAGATGACGTAAATATACCAGGACAGAAGATGCCATCTCCTTCCTCATGTGCCCAGCCCACTTTTTCTCGCATCTTCTTCAGAAGGACCTCCTCCATGAGGATAAATACCGGGGAGATTTCAAAAGTGAACCTGAGGGAAGAATCCAGCAGAGAACAATGTGTTAGCCCCCGGCCTGCCGCAGTAACAAGCAGATCACCTTGATATCAGCAGAGGAGACACATACATGTTGGTGTTGGCCGCTGATGTCACCCACTCTCCAGCCAGACCGACGACATCCAGCCCCGTCGAGAGCTGATTGAAGTAGCGCGGGTGACCTGCGAGGTGGCACAAGTCAGTGTGACTCGGCGGCAAAGAGAGTGCTTAGCGTAGAGACAGTTCCTGTCACAGGAGCCCAACTTTGCGGCACAGGCCGCGTAAATGCTAGCGGGTGAGATTAGCAGCGGCACTGTAGTCAGTACCTGAATTCTGAGATTAAAAGTGCCTGTTCTGTTATATCACCAAGAAAAATACTGTACTCTACCCTCCGCTTCGTGGATAAACACTTTAACAAATGGACAGAATCGACGGCTGTCTGTATTTTTGTAAAAAAAAAAAAAAAAAAAAAAAATTCATTGAGCAGATAAATAATATGAACTGTCCACCCACTAAATAGATATGAAGTGGGTTTATGTAACCCGGGCCTGAAAAATAAGTTCAGAAGAAAACAACCGATTACATCAATAAAGAGAGAGCCTGGGAATTTAAGCTTCGCTTTATCAATATAGTGGTACCACGGTATATGTCCTTAATCCGTTCCAGATCCTTGGACGTATACCAAACAAATTTTTTCCCATAAGAAATAAAGGGAAAATGATTAATCCGTTCCCATGAAAAAAAATCCTATTGTTATTGGCATATTATACATTGATGGGGTTGTATAAAATAATTTAAACACTGCTTAATACTAAAATACATAAATACAAAAGCAATTAGATGAAATAAATGAAAAGAGAGTTATAGCGCAGGTTGTTCACTGAATGGTAGCAACTGGCGTACTGACGCTCGTGGACAGTCGTTGCTTTGTCTCGAGAGAGGTAAACAAGGATAGCGAGCGGTGTCGTGACTCATTTTGACGCAAACAAGTTCTAGCACGCGAGTCGTATTCCAAACAAAGGTCGTATACCAAGCAAAAATTTTTCGCGTCCAAACAGGACGTATATCAAGTTGGACTTGAATTCCAAAGCGGACGTATACCGAAGTACCACTGTATTAGTCTCCAGGGTACAATATCTCATGATACAGAATCCTGCATAACGCCACAATGCATAAGGCTTGACTACATTCAAGATTTCACTGTTCATCAAAACAGACATCTGACAAGAGTCCAACAGAGTATGATTTCATTGTTGCCATAGCTACAGTGCAACAGGTACCATTGTGGTCTGAGATGTAGCTAACTTAGGTTCTCTAAAAGAGCCCCACAGCCATAATGAGTTTAATGATTATGTTACACCGGTGTTCACAGTAGGGAACACGAGTAATTTACCACCATTTAGTACGAATACAGCGTCGTCTATGAGTAATATATGTATAACTGAGGCTGATGTGGTACTAAGTCTAGCTAAGCTCAAAATAAATAAATCGCAGGGACCCGATGG
>JAODKC010000082.1:6509438-6530298 GCA_026777985.1 Mormyrops attenuatus
GATAGAATCGCAGGACAGAGCCCCAAAAACAGATCCCAATGATTAAGGCTCAAAGACAGACCCACAAAGATAGAACCGCAGGACAGAGCCCCAAAAACAGATCCCAGTGATTAAGGCTCAAAGACAGACCCACAAAGATATAACTCCAAAAGACAGACTCACAAAAGTAGAAAGCCAAAGACAGATCCCCCACAGATAGAGGTTGATACACAGAACACCAAAGACAGACAATAAAGACAGAGCCCCAAAGACTGAACCCCGAAGATAGACTCAAAGGCAGAGTTTGATGTTTGCACTGGCATCCTGCTCACCTTATGTGTTACCACACATCTGTAGGGTACCAACTACCGCTTTTGCAAAGGTGCAAAATGCCAGCATAGAACATGTGCAATACTGGTCTTGCCAATTAATTGCAATTTTGACCCCTGAAGACAGAAACCCAAAGACAGAGACTGAGCACTGAGACTGAGATAAAATTTACTGATTCAAAGGAATCTGCTGACATAGCGAATGTGGAATGATCCACATTCTTGGTCTAGGAGCTGCTGTTTGAGGCATGTGAGGCAGGCCCCGACAGGAAGTTGATTCCCTCCCGTACCCCTGTTACCCTTGCCTTTAAGCACCTACCAGAGATACCTCCCTTTCGGCCTCATAACACTCCCTCAAAATTAAACTACCTGTGGTTTCGAAAACCCAGTCATTTTCTGCATCATGCCAGCTCTGAGAAGTCTGACTCCAAACTCAACATTGTTTTTCTTGTGTCTTTCAAGAAATATCTGTAGAACGTCTTCATTGTATTCACCTAAGATCCATGGGACAGTGTTAAGTTCAGAAATTTGGGAAAAGAAATTGTATGTTTGATGCACATTACAGGACTTACTTGGGCTTAGATCTTAAATCAGATGCGGAGAAATCTCCTTATTTGCTGGGGAAAATTACTATAAATCACTATGTGACAGCCTGCTTGCTGTCAAATGAAATGTGTCGATTTCAATCAATCAGTCGACTGTTTGAGGGCTTTGCGGAGATTTGCACATTGCAGGTGAGGTTTGCACATCACATCATTTTCCAAAAAGTCCATGATCAGGGCATGCAAGGGCTTCACAAAAAGTCATGTAATTGATGAAGACCTTCTGGAAGACCTCAATGCAGAAGGGGTAAGATGGTTGATGTCGGTCCCAGAGTCTAGTTGGGCATTTCATCCCTCAAGCCTCTCGATTCAATTAGATACTGCCAGAGGACCACAGTGTCATTCAAAGCAATCAGAAGAAGCCTGCTTTCTGCTAACTGTGGCTCCGAGAACTAATTTCCCCAAGAATTGGAGAGGAAGCCAGAGAGGTGACTGATCACAGAATGATGAATTCTGCTTCATTTCCATTAAAACGGCTCCCCCGCTAGAGGACAGATCCACACTCTTCCCTCAAACGGTCAAAGACACCAAGCGTACTGCCGGCCAGCAGGGAGGTAGCGGAACGTGAGCAGACTGTAAGGCATCGATGTCACACATGTGGTGTCAGACTGCACACTAAAACGCGACACTCATCATTTTATCATTTTGCCACATGTCTATTTTAACCTTGATTACTCTAAATATTTTTCTAAAGCCACATACCCATTCCTTCCTTACACAAGTAGGCATTTTGTGGGAAGAATTTGGATTGAGCACCATACTCATGGGTACCACTCTTTAAGGCTTTCTGGGGTCTGAGCTGGCAGACGCCGCCAGGCTCTGTGCCTGACTGCGGTTTCTGAGGGGTCAGGCGTATTAGGATCAGTATCACAGCAGAGCAAACAGGCTGTTAAAGGGTGTGTATACTGCTACAGGGCAATTATTTCGAAGGGCAGGATGTGAAGCTCACTGATGAGTTCACATCTAAGTTCAAACTAAAACTTTAAATATGAAAAAGAAGTCTAAAAATATAGATGTGCGTATGACTAAATTAATGTTACAGGTGACAAAATATGCTCAAGATAAACCTGATATTAACATTTGGTGTTTCGACAGAAATTCCTCGGAAATGCCGCCTGTTTTCTGTGCTGTTTTCCCATTTGTTCTGTACATGGTTGTGACAGCAAGTGGACTGCATTCTCTGCTGGAGATTCCTAGCGTTACCGCGGTTCCCACAGACATACTGGGGCACCAGGGCCGTGGAAGCGGTTCAAGAAAGAATGAGGTTCAATTACTGTCTTTTTTTTCCATTTTTCTTTAGTCTGATCCTCCATGGCATATTACTCGGCCTGTAACATCAGAATACAAGTGATGTGGCTTTTTTTTCTTACACTCCATGAAGCACTGAGTTAAGCAAACAGAGCTGATAATTAATACTAGATAAAGCAGATTCCTCAGCTGATGTTTCATGTTTCATATTACAGGTTTCCCATTGGGTAAGGGACCTCCAGCCGGCCAATCACAAGGCACAAAAGTTAGGCATAAAAGGCAGGTGGCTCTGAATCATGTTGGCACATCACCCATGTTGGCTAATGGAATTTTATTATATCAGTGCAGAAAACAGCTAAACGCGCATTTGGTAACAATCTAAAGGGCACGTACGAAACCTGGCGGAACATGTGACCTTGGTTATGACTGACCGACATGCAAATCAGGGGATTTACATAATCCGTAAAACCCGTTTATGTCAGCCAGATGGAATGGAGATGCCTTGTGTTTATCAGAATGCTGCTTCATGCTCGTAGAATCTGCCACAATCCACGGACATCGGATAAACCTCAATGCTATGCACTTATGCGTGTAACCATCATCAGAAATATGAAACGGACTATCTAAAATGACTGCATTCAAGGCCACATTAATTCTAAACATACCTAAATACTTAAAGTGTAGCTGTATAGTAATTTATTAAAAGTTTAAAGTAAACTGTATATGAAAGGAAGAAAGTAGCACCAATTGAAAGGAAAGCAATGCTAATTAAAATAAAGCTTTCTTTGATAGGAACCCTGATTATTCTGCTGCTCTCCCCAAGGCTAAGAACGATCCCAAATCGTATGGCTTCTGCAGTAGCCAGTACACATGCTAAACTGTAACAGTGACTTGGAAGTCAGTTCATCTTCCAACCATTATTCTGGATTATTCTACTCTTATATGAAGAGATGCAGCCCACACAAGTTGCCCACCCCCAGTATGTCTGACAGTGCCTACATGCCAAATTAACATGCAAAATTAAGTCGCCAGGTAAGAGCATCCATTGAATAACATGACACATAATTACTAATTAAAGTGTTACTTACGGTGTTTGGAAGGCGACACAGTTGTGTGGTGATCCAGGTGTGTGAGCTAGCCAGGTTCCCTCGAATGAAACAGCTGTCCGCCGCTCTCGCCCTTCTCATTCTGCATGGACAGTTTTACGGACTCCACCGAACTTGTGCTGACTTGACTCTCCAACTGTCTTGAAGATTATCCGTGTATTTCAGCTCTGAGTTCAATGCTGTGTGGAATTTCCTGAAGGAGCCGCCAGGATATGTACGTCGGTCAAGATGTTACTGCCCCTCAGTATCAAGTTTGGGCACTCAAAAAGTCACCAGTGTAGTGACTGTTTGTGGCCAACAGGGGGCCCACGAACCTTGAGTGGTGTGACTGGTACTAAACTCTAGGTACAGGGCTAAGTAATCTGCCTGGAGTGCATTAAGCTATAGCAGTTATTGTTTCAGGGGTATTAGGGTGTACTATGGTAAATGTAGTGTATTGTGGTAAATGTATATACACATGCAGCTCATTTACCTGTAGCAGTTATTTTCTCAGGGATATGATGGAGTACTGTGGTAAATGTGATGTGCTAAGTTAAATGCCACTCTCTGTATTATTATATGCTGATCTGGGAACTGTGTTTATTGGCTTACATGTGGATTAATTTGTTACTAAGGAACAAATGCACAAATGATACATCTCATATTGTAATTAAATAAAGACATGTATAAAGTATGATCTTAACACCAGTCACATGTGTCAAAGTCTTACATTAACTGTTATGAGTAGTTTAAGATGCAGTAGGCGTTAACTGTGAAGTCCTTAAGGCACTGTTTTAATGAGTGCTGCTGGGTCCTGTCAGTGAGCCGTCTTTACATGTCATTGTCCCACGGTTTGCATGAATAGCCATCATGCTTGGGAACACAAAGCCTCAGTAACAGAGACTGGGCCAAGTAAGAGAACAGCGCACACTAGGGGGCATTAGTTAAGTGGAGATTAATGGCTGCACTGGACCCAAAGCCAAGCACGGATAATCAGCTCCCCAGCTCGTGAGCAGGCGGCTGATACGCAGTCCTGCATTCAAGGTTTCCGGGTGCGAGACCCAGACGGGGACACTGCTGGTGTGCATTTCAGCAGAGGAGCCTGCGAACAGAAGCCATGTAAGAGCAAAGCTTGGATCAACTGCTAGACCTGAGGAGTCAACAGATGTGTTTTGCACCTTGCTGATATGATACCGGCACAGGCCTGGCTCCAGCCTGGAAATGCTGGGTGGGCTGTAGAATTATCCAAGGAGACTGGGGCCAATAGCAGAGCCAGAAATCATTGTGTGGGAGGGCTGGCAGAAAATCAGGTGGGCCAGTCCCATAACAATTCACTTGGTGACAAAATCACAGTACAGATTCAACTACAAATACACATCTTTGTGGGGACTCCCCATTCATTTCCATAGGGAGGACTCTAATCCCAACATGACAACCTTAACTCCTACCCAACCCTAACCTTAACCATAAGTAACCAAACAAAATACAAGACTTTGGGCATTTTTACTTTTTTAATTGTATTCACAGATCTTTATAGGGATCCGGAAAATAACAGGTTTTTATCACATTGTGGGGAATATTTGGTCCCCACAACGTAATATAAACATAATCCACACACACACACACACACATGCGCGCACACACACACAGACACACACACGTGTGTGTATATATATGTATATATATATATACACACACACACACACACACACAATGTGGTCAAAAGTTGTAGGCTGGCAAAGAAAATGATGATTAAAATATGTTCATGTTTGTGTAAGATTAGGATATTATGCCTGTAAAAATGTCAGCTTAGTCATTTCAAATCCTCTGCTAGAATCACCCCAGTATTTGCAGCCACCATACAACACACCCATGTATTTTTTGACTCGACCACTAGCACACCCCGTTTAGCTAATCAATTGATCATTGACTTTTTTAACTAATTAAGCAAGGTGGTGGTGAAATTTAATAAATACATGGAATGGCTGAGGTGCCCCTGAGGAGAGAAGGAATTTTTACTAGTTTTTATTGTTTTTCTCTTAAGTTGCATATGTTCTAATGTTAAATTCTGTTTTTATTCTGAGCAAATGTGCACTTACTACCCAGATAAAAAGATTTAAACCTTTCCTTTGACTGCTTAAGACTTTTGGACAGTAGTGTATATATATGTCTCTGTGTATATATATATATATATATATATATCAATTTTTAAATTACCCGTGGCATTACTAAGACCAAATGAACAAAGAGAAAGAAAAATCTGTGGCTCAACAACACATTTCCTCTGATAAATCTAACTATGCACAATCATATGCCTATTTTACCATCCTGTGTCGCTCGACGTGAAAGCTGAATGGGTTCCCCCTGTGTCGTCGTGATAGCCAGGGCCCATAGAGCCAGCCCTGGCTACAAACATAGAAGGTATCCAGAGGGTGTATAAAGAGCGAGACACTAAACAAGCAGTATGCAAAGTCTCCCAAGTGAACTGACACCATCTTTATTTCAGCCTGGATTCACTTGGCCCTGTAGGATGTGGAAAAAAATGCAGGACACGGTAGTGTGGAGGAAATAGGGGTGCTGAAGGTGCTTTAGCACCCCTTCTGGTTGTTTATGGTAATACGGTATCAGAATACTATCGGAAACACAGGACTGCGAATCGTCACGCATCTGACGTGTTAAGATTCTAACATGTCCGGATGCTTCTCAGCCAAATGGCTACTTAAATATTAGTTTAAATACTAGAACCCGTGATCTTAGGTGGAAATTAGCGGGAGAACATTTTAAACTGAATTTCTTCCTGTTAGTGTAGTGCAGGCTAAAACCCTGGGGTCCTTTAAATCAGAGCTAGATAAAATTTTATCAACTCTGAGCTATTAGTTAAGTTCTCCCCAAACGAGATTGATGGGCAGAATGGCCTCCTCTCGTTTGTAAATTTCTTATGTTCTCACACTTTCAGACTCGCTCATGCAAGATATATTACAGCAAATTTATATAAATTCATTATAATCCTAAAATTAATTATACGTTCATAACGTTGGGGGTAGTTTTCAGACCCTAAGGACTAATTACGATTAAGGTAATAAAACTATATGTAAATACGTGTACATGTGTGTGGAGCCTTAATTGTCTCGAATGGAAAATCTCACTCCAGCCTGCTGACCGAAATTGGCAACCATGGAAACGTGTTAATTATCTCGCACTCAGATGCGATTTTATGATAATTTCTCCAAAAAGACTACCGAACCACCACCAAAAAAGCCTTTTGGCCGTTCCGAATTTCAACACCCTGAGCTCAAAACCCCTGCCAGCGCCTTCGGAGGGCGTCGCGCATGGGAGACACGAGAACCTCAACTTTACGAAATTCACGTAGCATTTCACTCCCAATAAGGTTGTAATCATCGGTCAGGTGAAGCCGCGGGCAGGTTGCGGTGGTGCACCGGCGGGTCCCTCCATCTGTCAGCGGGGAGCGGGGTCTGAGGCGTCACAGGTGCAGTCTGCCCGCCCTCGCTTCTTAATTACAGAGCCGGTGACCGCAGCTCCGGATTCATTAAACTCGAACTTAATTAACACTCACCCTGTACCTCATACAGCCTCGTTTAATAGCTCATGCATCCATGCAGGCGCAATTAATCTCTGCCTCTTTGAAGAAGCTGTTTGTTAATCGTATTATTATTATGTTATTAAATTATCTATTGCAATTATTGAGGTCTCAAATGTGACAGTGAGTGCATTTATTCCCGATTTTGTACCTTATGGTTCCTCACCCCTCCTGATGACCGGCTGGTCACCAATATTCCATCTTCCTTCATGTGCTTCTACAACTTCTTTAGAGTATAACTCAATCCAGCCGAAACCCAGTGTAATACATAAATTACTACCAGACATTGCATGTATTTGTATTCCTAACCTAAGGTGAACTCAGCAAAAGTGGGACATATAAGATTTGCCCTGTGCTACTTTAAAAAATTAACAACCAGTGAAAACCAACAGTGCTAAAGTCATGCTGCAACAGGGCTTCCTCTTCAACAACTGTTTTCATTTGTGTGACATGTTTATGATGGCTGTGTTCAGAATTTCAAGACAAGATGTGTAGCGAAAGTGGACCGACAAACGAAATAACTGTTTCGAAAGATAAGGCAGCTAGAAGCATATAATGGAGTGTATTGTTTAAGTTACTGTATTTTATTAAAAGAGGGCTGGAGATTGTTTTAAAAATAAAGCACAATTTTGAAGAAATACATTAGTTTTTTCTTTTCTTTTGACTTTAGTGCTGTCCCATTTTTGCTGAAGGCTCTAGTAAGTGGAACAATATACTTTTCAGGTAAAATGGGACACATTTTTACATGTAAATAATGTAGATCGGGGGTCCCCAACTGGTCGATCGCAATCGTCCAGATGTTTCTAGGTAAATTGATAATACTTTATTTCATTGGCGGCTAACCGGTCAATGCGATCACCCGAAATACGCGTAGGGAACCCCCCCGAGCAAAGGTCGGCAAAATATGCAAAGGAAGGTTTCTCTGAGATTTAAGGACACTCATGAAGTGAAAAAGAAAACAATTACTCATTTATATAAAAGTAGTTGGATCTTGTGAACAAAATGTTGCAATGAATTTATTTATAGTTTTTTTTTGGTGAATAAAATATTGTTTTGTGCAATTAAAGTATATGTTGCCTCTATACAAAAAACCACCGTCCCACGTTTGCAGAAGAGCCGCCCCACTTTACCTGAACAAGCTCACCAAGAAATGGGAGGTGCCGCTCTATGTTTTATCCCATTTAACTTTTAAATATTACATAGATAGTTTAGTGTGGAAATGTAAACAATTTAAGGAGACAAGCGTTCAAAAAATATTAGTTTGAGCAAATGGCTTTCATGAGATTTTTCTAAATCATTTACCAAAAAGTGTCACACTTTTGCATAGTTCACCCTACATGGAGTATTTACAGTTACATTAGACACGTCGTACTAATTCTTTAGTATTATTTTAAATGCTTAATTAACAGCTACATAATCTGATGCATAGTTTGTGAGAATCATGTCATTGTGTAAAATTTACGGGTGGTGGAGGGATGCAAGAAACTTCCGGGGGCTAGTATCTAAGTGTATATTCTGCAGAGCTGGAAAGTTCAGGTCCAGAAAGTACAAATCCAGACCAAGGTTTTATTTCACCCAACCAGTTTAGCATAAAGAGTTACAGAGTATTCAACTGGTTGGTTGAAACAAAACCTTGGTCTGTATTTGTACTTACTGGGCCTGAACTTTCCACCTCTGATTTTATGATGCTCATTAATTATATCTCATGGATATATAAACTTCGGGACCGCAAAAACTAACTGCAATGGGCAGAACCGAGCCCTGGACGCACGTTTCTTCTCTGTACACGGAAAAGGAAAAACACCCACACTGCATTTTAGGGAAGCAGACAGGAACACGAGTGACACATTCTTTAAAATAGCACCTCTTTGTCACGAAATGCGTGTGCAGCATGCAGACCAGCTAAAACGGGATGCATCGAGAATGAGACACGACTTGAAGAAAAAAGACAAGTCATTATTATTTATTAAAACTATATCCACTCCGACACCGATAATGAAAGTTCGTTATTTCACAGGTTAGGGACAACAAGCAGCCTGATACCACAACATACACAGGGACAGGAAAGCCGGGAAAGGACAAGCTGGCCGGGGCACCTCCGCGCTCAGGTCACACAGTACGCGCACACGGATCCGCAAACGCGTAACTTTACGCGGACACCGAGAAATCAGAAGCTGGCACATTCGCATCGCATAACTATTTATACGTGTTTCATGTTTACAGAAATTGATTATTTGTTCATTTTAGCGATAAACGGAGCGATGAAACACAAAAGCGGCCATGCAAACATTATATTTTATAGTTTTCTGCTCCATACACCTATCGGTATGCGTTTGTCCTATAAAGTGCGTCGCCATGTGTTTGTGCGAAATTATTCCGTTTGCGCGTTGTCCTCGTAAATAAAGCTTAACGTTCTGTCATGTTCGGCTTTCTTTCCTCTTTGAACGCATCCAAATTAATGTTTTTAAAATACATGCCATAGGCTGTTCTGCGTGACACAGAATGCATATTTTTTTAAATTATAAAGCACATCCACCGAAAAGCGTCTGTCTTTCCATCAGCCTGTCAGCGACACAAACTACCGCGTTACCAAGAAGTGAGGGGAACGTTAAACTGGCGTCAAAAGCGAATGCTGTCGTTTCTCTGTGAAACACCTTCAGTCACTGGGCATTTCACAGATGCAGGAACTGGTGAGGCCGTACCAGCAGCAGAAGATCTCCTTGAAGGTCTTCCTCATCTCTTGGCTGCGGAAGGCGTAGATGATGGGGTCGATGACGGAGTTGCACATGATGAGGATGAGGTACATGTTGAAGTGCGACATGAAGCAGACGCAGTAGGGGTTCCGTGGGCAGGAGATCATCAGGATGAGGTGAAGGAAGAAGGGGGCCCAGCACACCACGAAGACACCCAGCAGGATGGTGAGTGTGATGGCGCCCTTCATGTTGGCTGCCTGCCACACAGGGGCGCTGCCCGGCAAGGCGGCGATGCGCTTCATGTGAAGGCGAGCCAACAGGAACATGTGCACGTAGAGCGACGCCATAAGGGCTAGCATGGCAAAGAACATGGTGATGAGGAGGATGAGCACGGTGGTGCTCTCCGAGTACACGATGAAAAGCACCCCTGACACCGTGCAGCATGCCCAGATGCAGGTGATGATGGCCGCCGCCCTCCGCACCGTCACAATGTTGTGGTAGCGCAGCGCGTAAAAGATGGTGACGTAGCGGTCCACGGCGATGGCCAGCAGGCTGCAGATGGAGGCCAGCAGTGAGCTGCAGATCATGGAGTCGAATACGTTGTCGATGCTCTTGATGAGGCTGACGCGGATGTTCAGCTCGTCGTTGGTGATCAGTGCTATGACGATGGTCTCCGTAGCATTGGAGACGCTGACCAGCATGTCCGCCACAGCCAGGCTACAGATGAACAGGTACATGGGCGAGTGCAGGTTCTTGTTTTTAACGATGGCGGTGACCACCAAGATGTTCTCCAGCAGGCTGATGATGCCCAGGGTCAAGAAGACCTCTGTGGAGATCAGGAGCTGCTCATAGCAGCCGGAGGATGAGGAGCCCTTTCCTCCAGTGGATTCATTGCTGGAGGTACCCAAACTCAGGTTCCTGGGATGAATTAGCCCATGATGAGAGACATTCATCTTCCAGATCAGGGCTAAGCTTTCTTGCCACGATCTTCTTCTTAATATTCAGTCCAGGAGACTCCTCTACCAGGGCTTCTCTTCTCCACGTGGGACCAGATGGTGCCTGGGCATAGTGCAGCTGAACACAAGCTGATGATCCACCTGCCCCACCTCTGGGGATGCTTCATACCTGCTCCCCTGACCCCCCCCCCCATACACCCCCTGCTAAGCTCCCCACCAATCTACAAGCAGCCCCGGGCCGCCTCCTTGTGTATGCTCATCCCCCCCCAGCTGGGGAAATAGGGGGAGAGAGAGGGAGAGAGTGAAAGTGAAGAGAGAGAGAGAGAGAGAGAAGCTGGATGAGTCACAGAGCAGAGAGAACTGTCATTCGGAGATGAGGGAAGCAGCAAGCGTATCACACCTCGGTAGGCGAGCTCAGCCGACCTTGGGCTTTATGAGATGTGCATCGTCACTCTCGCATCTGGCTCCTCCCACTGCTCTCCCCACAGCCAATCAGGAAAGGTAAGGGGTGGTAGGTTTTGTGTACGTGTGTGTCTTGGGGTCTGACAGTCGGGCTGAATCTAGCAAACTAAGGAGGACTAATGGACTAATTCTTTAAAGTTTCTTTGTCTGCTTCTTGTTTTGAGTATTTTCAAGATGCATTAACAGTTCCCAAGGCAAAAAGAAGGAGAAAAATAATATTACACTTCCGTTGCAGTGAGAGATAATTAAAACAGCTAAGGAGTCACATTTTAATGATTGCACGAGATCCCAGGGACGGCAGTTATGTGACTGAAACTGAAGTCCCTCATTCTGAATCACCCAGTTGGAGAGACGCTCTGTTGCTTGGTGGGTGTCTGCTGTTTAAACCACTACTGTACAGCCTGAGGTATGAGATGGAGATTGGCTGGAGGCTTCACACTTGACTTATAGGTAAGGAAAGACTGGAAGATCAGCAGCACTTGGTCCTTGAGGACCGTGATTTGAATAGCTACGCTCTAAACGTATAGCTGGTTTGACCTATGGCACAGGAGGAGGCGGAAATGGCGGCATTCCTAGAGCATGTCTGAAAAATCACCTCAGTAATAACAGAAACTAAACCTGTAGTGAATTTTAGAGCCCAGATCCCATCCCTAGGGACTCTTCCTGGGACACCTCCCAGCCAAGTCAGCAGGGGCAGGTTTGTTATTTCTGCCCCCCATGTTTCAAAAACGTACAAAATGGTTAGCGAATAGAGCTGTATCTAGCTAGCTGGTTAGCAGAACATGCTGCTTCAGCATCTCCTAAATTAGTAATGAGTTTATTTAATATTTAGTGCGGTTGAAGTTTTTGGCCAGCAGGGGGCTCCCAAACCTGAGGGCCCCCATGCGTATGCGTGGTTCGAGTGGCGGTGCACCGCCAGTGACTGTAAGGGAAGCAACACTTTCCTACTCTTACAGAAATAAATGCACCAATTTCCATGCAGTCACACCATTTAAATGAATCATTTAACATTTGGTTTTGTTATAAGGCACGAAACTGTGCAGAAACTGCTGAATTAGAAACAACTTGGAGAAACAAACTGAATTCTACCATTTTTTAAACGGTTTCCAATATCCTATGTGATACTTTAGATTAAACTGGTATAATATACTGAAAATAAAAAGCTGAATGTAATTTCATGGATGATTAAGTACAAACCAAGACTGAAAATGCTTCTCTGCACTATCGGATTATAGCTGATCAGCTTGAACAAAATAAATGAGCACTTACATAATGAATTTCGATGTAAATATGTGACCAGCGGTCTGCACATCACTTGCAGTCAGCTGGGAATTAAGGTTAAGGTTAAGGTTAAGGTAAACTAGCCATGTGCAGTGACCCGCCTGAATCTCTTGGTGGCACTTTAAATTACATCCGATTGGACGCCACGAATAAACTGCTGGAAATGCGTCACTGGTCAAGTGTTGCCACGGTTACCCTGGGAAGCCCGGCCCAGTTTGATGGTCAGCCTCTCTGCTGAGTTCAGGGCTGAACCTTATCTCAGCGCCGGGGGAGGGGGGCACTGCAAAGACCCAGTGAGATGATTACAGTAGAGGCGTCTCCTATAAGCAGGACAGCAGAGTCTCAGCTGGACTCGAAAACATAGATTAACTCTTTCAGTATGCCTTCTAAATCTTGCACGTTATTTTATATATACTGCAGTAAGGGGCAGGCGGGTTCACTGCAGCGGGAGACCAGGGTTCCAGTGCTGTCATCCCCCCCTTTTAAAGATCCCACACTGACAGTAATAAACTGGTATATATGGCCAGAGTGACAGTGTGGAGGTGACAGTGACTCTTACAGGCATTTACAGATTAACACAGTGGACAACATGTCCGTCACAGTCAGGCGTGATAAGGGGCATAGATTGGGACCTGGATGCCTGATGTGTTCTGTACCCCTCCAATGCTGCATTTATCAGCCCCACCATCACCAATTGTGCCCTGAAAGCACCTTCAGGATCCCTTTCCCCCCCATATATAAATCTGATTTTTTTTTTGACCCAAGGTTCGAGCACTCGATGCTGTGCTGAATGCCTCTTTGGCCAGACGAATCTCTGAAGAATGTATCTGAGTTTTTAACAAGCACAGAGCACCGCCTTTGCAGTGAAATCGGTTTACTGTGATACGTCTCCCCCCCCAAGCGGCTGTGCGCTCATTTGATTCTCATTATTATTTTCTCCCAAACATCAGGGAGAGAGAGCAGAAGAGCGACTCAGGAGGAGGTCTGGTCCTCAGGTTCTCAGCTGGAGAAAGGATGGGGTCACAGCATCAACCACCACCCAGATCAACAGCGCTAATGTCATTTTACATTTAAGAGAGGTGGAAAATTCAGCTCCATAAAATACAAATCCAGACCAGGATTTTGTTTCAACCAACCAGTTGAGTATAAAGAGTCACAGTCACAGAGTACTCAACTGGTTGGTTGAAACAAAACCTTGGCCTGGATTTGTACTTTATGGAGCTGACCTTTCCACCTCTGCACAAAATATTTAGCAGACACTTTTTGTCCAAAGCCATGTACAATTGAGGCAACTGTCACGGAGTGGACTAGGCATAAGTGCAGCTAGGCTGAGCTTCCAGTGAATGTCCAGGTACAGGCGTAAGCAGGATCAGAGCAGGAGCTACACAACAACTTCTAACAGAGCAAAACCTAATAAGACAGCTATTCAAATCTGCAGAAAGTGTGACATTAACATCATTCAGGGAACATGGAGAGGTTCCAGGCTAGTAGAGGTTTTCCTGGAACAGATGGGTCTTGAGGTGTTTCTTGAAGGTGGAGAGGGAGTCTGATGACTGGATGTGGTTCAGGTGCTTATTTCACCATCGGGGAACCATACAAGACAGCCGTCTGTAGTGGAGTTTCCTCCATTAACTTCATTATAAATTTACACCCGTCACTTTGTAGGAAAGCAGCCAACTGTAAGTGGAAGCAAAATTAAACAAATTAAATGAACATGGAAAGTGGAAGCAGTGCTTCCTTTATTATCCTGTTTTGCATTGAAGAGTAAAATATCTTTGTTTAAAGGCTGTTTCTGCATTCAGATGCTGCCTTGAGGGATCAGTACAGCATTGGAACCACACATACATACACACACACACACAGTCACACACACACACAGTCACACACACAGACACACAGTCACACACACAGTCACACAAACACATACACACACAGTCACACAAACACAGATGCACACATACACAGTCACACAAACACACATACACATGCCCTCCCACACACAGTCACACAAACACACACACACACACACACACACTTACAGACACATGGGAAACATATGACACATCAAGGATGATCAGGGACTCTTTGGTGTATCACTGCATTTCATGTGTTTTTATCTGATGTTTTTCTTATCTAATGGTTGGTACCATCAAAGCTGAACACTGTATCTAGATGTGACTCATCGGTGCTAAGCTGAACAGGGTGGAAACTCACCATGCCGATTGTGCAGCCAGATTCTTGGAAGTTCTACTAAATTATTTCCCTAATTCTTCCTCAAATGTATTATGTACAGAATCAGCTGGTATTATTTCCCAAAGGTAGCCCAGGTCAGATATCCATCCATCCATCCGTCCTTCCATCCATCCATCCATCCTATCCTGTGACCCCTGCTCTGTTCCCTCTGAGGGACGGCCATCCCACCCAGGGAGTCTCAGTCCTCACACACTCATGAGCTTCCTGGAACGGGTGCCAGGGTCACCACGACCCTGCCACACATAAAACAAGAGGCCGGGATCATAATTCAGAATATTATAACTGCTGTGAGTCCATTATAAATAGGAGTAATTCCAGGTATTTCATATGAGTGTTCATAATTTAATATCTAGGAACCTTTATAAAAACAATTCCAAAGAAATGTCCGAATATGGCAGCGAGGGAATGTTTTTGTGCTATTTTCATGGCACAAATGAAAAATGAAAACACCTGGCGGTATTATAACAGAAATGGATGCGGGTGCTGGTTTGCATAAACCATTCTCACAGGCAGGTTCCTCATTAGCAGAAGCAAGTACTAGTTCAGCTAAACACCTCAAACTTGCTGGTGCCCCTAAGTCCCCCCTGCCTGCTGCCCTCCTGACACTTAATGCGCTTAAATTGTAGCATCATGTGACCCTAGCTGAGTGTCTCAGGGTATTAAAGGAAACTCTGGCAACTCTTTGCATGAATCTTTTTTAAAAGCCTTGCTTTTCACATTTGATGGGTATGACGTCTTTTCATGATGTACTTTGGTTCTGTTTCATCCGCTTCTGTCCTACCATTTTGTTAGCTGTTTTCCCTCTCTCTAAATGCCCCTCCCGGACTCTCCAGAAGCTGATTCTATCTGCTCTCCCTAACTACCCACCGCTGAGATTACACATTTTGGCTACCAGACCACTGCACACAAAGCTTATGAGGCATTTACAGCGCTGTGCTCTATGCACTTATTATATGCAGACCCACGATCTAATTTACTCAAATTTTCCAGGTCTACCAAATAAAATACGAGAACATGGAAATTAAATAAAGGCGGCAGGACCAATTGGCAGTGATTCGCTGACTGTGGTTTGTAGCTATAGTTGCATCTCTTGCTCTCTGTTGACACTTTGGAGTATTAGAGACTTGTGGGATCTACTCATTATTCTCCCTTATATACATTGGTTAGGTATTCTGCGTTACATGCGCAGTAAGGTGAGGTCATGTGATCGCACAGCAATGAATTCTGGGAACCACACAGCGGGGATGCATTGACCTCCTGGCAGCCCTCAGTGGGTGACGCCACACCAGCTCAGCCCTTAGCAGAACAGTCGCTCTTTATAGGGGCTTAATGGTCGAATCTCAGTCTCAGTGCCATTCCATCAATTGAGGCCTCAGCGGCCATCAGGGTTTTGTACGGAGCCGTTAGTCAGGAGCTGAGCTAAGAAAATGGGTTCCCTCTGAGGGCAGCATTACCTATAAAAGTAATTACAGCGCACACTTCAGTTACATAAACTAATTTGTAATTTTCCACGGCTATTTTAAAATGTGAATTAAAGACATTTTTCACATAGATATTGTTAGCAGTTTTGCTCCAGCTACTCTCCAGATATTTTGGTGGTTTTATTTAGATATAGATATAGATAGGTAGATCTTTTTCAAGTTTTTCAATTGCCTTCCATTAAAAAAATCCCACATGGAAATGAAGTCCTGCCCTGCGTTTTGAGGATTACTGCTGTATTGTGGACCTTGGAGAACACAATCATTCACAACTTCAGGTGAGTCACATCAGCAAACCCTTGGCGATGGCCAGTTGCTATGCAACCAACAACAGAAATAAAACTTCTGAGGAAATACCTCAAAACTTTTCTATAAGGTATCATGATGAGGTCATGGGCTCTTCAAGGTAACTTGCACAAAAGCCACATTTATGAAGAGATGTAAACCACAAAATACAGGTGGTGCTGGAATCCCGTGTTACATGAGCCGATTTGTACGTCACCTTTCATTTTATCTAGTAGATACATTCATTCAATACGACTGACATTTTTTTGAGTAAGTTGAGTCAGTCAGTCCCTGGAGCACCTGGGGGTTAAGGGTCTTGCTCAAGGACTCGACAGTGAAGTCACTCTGCCGACCCTGGGATTTGAACCAGCAACCATCCAATCACACACACCACTCCCTTACTTCATAGTATAATGTTATACACTGTCCCGTCTGGATAATTAGTAGATATTCAGTGCAGCGTTTCATCTCTGTCATGCCAACCATGCTGTCTATCGGTAGGTGCAAACGACCTCGCTATTGAGCTGGAGGTTATCAAATCACGACTTATAAAACCTCATCCACCTGTTTGTCAGTCCCGACACGGGTTCGAAACTAATGCCTAGCTGGGAATTATAGCACGTGCTGTGACGTTTGAGAAGTTCTCCTTCCCATGGCCAGTCAAAGCCACCCGCCTCCACATCTCTGAAAAGAGAATGCTATACATAGACCGCTCCTGGCGAGGAATACGTTCTTCCCTAGAAGATTAAGCATGACACATACCCCACCTAGCTTGGCCAAAGTTGTCCTGCTCCTCCTCTCATCTGCTGTCTGTCTGGCAGGAGTTGATTAGTTCTTCTTATGATACTCCTCACCAGCGGAACCAGTGCTACCAGAGCCCATTTCCTGCCAGCCTGCATCTCTGCCTCCATAAGGTAGCTGAGAAAATGTAGTGTTGGGGGATGAACATCGCTCCTGAACTTTGGTGACCCTGGTCAGAACTGCAAGTCCCTCCCCCCTCCTCCAGGGTGAATCGGCCCACCAATCAGCTGCGGGATGACTCCCCGATCCCAGTTTGTATGTCAATAGACCAGCAGCTGATGGTTTAGCATCCCAAAATGACTGTTGATGCTTCATTGAGCACCTGCAGCTTCAGTGCTAGACCGTTTCAGGTAAAATGCACCATTGGGGAGATGTTCTGGCTCCATGCCCAGGGCTGGACTGAAAAGCAAGGCTGTAGTGGGGGAGAGGGAACATCAGGAGCACCTGGCCAGATGGAGCCTGAGAATCCTGGGAGTGTCCTATATCCTCTGAAAGGCCCACATCGAAGCATTGCATCAGCTGGAGGACTGAGGGGCCACACAAGCAGTTCTGTGTGCACATTCTGCTCATCAGCTCTCAGGATTCATTTATATATACTGGTTCTGTACGGCCAGGCTATTAATTATTTCCCTATTGTTGTTCCTGTTGCTGTATCGCACAGTTGCAGCCTGTTATTCTCATCACCCAATGTTCGGGTGATGCTATTGTCTATTGTATCGAGTGTCGTTATCGTAGGCTCGCTTAATGTTTTATTTTTTCTAATTTCTGCACTATTATATCATGCCAAATCCCTCGTGCGAAAGTCTCAGGCAACTAAAGGAAATCACGTTTAAATGATCTTCCCATTGGTATAAAACTATGATTTTGTCCATTGAAGTGTGTCAGCTTAGCCATTTCAAAACCTCCCCCAAAGTCACCACAATATTGACAGCAACTGTCCAACACACCCTGTTCAGGTAAGCAAAACTCCATGAGGTCCATTTTCTAAATCAGTTGATGAATTAAATGAACTGTTTGTGAAACTTAACAAGCAAATTGTTAACGGCTGGGTGCCCCTGAGGAGAGGTTAGATATCAGGAACATTTTGGAGAACGCAAAAAAAACTCTTACACACACAAACACAATTTTTAAAAAAGTATTACTGTTTATCGACATATATTACAATGTTTAAATGTATCTTTTTTTTCTCAATAAATATACATTTAGTACATACATAAATAGCTTTAAGCAAAATTTTCTTTGGCTGCCTAAGACTTTTTCACAGTACTGTATGTAGTTAGTGATAATAAAACTGATTCTGAGACAGGATTCAGATCCTGAAGGCCATGGAGGTATCACTGCAGATCACTGCTCTTCATGTCTCACTGTTGTGGAGAGGCGAAACATGGAAACCGAAAAAGCCAGACGCATCAAACGCCAACGTTGCCGCAAGCCACACTCCAAAGCGGTAAAAGGCTGTTTAACACTAAAATGTCCTCAGGGCAAACAACAAACCAGCCCGCCCACGGCCCATCTCTCCACTCCTCCTTCCCCCATCAACAATCATGCCATTAGCTGGGGGACGCACTTAACCCACATTGGCTTGGTAAAACTCATCCATCAGATGGATCGAAATTTTCAGTAAGCACCTAAATGTGAATATAGTCTTTGCCATCAGTGACCTGCAGCGTGCGCCGGGGGGCTAATTAAGGACCCGCTCTGGTGGGGTTCGTTGAATGCAGCGTGACTTTTCTTCATCTTCGAAGCTTCACTTTGTGACTCTCGTATGCTATTTGGCCTGGAGGAGATGGTGTAATTACCTTTGGGGGGGGGGGGGGCATTTCTCATTACTACTTCCAGCTGGACGGCCAGAATCCCACCTAGGAGGCCATGCCCCCTCAACAGGCCCCACCCCCACAAGCAGGCTCCACCTCCTGCAGGTCCCACTCTTGCTTCACATGTACTAAATCCCAGCTGGAGGTGTCATTTATAGATGGAGAGACACCCCGACTTACCGAAGACCCTCCCACTGTCCCCCTGATGCTTTGGAACAGAAGAATATTGTTTAGGTAAACAACCCTCTGGGTACTGACCGTGTCTGCCACTTGTTAGCTTCAGATGGGGGCGGTAACTGAGCCAATTCAAGACACAGGGTGCCCCAGAAAGCGATGCCCATGAGACAGCAGCATCAGAGAGACAGCCCAAGATGCACAGGACACCCACTGAGACTGCCTACCCCCCTATGCTTTCCATTTCATTCGCTCATGGGAGATTTACTTACACTAAAATGTTCTGAAGGCAGAAGGAAACAATATTGGTTCAGAGGGATAACCAATCAGATTGAAGAGGAGGTGAGATCAAGCCACTAGAGGAGGTGGGACCAACCAATCAGATGTCTTGGCCCTGCCTCCTCTAGTTGCTTGTACCACCTCCTCTACAATTTGATTGGTTGACCCCTCTCAACAATCATCTTTCCTTCTTCCCTCACAACATTTTTGTGCAAGTAAAATTCCCATGAGCATTATCATCCTCCTCCTGTAGTTGCTTTGATTACTCCTGTAATCAAAGCTGCCCCCCATTCTGTACACCTCCCTCCCTGTCTTACCATCACTCTGGTTGCAGGATGTTTTGCATGGCAATCGGTTAGCGTTCAACATAAAAGAACAATTCACTTTATTCATGATTAGCATTTAATAACTGTGAGATATGACAAATGCTAGGAGTTACAAATGAGAGTCAGGGACTTTTCCATTTGGCCAGATGGATCCAATATTGTCCGTCATCTGTGCAGAGAAGCACTTTATGTAGAGAAAGCTACAAATTGATGTTTTTATAATTACTGATGCGTGATCTTCCTGGCAGAACCGGGAATATCGGTTTAATTTCCGTTATTCCCGGCACCCAATCACACAGCCAAGAGGCGCCGCTCCCGCTCTGCGGCTCCAGGAGCCCCCGCATCTGCCTCCTCATACTCCCTGTGGACTTCCAGCGGGCCGTACAGCTCTTCCAGGGTCTCCAGCACCCCCTGCTGGATGGACTCCACCTGCACGATCGGGCAATACTCGTCCAGACTGGATCTGTCCAACATGTGGAAAATCTCAGGAATACCAGGTACACTCCAGAATGCAGGATCGAGCAGGTGGGAACTTCACAGCCTACTCTCAGTCTGACACTAATCACACACACGCGGAAAAATACAAATACAATACGATATAATACAAATACAAATACAATATCGCAGAACGAATAAAAATAAAAAATCCATCCAACTCTTTTAAAAGCTAAAACCATTCATTTTAACTATCCCCAAGAAATTATGTTTAAAACATATCTTTCTGTGGGGAAATAACAAAGGTCACAGTTATTATTTGTGAGATTTGGGTTCTTTTTAAAAACTGTAGTTTCAGTGGTAAATAATTATTGGCAGGAACATGTGAAACACAGAGTTCACATACTCCTGTCATTGTGGGGACTCTCCATTCCTCTCTATGGGCATAAGCCAAATCCCAACGTGATGAATTTAACTGCTACCCAGCCCTAACCTTAACCATGAGCAACTAAACAAAACACAAGGCTTTTGGAATTTTAATTTATTTTTTTTTAATACATTCACTGGTTTTTAAAAAGTTTAGTTTTATAATATGATGACCTGGAAACATGATCCCACAAGCTAAAAAAGCATCAATTTTTTTTAAGTTACAGGCCCCCACAACGTGGTAAAAACAAACCTGCACACGCAGACACACACACACACACACACCGACACACACACACACACACACACACACACACACACACACACACACACACACACACACACACACACACACA
>JAODKC010000082.1:6549205-6562983 GCA_026777985.1 Mormyrops attenuatus
GCGGTCCCCCCCCCCCCCCCCTTAACAAAAAAAAAAAATAAAAATAAACTTCCCCCCCGGCGGGGGGGGGGGGGCGCCCGCCAAAAAAAAAAAAAAAAAAAAAAAAAAAAAAAAAAAAAAAAAAAAGAGAATGACATACTTCTGGATCCAGTTGACTAGAGAGTGTAGGTTCCTAATGTTCTGTAAAGTCAAACTTCATTCAAAGCATGTTTACAAGAATGGCTGAGAAAAAGAAAGTTATAAGGGTCCTCTTGTGTAAGACATTGTGTTAAAAAAATATGTATGTAACCTACATGTTGGTAGACTCACTTAAAACACCCGTTCGTTCTGAGATTTTGTGTCATGCAGATCGATGACATATGCCGTCTGGTAGTAAACAAACATCGGTAATATCTGTCACAACAACAAAATAACAAACTTCTGTGGAGTAACTGTTGAAAGTAAAACATACAGGAGGACAGTTTCTGTAAATTCTTAGAAATATTCTTCGTATATTCCTTACAGTCCAGGAGGGAATGAACCCCAGGGCACATCCTGTAAGATTGTTTGCATTTCGTTTGCATTTTAATGAATAGTCGGGTGTGTAAACGTTGCTCCAGGCAATGTTTTAATCTTCATCTTCACAGAATGTTTATTAAACGATCGACTTATCCGCCTGCCCGGAAGGTTCCGATACACATGAGTGCTTGTGTGCCAGGGATTATTCTTGTTACACTCGCTTACTCCAGTCCTCTGAGCTCAGGACCAGCTGTCGCGCCGGTGATGTTTCTGCAATGCAAGTGAGATCGGTTCACCCGTGTCCTTCAGACCCAGGGTTAGTGAAGAAAGGGGCGGACGACGAGGCCTCGGATCGCCCTTGTGCGGAGAGAGTCGACGTTGCGGCTCGCAGCTTTGCGAAGATGCTCCATGGATGTGTAGACACTGGACAGGTGATACGTAACCTCGGGATACAAGACCCAAACAGCCTGCATACTAAATATTTTCCTGCAACACATGCTGTCAAGTAAAGAGCGGGGCTGTTGCATATTCCCGAATGATTATGTATGACTGCCTGTACTGTGAAATTGAGCTAGGACAATGGCAGCGGAAGATATTTCTGCAACGCAGGGTTTGGTAACTTTGACTGGGGCATTTTGCAAAAAAAAATAACAAACCTGGACAAAAAGCTGGATGCTGTGTTTTGTGTGAAAACCCCTTTTTTAGCACTTAGACATGGATGCTCAGTTCAAGCCTGGTCTTTTAATATTTAATTTAATCCTCCTTCCAGTAACATGCAATGCTTAATGCAATGCTACAAAGCATACTACACAGAGTACCTAAAATGGTTGGTTAATGGATGGCAAGTGTTTTTTTAGGAAGATCCTCAGAGGGGGTCAGTATCCAAGGAGTTTTTTTTGAAATTAGGGGCAACCCTACTGATGAAGGATGGGATCGCAGTAGATAGCTAAGGATTCTTTTGATTACAGCTGGACAGTTGCATTCTATTTATTTGGCAGTTGTGTTTACCCTAAGCAACATACATTTTCTTTATCAGAAGGCAGCATTAGATGGTCCCTGGGGAAATTGGGGGGTCAAATGCCTTGCTTAAGGCCCCAGTGTAAAATTGGTCGTGGGAGTTCTACTTACACAAAAATGTTCTGAGTGCAGAAAGGAAAATGATTGGTTCAGAGAGATAACCAATCAGATTGTAGTGGAGGTGGGTCCAAGCAACTAGAGAAGGCGGGACCGAGACTTCTGATTGGACCCATGAGCTGCAAAATCCCTCTGTTAACTACAGGATTCAAACCATCAAACTTACAATCAAAAACACAGCATCCCAACCCACTGGGCCACTGCCACCCCAAGATATACGCAGAGACTTAAGCTGTCTGGGATTATCTTACCCTCTCATGCATTTCCACACATCCACCTGTCCTCTTTGAGGCTAGATCCTATCTCAGGAAGCAGAGGCTATCGAGAGGTCTACACTAGGGACATCGCGTCCATCACAGAGCGGCCACAAAGACACACCCAGTAAAGGCAAGATAGAGACACTGATCCACTTAACCGAGCACTGGGCTCCTGAAGGTAAGAAGAAGACCAAGAAGAAAACTCCGCAAGTGGTAAAAGAATAAGGGCAGGAGCTCTGGAGGAGTGTTGGCACAATGCTGCCCCCATCATAAATCCCAGCCCCTTCCCCTTTCTGGTCTACTGCATCTTTACAACTATGTTATAATTCATCGCTGAGCTATGGCTCCCACAAAGGCATCGATTCATGCACACTGTGGCTGGTCAGGTGATTGTCTTGTTCAACCCACTATCTGACATCAGATTAATGCAAATTACACTGATGTGGAGCTGGCTAAGAAACACCTTTAAGAAGCTAGTTAACAATCTCCCCTGGTAGATCAGGGTGCAAAAGCAATGGATCATCCAGAGCTTCAACTACACCAAGCTACTTGAAGACCAAAGGAGAAGGCTCATTTCAGGCACTCAACAATCTTGGGTAAGCAAAGACCTTGTATTCAATCAGTGGGTGGACTCCTTAGCAACCTGAGGATTTTTTGTCTTTCTCTGAGGCAGTGTAGGGTTGGGGCTTCCTGGTAATGAGGACAATGTGAAAATGAAAGAAGGTCAAGCCATCAGCTCCGGATGGAGATGACACATCCTACAACTCCTGAACTGTAACACCGATGTTCAGATAGATGCCATCAATCACGTTCTTCAGTGACCCATAAAGGAGAACACGGGACAACATGGAACACGTCAAAAAGCTGAAGAAACGAGGCTGTCCTGAATCAAATGCCAGCTGACCTCGAAGAAGGTGGAACAGAGCTTCTGAACTACATACCGACCTGCTCTAAAAGATCTGTCACAAGGAGGGAGCCTCAATAAACATTACTATTTTATTACTACTACGGTGGGTAAAAGCATTAAGGATGATTTGTACTGCATTATAAAGGTATCTATAGTGCATTATAGATGAGACCTTCATAAACATGCGTTATAAACAAGCTATAATGTGCTAGGCCTTTTTGTAAATATTTATAGTCATGTTTATAATGCTTTATGAATGCATCATAATTTGTTATGAATGTGTTCATAGATTTTTATAGACATAACATTCGTAGAAAGTGTTATCGTTATAACACATGTATTTTTAAAAAGAGAAGACTGCACACCTGAATCTCTCTTATGGTGAAATACTCATATACACATGGATCAGACACCTTTATCATTATTGCCTGTTAGAGGAAATGATTCCCAAATTGTGTGCCTTTTTCCCACTTAAAGGCACATATTAAAGCTTCAAGACAACCAGCTTCTGTAAACTATTGCAACCTGATTTTTTGACCTGATTCTGTCAAAAACATTGTGTCCTAGGTAATTTCTTCACGCCGGTGTTACTTCTGGCGACGTGTTGACGACTGTTCACAGTAGCCGTGGGTGTAAAAACCAAAAGCACTTTAAGGTTCAGTCAAGGGCTAAGGAGGTTTTTGTAACCATACTCCAGCTAAGATCCTAAACAGAATGCATGAAAGCTCATATCTCTATCCTAGACAATGCCATTATTGTGCAAAATATATATTTTTTAAGTTTACTATTCTGTGGTCTATTTGCATATTTATTACTGAGTGTTTACTCATTCATATTGCACTGCTGTCTCTCCTGTATTACACTGCTGTTTGTCCTGTATTGCACTGTTGTTTGTCCTGTATTGCACTGCTGTTTGTCATGTACTGCACTGCTGTCTCTCCTGTATTACATTGCTGTCTGTCCAGTATGGCCTTGCTGTCTGTCCTGTATTGCACTGCTGTTTGTCCTGTATTACACTGCTGTCTGTCCTGTATTGCACTGCTGTCTGGCCTCTATTGCACTGCTGTTTGTCCTGTATTGCACTGCTGTTTGTCCTGTATTACACTGCTGTCTGTCCAGTATTGCCTTGCTGTCTGTCCTGTATTACACTGCCATCTAGCCTGTATTGCACTGCTGTTTGTCCTATTGTCCCCCCATGCACCTCTCCCCTCCCCTGCAACTGTCACATAAGAATTTCACTGTGTTCCTTCCAACACATGACAATAAAAATTTAAAATATATGAGCATGTAGGTGCTGTTGCTGGACGTGACCACTGGATGAGGGTCGGCGAGCATAAGTCCTGGCAGTCAAATGATGTAGGTGAGGAGATTCCGAGGTTACTGGACTAGACCACCAGCGTCCCAACTCAGTGTTGGGTTCGTCCAAAGATGAGGAGGAGCGAGAAGGGTGTGAATGAGGTGAGGGGGACTGAAAAGGAAGTAAAAAGAGGTTGAAAATGGAAGGAAAAGAAGGGATTTTCACTGCTGGCAGAGTAGCGACACAGCAGGCGTGATTGGCCATCTCCAGCCACGCGTAGATGTAGGTGTATCTCTGTGTCCTGGTGCTGCCCAGCTGTCCAGCAGCACACTGGGCCTGAAGTTTTGACAGGTGGCTGCTGATCGCGGTGTCCGCCGCTTGGAATGTCCCAGGGGGTGCCGTTGTGACAGGATACACACTTCTGGGTCTGTTTGAAAACCGAACCACACACTGATCTGTCCCTAAGGAGACGTGGTTGATAAGGAGCCTTAAATTCATAGACTCCTCTCTCCTGCTTGGTCACCTTCTCCACCTCAGAGCAGACAATCAGGCTGAAATTTCAATATGGCTAAAGTTGTGCTCAAGGTGAATGAGAATAAGAGCTTTTTTTTGGAATTAGGACAATATGGGCATAGATTTTCTCACTTCCAAGCACATCCACACAGTCTGGACAGAATCTTTACCATAACACAAGGCGTAGCTAGAAATTCTGAGCCCCCTGGCACAATGTTAACTTGGGCCCTGGTAGATGTTGTTGACTGAATGAGCGTCTCTCTTGGTAGATTTTGCTGATCAGGTCCCCAATGTGGGTGGTATGGTGGCTCAGTGGTTTGCACTATTGCCTCACATCTCTGGAACCTTTGATTCTCTGTCATGGTTCCTTGTGTGTGGAGTTTGCATGTTCTCCTTGTGTTGTCATGGGGTTTCCTCTAGGTACTCTGCTTTCCCAACACTGTCCAAAAACATGCTGAGGTGATTTGGTGTTACCAGTGTGTACATGTGTGAGTGACTGGCGCGTGGGTGTGCACTGTGATGGGTTGGTAGCCCATCCTGGGTTGTTCCCTGCCTTGTGCCCTGCCTTGTGCCCATAGGCTCCAGATCCCTTTGTGACCTTGAATAGCACAAGTGGTTACAAAAAAAATTCGATATCTAGAAAGATGGATGGATGGGGGCCCCCAACATGGGACTTTGGGGTCCCTATGAAGTGCTGGGGCCTCTGAATCCTCCAGAGTATCTATACCCCTCCAACACCCCTACCATGCACATAACATGGAGGCATCATTCGAGACAATCACATAACCGATATCAAAGGTCGATCCACATGTCCGGGTTTGAGGCAGTTATCTGATGAGTTCCATGTGCTTGACCTGTCCGGCCAAACGCTCACCCAACATCTACGCTCCCTAAGCCGCCACATTTCTTGCCTGGATAGTTTTATTAGAGTTTCCACCTGCTCGCTATTCCTAGCCTTGTGCTTGATGTCAGTATAATGGAGCGACGTATTGTACCGGGTCCGCTGGCCGAGGCCCTGCTACCCTGGAAAAAGCCTGTCATTAGACTCACTATTAACCTTACAACGTCCTCTGGAGGCAGGAGGTCGCAGGGGCGTCCATGGGATGCAAGTGGCTTCCCCCAGGGCCACTGGCGGCTTTGGCTCCAGATAAACGGCGCTGTGTCGAAAATTAATGCCAGCCATTTTCATAAATGGACCGTTTTTTTCTCCCTTGGTAATGGAGCATGATTTTAGAGGTCCCATTGGAGAGGGGTGACGTATTGAGCACGCACACTTGGGGGATATTTATCCTGCCGCGCCTTTCGCTTTTCAGAGGCGGCCATATTTTGTCTTAAATGTGCTGTGATTTGTGCTTATGAGGATATCAATGTGTGGGAGTCTAGTTAAACTTTGTTTAATTTTTTACCAATAATTTGTCCTGTGTCTTGGCTACTTTATCTGTGGAGGCTCCTGAAGTTACAGTTTTACATTTCTGCTTGTTTCATGCAGGCCACTTAGATGTCCACGTTAGCTGGTCCTGTACTAGCACACGTTAGCCGACAGTGTATCTACTTATTTATGTTAGACTTTTCTTTGTAATTGATTTTGTTTTTGCTAAGGAAATTAAAGCAATTAGGGCAGAATTTGGAGTTCATGGTACGGAAGGGAAGATGCAATTATTTATCAATATTAATACATTGAAACCTTTAACTTTTAGCAAAAGCTATATTTGTGGCCATAACCACAATCACGGCACATATTGGATTATAAAGTTCCTAAAAGTAGCTACATCAAAAGTGTTGGGGTAGTTTGCAAACCCTACAGACTACTTTCAGGTTAATAAAACTGTTGCATATGTGAAAATGCGTGTGCATGTGTGCGCAGACGTGTCTCAAATAGAAAATCTCTCTTCAGCCAGCTGATCAAAGTTGGCAACCCTGTGTTAGCCAGCAATGTGTTAGCATGCATGTTAGCTGGCAGTGTGTTACTACGCATGTTACCCGGTGGCGTTATAGCATACATTGTTATCTGGTAGCAGCTGTGCATGCTTGTTAGCTGGCGGTGTGTTAACATGCATGTTAGTTGGTGGCAGCTGTGCATGCATGTTAGCTGGCGGTGTGTTAGCATGCATGTTAGTTGGTGGCAGCTGTGCATGCATGTTAGCTGGCGGTGTGTTAGCATGCATGTTAGCTGGTGGCAGCTGTGCATGCATGTTAGCTGGCGGTGTGTTAGCATACATGTTAGCTAACGGCGGCTATGCATGCATATTACCTGGCAGCCTGTTAGCATACATGCTAGTCAGCAGGATGTACCAGTCAGTAGCACATGACTGGTACCCTAATCACCAATCTGCAATGCTTACTGTGGTCTCTAGAGCACCGGTATAAGGGCAGTGTTTTTGGTAAAGGCCCCCTTAGTGCGCCCTGCTGGACAGACTGCAGTGGATGGGAAATGAGTAATAACCAACCTGAGAGATCAAAAACGCCGCCATTGACAAAACCCTTGCAATGTCTGCCGGCCTGTTATATATTTACCACGCAGCGCTCTGTCTGTCACTTTATCTGTTCTCTCTGTTTATTTATTGTACCTCAACTTTTCCTTTGCATACAAAAGGGTCATAATGTAACCATGTAACCATGGTGATAAGTCCAAAATGGAGAAAACATACGTGTTTAGTGTAGGGAGACGTGGGAAACATGGTCTTAAGCGGACTAAGGGGTGATGGGACACGTGGGGGAGAAAGGGGGTGCTTGTTTGCTTAAGGAAAAATGACAAACACAGACTTTGAGAAGCTCGTGTGGGGAAGATGGGAGGTGAGAGTGTCCCTTTCACACTGCAGTCACCCTGTTTAGCAGACACAAGCATTTCTGCAACTAATCCGGGGTCACCAAGTGGACAATGCTAGTCGAGGGGTTAAGCACTGAAAGTGATGAGTCTTACTTTGGTGGGCTTCATTTGCGTCGCATTTTCTCCAGAATTGTGACTGTAGGAAAGTCTTTAGAAAAGATATGCTTACCTCCTTTAGCCCTTTTGTTTCCTTTCTGAGGGATGACTGTACAAGGAAGGCTGAAAAGGCTGGATTTCCTTCATGCTAGACGTTCCTGTAATCTGTCTGTGTATCTGCCTATTCATGTTAGATTTTTCTTTGTAATGGATTTTGTTTTTGCTAAGGAAATTAAAGCAATTAGGGTAGAATTTCCTGGCATGGAAGGGAATATGTAATTATTTATCAATATTAATACAGTGAAACCTTTAACTGTTAGCAAAAGCTATATTTGTGGGCATAACCACAATCACTACACATTATGGATTATAGAGTTCCTGTCATTTTTATGCAAAAGAGCTACCAACCCATGTGACTGAGTCATGGCGGTCTGTGCAGGTGACCTGTTTGTTAGAAATTCATCTATCAGCATGGCAGTGCTTTTGCCGGCACGCCCTGGTAGGAGTTGAAGACGCTGAAATGCTGCCGAATGCAGCCTTACGGGTGAGAGCCTCCATCCCGTTAGGAGGTTCTGGTATCAGTCCATTCGGTAATGGCTTCCCTCTTCACACCTCGCTGTGTGATGAGACAGATTAAGGACGAGTTCATCTCCTTCCCGGGAATCTCAGGGGAGTCCTATCTTCCTTATGTATTATTGTTGTGAGCATTACTGAACATCTGATAACTATCTCAGTGGCTTCCATGCTCCTCTTTTCCATTGGCTCCTGAACTTCTCTCCTGACCTTCTATAGCCCTAACTATCCATACTGTCTACGTGCATCTATCTGTGATACTGCTGTTGCTAAATGTTATGTTCTATGACAGTAATATAAAGATGAATAGAATTTAGGATGTTCTGCAGAATTACAGTGTTACATCTCGCCACTGATTCCATCCACGCTGTCCCCTGCCCGGCACCGGCTCCTGCCCACCCAGTCCAGGAAAGGACCTTGAAGATGGACGGCCCATCAAACCCCACGGCTTTTATAACTTCTCAGTGCTGTATTTTCCTCTCCCCTATCCAGACAGGATCACATTGATTAGCAGGCTGTCCCGGAAATAATGGACAGAGAGACACCCTGGTCCATCACACACAGGGATAACAGGAAGAATACGGGATCTGCCCGCAGGCAAAGCTAGGAGATGTTAGATTCCAGTGCTCCATGATGACCCTCAGCACCTCCTACAATTTTCTTCAGGACTAACAAAGTATCTATCTATCTATCTATCTATCTATCTATCTATCTATCTATCTATCTATCTATTGTCATTATTATTATTATTGTTATTGTTTAGCCATATTAATAAATGATTGTAATTTTCATAAATGAAGAAATGCAGGTTTTTAAGCTTAAAATGTCTTTGTTCTTGTATAGTTTTTAAGCATTTCTTTCTACTTGAACTGAATGCTATTCTCTGTTTTATCTAAATAAAGCAAAAATGCAACCAGAGCCTATAGTGGCTACTGAGCCAAAGGAAATACAGCATTTCAAGGTGAAGGACTCGACTGTCCTTGACCCCCCCCCACTACCCTAGTAGGGAATGGAGTATTAATCTTTGCTCCCCTCACCACCACTCAAAAGAGTTAGTGTGCTTGGTTCACGTGTGCGGGCGGAATGGCATTGACACCGCTGTTTGGGCCTTTCACACATCAAATAAAAAGCGTGCCTTGGAAATCGCTACCCTGTGATCAGAGTTCATCGAGTGGAATCAAAAAGAATACTTCAATTTGGAGCGGCCCGTGTGTTGCCATGGATACACGTCTTAGGCGAGCGCTTCAGTGTGAGGGGCCTTAGGGCTGACAGTTGATGTTTCCAGGCAGGGCCCTATGGACCGAGAAAAAAAAACAAGAGAGACAGAGTGTGGCAGCAGTGTCACCGAAGCCTGTCTAACACACAGCCACAGAGCATTCGTAACGCCTTCATAATGACCTTCAGAAGATGATCTGCTCCACTTCTGAAAAGACCAAATGTAGGGCAAAACTTTTCGACAGCGGCCTTTGGGTCTAGTTAGTGGAGCCTGGCTTGGTTCTAGGCAGTCCAAAGTGGCGTTTTCTCACGATGGGATGCGCAAGGTACACCATGGCTTGGTTCTAGGCAGTCCGAAGCGGCGTGTTCTCACAGTGGGATCCGCAAGGTACACCATGGCTTGGTTCTAGGCAGTCCGAAGCGGCGTGTTCTCGCGGTGGGATCCGCAAGGTACACCATGGCTTGGTTCTAGGCAGTCCGAAGCGGCGTGTTCTCGCGGTGGGATCCGCAAGGTACACCATGGCTTGGTTCTAGGCAGTCCGAAGCGGCGTGTTCTCGCGGTGAGATCCGCAAGGTACACCATGGCTTGGTTCTAGGCAGTCCAAAGCGGCGTTTTCTCACGGTGGGATCCACAAGGTACACGAGTGTCTTTCATTCTTCTGGCTGGTATTTACTGCTCTTTATGAAATGACCAGTGTTCCATTGTGCTTTTTGAAATTAAACTGTATTTACCATTAGTACAGGAACCTTGGAATGTGTCTTTTGCATACCCTTTCTTAGAATTAAGAAACACACACATATACACAGCAAAGATTTGAAATCAAACCCACAACCCTTCCGATCACAAGCACAAAGACCAAGCCCACAGAGCTAAACTGGGAAATATATTCAGCTGTATATTCCACACTGGATTAATTGCTGACAGGGGGAGGGGATCAGCGTTTATCTTGTCAAAATGGGGATTGTCAAGAATTCACTTCTAGCAGACTGCTGATTATCACTGCTCACTGACTGAGTGGTCCCAGTTCAGTTCATTGCATTCCCAGCTCAGAAATTAGGACCAGTTGGCTGGGATGTAGACCTCTCAGTACCAATAACATTCCACACTGGATGAACTTCCAGACAGCTTTTGCCAAAAAGAGTTTATTTTGAAAGAGGAATTGGAAGGAAACAACCGCCAGTGTTTTTACAAGGTTCCCTGGGCTCGTCTTTAACTCTTAACTTCAGGTGGCTTCACATGTTTCCTACAACTTTAAATCTCTCCAGCAGCAAAATCGATATTAAATATGGCGTGTTTAAACCCCCTTGGAAATACACTGGGACACAGATGAAGAAAACATCTCCGCCTGCAGGAAATGTTGAAATCCTCTACACCTCCTACGTTAAGTGATCTACCTTTATTCCTGAGATGGTTCCATCTGCAGACATACATCTGACCAAAACAGAACAACGAAAGAACTTCACTTACACCCTGGATAATATCAATGTTTTTTGTTTCCAATATACTTGATGCAATTATGTAATATTGGGCAATTAAAATCAAAGAACAACGTGAAAACCTAACATATGTTAACATTTTGTTTATCCAAAGTGATATACAGTTGAGAAAGCAGGGTCACACAGTCCCTTGAGCAATTTGGAGGGGGTAAGGGCCTTGCTCAGGGGCCCAACAGTGAAATTACTCCACTGACCATGGGATAAAACATATATACATGAATGCATCTATTAAAAAATCATGTTTAAGATGGTATGCTTTTTACAGCAGGCAGCTATTGCTGCAAGGGTTGAGAATTTAAAGGGTAAATTTAAACTGTGTTTTGCTTCACTTGGTAAAATTTGTACCGGACTGCAGCACTGAAGAGCAAGGAACTTTAATTGGGTTTGTTGGACTGAATCTCGGGTCGATAAGTGAAGCTGGAGAAAGTCGAGGTCTCTGACTCGAGGACAACAGGAGGATATAAAATGTCAGAAACCCGCAAACAGAAATGAATTATGAATGAAAAGACTGGGATGGAACACAACCTATCAATCGGATAAATTAGCAAACTCTTCAGAGGGAATCAGTGCTACGGGATGCAAACTTTAGTACAAACACCACCCAGTGAGGTAGCACCTCTCCACCATGTGGATTCCTTTCTCCTTGCATATTCACCACTAACATCTCAATGTTATCAGATGCTTAACCCAAACTGAATATTAGATAAAAGATCACCTGAGCCAACAAAGACAAAATTCATTCTTTGTTGAATAAATGATGAAAGAAAGTTGTGCAACGTTTCTTGAAAAAGTATATGCTCCATCTCCTGAAGCCCTTCGCAGTAGCTGCAACGTCAGTGACTATAACCATGCGCTTCTTGTAGATGTCGATTGGTCTCGTACAGCTTGGTAGAAGAATTCTGGCCCATTCCACTAATGAGTCTCATGAGAATTGCCTAGTATGTGCTTCAACTGAACGTGTCAAACTCGCTAACTTGCCGATTGCTAAGTGTCGGGATAAGTGATGGCCAAGACAATGCTTCATGAAGAATTTGCTGTATTTTCTTAGCCTACTGCATGGTGCTCTTGGTTTGAACACCATCGGTAATAGTGAGCGAGAGGCACCATGCGGCCGGGCAAACACACAGCACAAGTACAACACATTGCATTATGGGGAGGGACACTTAAGTCAACTGTGCTACAGACAGCCTATGAAAAGTAAATGTAAGTAAAATAAAAAAATAATGTTGCTGTGTTTTTTATAATAATTTGTAAAATATTTTTAGATTTATATAATCTAAGACCTTGACCTGAGCGATGCGTGGATGTACAAAAAGTTTGATTCTTTTAGGTTTGAAAACCAGTTTGACTGATTCACTGAAAAGAACCGGTTCAATAGAACATCACTGTTATTCACTTGGAGTTTTGTGTACAAGTAGTTCATATAGTGCTTTTCTCTCTGATCGCATATCATATAATACAAACAGGATTCCGTGTTGTGTTGGTCTAGTCCCGTGCGTTGCAGCAGCGAAAGACGAGGAGACTTGATTAATGGGGAAAAGAAGACTCTTTTATTAAGCCCTAAAAAGGACAAACACAGGCAGTAAACAACCACCAAACTACTCTTAGCACCGAAACACAGGGAGGTCTGACACCAGACAGTAAGGTACACACAGGGTGTGAACTTCAGAAACACGCGAGGATTGGACAGGGTTCACACAAGACAAAAGCAAGGGCACACATTCAGAACACAGCAAGTATCAAAAATAACATATACAGGGGGCATTTATAATTTCCCAGCATGCTCCAGCACTACAATATCAATCACATCTGCCTTCGATGCAGCTATGCAATAATTTGCAGTACTTATTGTATTTTTGATTAGTACTTGTATTTAAAATTTCTTTCCTTTGTGTATGTAAATGTGTTCTTTTTTACTAACTTGACTCTGAGAGAGCTCCGCACAAGAATTCCAATGTGCCTGGAATGTTGGTTCTATGCACAAATGGCAAATAAAAATCTCGTATCTCGTATCGTATCACATGGAAACAGATCCGCTGTGTGATTTCAGCAGGTCTGACTATATATACGTACACACACATACATACATACATACATATATCCATCCATCCATCCATCCATCCATTCATCCATCTATCCATCCATCCATCTTCTAACCACTTAACTTGGTCAAGGTCACAAGGAGGCCTAGAGCCAATCCCAGACAGCACAATGCACAAGGCTGAGGTCACCCTGGATGGGATACCACTTCTTTGAAATACACCCATTTCAAAGGCCGCCGAATTTACACTTTCGTGTTTTTAAAGCTTGTCTTCCATCTCAACAGAAGAAAATATGCGATGCAGAACTGGCAAATAGCCATAAAGAACAATAAATATTTTAATCAAAATAAACATAATTATGAAACAGTCTCAGGTTTGTGGATGTGGAAGCAATTTAAAAATGCATTTTCTTCACACTATATCCAATTTCCTGCCTGTCGAAAAGTTAATTGTTTATTATTTTCTAATTAGTCAGAACAGAATTGCAATATGAATGAGAAATACAATGTTTATTTGGTACTAGTGTGATTTACAATTTATAGCAGCGTTGATTGGTTTTAATGAGATACAATATAGCTAAAATTTCAGACGGAATTGGAATTAATTAATGGCATAAGACGCCAGCATAGCTTTTATTTTAATGGCATGGCAGGATAATAAAGCCAACTGATAGCATTAGCTCACTGTTTGGGAAGGCCCACACTCATGATGCGGCCGCTAATAAGAGCCAGGCCAACTGTTGCAAATCGGATCATATATTCAGGGAGCCTGAACCTTTATGGAGAGCTAAGTGCTCGGACGCTTGTTTCACAGTCTTCCCTGATAGCTAAACTGTACCAGTGGGGGGGGGGGGGAATAGAACCAACAGCTGATAGTCTGCGGCCAGACCCAGAGTCTTCGCATTAGTTTTCCTATCCCCCAT
>JAODKC010000082.1:6572111-6592125 GCA_026777985.1 Mormyrops attenuatus
TTGACACCTTCGCACATGTGCGCCTCATAGAAAAAGGGGAAGGTGGGCGCGTTATCATTGACGTCCAGCAGCCGGATGTAGACGGACACCTCACTGCTCTGTCGCTGGCTACCTGTCATCACACACGGAGGAGACATTCAGCTTGTTTGTCCAGCGTTAATTGGGTTAGGTGACGGACACATTGCCCGGTTACTGACCATGTCACACTGAGCCCTGCAGGACCAGCTGCCTGAGCTTGCCTCCTGGGTTTCCCCTCACACCGTCCAATCCTGTCCCAGAATTAAGTCCCCATACTCAGCTCCCATCCCATAATACATGCTTCTGTACCCCATCTCATCTGGGTCAAGTCAGACATTGTGTTAAGGATAAATTGCATTTTACTGGAGAAATCCTCAACAGTGGCTAAGTACCAGGGATCTGAACCAGCAACCTTTAAGTTACAGATTTTTGCTTTCATATATGCTTCAGTTTGGGGGGGGGTAGGAAGTGTCCCTGTGATCAGAAGGTTGTTGGTTCAAGTCCCGGGGATGGCAGGGTGGTATCAACAGTGAGCAAGGCCCTTAACCTGCAGTTCTTCCTGAGAGTGACTGACCCTCCCTTCTCAATACAGGTCGCTTTGAATTAGAGCTTCACCGAAATACATATAATACAAGTATAATTACCAAGACAGATATACAGCCATGAAATAAAAACCAATTCTCTATTTAACAGATATTATATGGTTTATTTTGTAAACATATTCAAACTTTATAATAGTCCTGGCTGAAAGGTTGCGAACTAAGGTTTTTATTAATCTGAAAGCACTAAACCCAGTGCTGAATCCTTTGAAAATGAGATTTAAGGTACAGTGTTATTGGCGGGGTAGTGAGATGCTTATGCTCCCCGTAATCTGATTCGGAGGGCATACGGGACGGGTCGCAGAAATTAAATTCTTCATCAGGTCCGGCATTGTTAAAGAAGACCCGTGGGTAAAGTGGAACAGGGAGTCATTTGCTTTCCTGATTTGCAGACTCCTTTCCAAGGTCCTCGTTTAATACGCTTTGTGGCACAGGGAGATTGGAAAGGCCTTTGATCACTTAATAACACGGTATGTCTTAGAACTTTGCACACGTGCAGAAGTGTGTAATTTTTCCACGGAGAAAACAATGACGCATCAGATGGGATTATGAAGCTAGAAGTCTTTCACGCCATCATGCGTTTCTGTGCCTGCGGTTCACTTTTATGTTTTAATCAGAGGTGATATTCCGGCAGCGAGTCATTTGCTGCCGGTTTAGCTGTCAGAGGAGCCTTGCTTACTGAGCTCGGTGGCGATCACGGAGATGTTGTGCCAGATGGCTTCCTCGCGGTCCAGTGGCTTCTGGGTAAATATGGATCCGTTGACCGGGTCCACGCTGAAAAGCCGGTCGAGGTCTCTGTGACGATTAATGGAGTACCTGATTAAAAAATAAATAAAGAAAGAAAGAAACACACAAGTGTTCAGGTTCTGGGTGTCCTGGTCAAACATTATTAAAGCCCATTCAGTAGAGCGTGGTCCTTCTTTTAGCTGAATTTGCAAACCTGCCCCACCACCCAAAAAAGAGCATCACAGAATTAACAAGACTGGCATGTCATGTTACCAAGGAGCCACAAGCCACTCAAAAGGGGCCTAGAGCTTCTACTCTGGACCATTCCATGATACCAGAACGTTTCACAGAATATTTCGTAGTAGTGGAATGCAAGCAAGAGTGTAGAGCAGAGCTACATTTTCAGAACAGCACACTGCACATCGCCCAACACAGTGCATAGTGCAAACCAAACACCAGTGGAATCAGGTGACCTAGTTGCGGCCCCTGATTGGCCCACATCATTTGCAAAAACGATTGTGAGAATCTACAGAAATGCTTTTCCAATTAAAAAATAAAAACTGGGACTGCTTGAAACAGCTTAAAGAGCAGGTCAGAAGAGAATGATGTGGAATGAGCCGGAAGTGTCATTTCCGCCGAGCGCACTCTCATCGAATGCTCAGCTCACGGCTCTGTGTGGCCCCAATCACAAGAAGTCAGTTATTATTCATGACTAACTGCAACCGGACAGACTTTTGGAGGAAGACTTGATTGAGAGGTCAAAACATGTAAATTAACATGGACTATTATTTTGTTTTTTAAACGATCTCTCTCCATTTTAGTGCTTGGAAGTGAAAGATTTTGTTCTCCTTGTATTTCTAAGCAAAATTCAGTGGCTATAAAAATGAGCAGCTCCTAATTGCTACGCTAATTTTCTCACAAATTTGCCATCTGCCTCTAATACAACTGATCTTTTGTTAATCTGTTAAGCGGCTACATTTTTAAGCGTAGCTTATTATCATTTGACATGGGGGCACCGATTAGCATTTCCACTTTATTTAGCCATTAGCATAGCAGGCCATGTTTTAATGAAACAATGTGATATCGCTTTGCGAACAGGTGTGATTCCAGTGTATACGCTATTCTAGACCCCATTTTAGTGGTGGTGGGGGGGGGGGGTGGTTCTCTCAGTCCCCTTTTAAAATTATAATTTTTTTTATCCATTTACTGATTTGGCCCCCAACCCCCTTGGCAAATTTTATCGTAGAAAACCCGGGTGGGGGGGCATAGTCTACTGGGAGCTGAGCCCCCCTACGCGTGAAATCCTAGAATCGCCCCTCTTCTACCCTATAGTATATGGTTCTCCTTGGTTTAGCGAGAGCGCCCCCTACCTGACGGGGTTGCGTGTGGCATCGTGGTCGGAGGCAGTCACAGAGCCAACGGCTGTTCCCACGGCTACATCCTCTTTCACTTCCATGATGTAGGAGGCCTGCTCAAACATCGGGGGCTCGTCCACATCCCTGACGGCAATGCGCACCGTGGTCGTGGCCTTGGCCGAGTCTCCCCATAGGTAGCGGGGGTCTGGGAATGTGTTCTCAGCCTGCACCTTAAGCGTGTATGACTTCTTCGTCTCGTAGTCCAAAGGCTGTGGCACATTGGAGGTGGGATAGTCAGAGCCATTGGTTTGACAGGACCTTCAGGTAGGGGTGCTGTATGGGGGAGGGGGGATGATGCTAATGGCCCCTGAGCGATAGGGGCCTTAAATATTTGGAACATAACTGGATTGCCCTGGATTGGGGGCTCAATATGATATGTTTTCATTGGGCCAAAAATGTCTGGTGGCACCCCTACCTTCATGAATGACTTCAAACTGATCCCTGAAGCTGCAATCAGCCAACAAGGCTGCTGTTAAATCTGAGGCACAATTGCATTTAAAGGATAAATAAAGCCTTGCTTGAGTAAAGTTATCTTCAAGGTTGTCTCAGGTCAAATACTGACAAACTATGTTATACACTTCAGGGTGAAATAATCAAAACAATAAGAAATTAGTCTTTCATTTCAGTACCCACCCTACACCAGCAGGGGGAGCCAGTCATTTCCGCTAATTGCTTCCCTCACCTTCTTCACAGTAATGATGCCTCCCTGAGTGGCCATGTCCGTGGTGATTTTGAACATGTCCAACCCGTCCCCTTCGACGATGCTGTAGGTGACCTCAGCGTTTCTGCCGATGTCTGCATCTATGGCGTTCACCTTCCCCACCAGGTATCCCACCTCCGTCGCCTCGAGGGCGCTGAACTCAGACAGACCTTGAGCACAGAAAGTGCAGGTACGACCCGGGATGATTATCAGTGTATGGTGTATAAATGCAGAGGCTAAGAGGCACTCAGTTTAGCTCAGACATCGAGCTGGGATTGTACAGGCTATCAGGGAACGGATCACAACATTAAGCCTTAAGCTGCAAGCTGGCTTTAGCATGTTCAGAGGTTTTCCTGGATCAGTCAGGGCTGGGTCGATACTGGCTTCCAGTTACAGATCTCAGGAACGTTTTGTTTCTATCTCATCAGGGCTGGCTGGCAAGCTGGTTATCCATCCATCCATCCATCCATCCATCCACACATCTATCCATCCATCCATCTATGAGGGGGGGGGCACTCACTCTGCGGGAATCGTGGCGGGTTGTCGTTCACATCCAGCAGTGTGATGCTGACGGTGGCCGAGCTATAGAGGCCCCCAAGCTGCCCGGCCATATCTTTGGCCTTGATCACTACCTTGTAACTGGCCAGCTTCTCCCTGTCCAAGTTGGGGAGGGCTGTCCTGATGATGCCTGTTGGTTGAGGGGGGGGGCAGAGACAAAGTGGCAAAAACGTTTACATCTGAAAAGTACACACTATGCACATTCCCTAGACTATGACAGTACAGACCAAAGCAGTACAGACTAGGAAGTAGGAAGTACAGACTATGACAGTATAGACCATGACAGTACAGACCAAAGCAGTACAGACTATGACAGTATAGACCATGACAGTACAGACCAAAACAGTACAGACTAGGCAGTACAGACCATGACAGTTCAGACAAGCAGTACAGACTAGGCAGTACAGACCAGGTAACACAGACCAAGGCAGTACAGACCAGACATGCAAGATTAAACTACAAAGAATTATTAAAGAAGTGTAACCGTGACTGTAAGCACACTGACCTGTTTCCGGATCGACGGAGAAGTAGGGCTGCCCCTCCAGCAGGCTGTACACCAACTTGGCGCTGGTGCCGTACGAGTTATCATCAGCGTCTATGGCCGTCACCTGAGTCACAGACGTTCCTGGGGAAGGTGGGGGGGGTTGTGTCACTTTAGAAACATTGAAAACACGCCATCAAATAGTCTATGCTGACCGAGCGGGTTCTCACAACGAAGCCTCGCTTTCTGAAAGTGTTTCATCAGCACCACAGAAGCAGCAATATGGCCACGCACCGACGGGTGACATTTCCAGCACGCCGGCTGTGTACAGCATCTTCGTGAATGTCGGGGCGTTGTCGTTGATGTCGTGGATCTTTACCACAAATTCGGTCTCGGGCTCGATGGGCTTCCCGGTGGTCTTGTCCTGAGCCCGGACCCTCAGCATGTACTGGGCTTTCTCTTCGCGGTCCAGACGCTTGATGGCGTGCAGGTTGCCGGTGGATTCCTCGATAGTGAAGATGGAGCCGGCCCCCTCCCCTGAGAGGATGTACTGCACGCTGCCGTCACCTTTGTCCAGGTCCGACTGGAGCTGGGGGCGGAGGAGGAGGGCAGAAAGTGAGCGGTGCTCACACACATGGCGACTTTCCGCCCTTTCTAATAAATTACAAATTCATTCTGGAAGGTTCTGCTTCTGACATTTCACACACCAACATTCCGCTTTAAATATTGAACCAAAATCTAATTCAGCAAATCGAATTCTAGCCAAGAATAAATGATGAATTTGAACGTAAATATGAATATTTCTGTTTGAACTGCCGGTTTAATTTTAATTTAATTCTACAAATGATTATTAAGTCAGGATAAGTACGCAGTCTGGTAAGTGGCAGGATAAAAGAAAAGTCAAGCTTTCTTCAGAAACTAAAGGTCTATAAGCTTATTACTCAGGGGTTTTGGAAAGGGTGGAAAAAAACAATAAAACAGCTAGAAGACGGCTTACAACACATATGTTAGCTACTACTGGATTATTTATCAATCAAATGTCAGTACTTTACGTTAGTTTAGCTAAAATCTACTCTAGTTACATGTCCGTTTATATGCACCATAAATCTCTTCTATATTAATATTTCCTGCTATATGCAGCAGAATGTTCTAGTATTGATACTAAAAAAAAATTACTATATTTACATGATGACAATTTAGTGAACACTGACACTGTAAAGTCTCACTGTCAGCTGAAAGATTCATACACTTCTGTTAATATTGCTGACAGGCAGTCACTTTTCACCCCATTGGATATAACAGACATCTTCACGGCAGACTTTTGCAAATCCACATCATTTTTCTCAGAAAGTTGGCAGCAGGACGTTGCTTTGGGAATCGCCATCACTCAAATTCAAATGTGATAGCTGCATTTTTCAGCTAGCAAGAAAGGTGGCGCTGTGGAGCAAATGGTTTCCCAGGATACAAACCTTTCCGATGTACTGCTTCTCGGTCCCCATGTACTCCTCTTGTAAAAAGAACTGGTTCCACATCCAGCCGCGTTTCGAGCGCCTCAGGGTTCCTCCATTCATGCCCTCTGAGCTGTCCTTCCCCGCAGTCCATCGCAAAAAGGCGTCACTGTGTCCTAGCAACCACAACCACAGCAGCCACGCCGCGTAGCTTCTTATCGTATCCATCGCACTGCAGCCCAACCTCTATCCACACAAGCTTTGCTCTTCCGTTAAAGAAGCTAACCCAATGGTCATAGTCTCCTGCATGCAGCTCTCCAGGGGATCCCAGATGACCTGAAAAAATAAAGAAAAACGAATTAATATCAGCGGGTTTCTGCTTTGATCGGCGTGGGGGCCTGACCTCTTTAATCCATCTCCTAATGGGCAATATTTTTTTAATATAATTTTTTTTAGGAAGGTCCTGCTGGAAGGCGCTGGCCTTCAGAGTTGCTCCACCAACGGGGGCACCAAAAGATCAAAGGACAGAAGACCCAGAGACACGGCAGGGCTGATCTCCAGTGCTCATGGAGAAAGAGCAGCATTGCTCCTGACTGTATCCCTGCACATCCCCTCTTATCTCAGAGAACCACAAGGGACACCGCGGACATACAGTTAGGCCCAGAAATATTTGGACGGTGACACAAGGATTGTTATTTTAGCTGTTTACCAAAACATATTCAAAATACGGTTATATAATCAATATTGTAAATAAAGTGCAGACTCTCAGCTTTAATTTGAGGGTATTCACATCCATATTGGAGGAAGGGTTTAGGAATTACAGCTCTTTCATATGTAGCCGCCTCTTTTTCAAGGGACCAAAAGTAATTGGACAATTAACTTAAAAGCTATTTCATGGGCTGCATGGGCTGTTCCCTCTTTAGTCCATCATCAACGAAGCAGGTAAAAGGTCTGGAGTTGAGTCCAGGTGTGGCATTTGCATTTGGAAGCTGTTGCTGTGAACCCACAACATGCGGTCAAAGGAGCTCTCAATGGAAGTGAAACAGACCATCCTTAGGCTGAGAAAAAGAATAAATCCATCAGAGAGATGGCAGAAGTGTTAGGAGTGGCTAAATCAATAAACAGTTTGGTACATTCTGAGAAAAAAAGAGCGCACTGGCGAGCTCGGGAACTCAAAAAGGCCTGGACGTCCACGGAAGACTGGTGGATGATCGCAGGACCCTTTCCATGGTGAAGAAAAACCCCTTCACAACATCCACCCAAGTGAAGAACACTCTCCAGGGAGCAGGTGTATCAGTATCTAAGTGTACCATAAAGGGAAGCCTTAATGAGAGCAAATACAGAGGGTTCACCACAAGTTGCAAACCATTAATCAGCCTCAAAAATAGAAAGGCCAGATTAGACTTTACCAAAAAACATCTAAAGAAGCCAGCCCAGTTCTGGAACAGCATTCTGTGGACAGATGAAACTAAGATCAACCTGTACACAGAATGATGGGAAGAAGAAAGTATGGAGAAGGCTTGGAATGGCTCATGATCTCCACATCTTCTGTAAAACATGGTGGAGGCAGTGTGATGGCTTGGGCGTGCATGGCTTCCAGTGGCACTGGGTCACTAGTGTTTATTGATGATGTGACAGAAGACAGAAGCAGCCGGATGAATTCTGCAGTGTATAGGGATATATTTTCTGCTCAGATTCAGCCAAATGCAGCACAGTTGATTGGACGGCACTTCGCAGTGCAGATGGACAATGACCCAAAACATACTGCGAAAGGAACCCAGGAGTTATTTAAGGCAAAGAAGTGGAATATTCTGCAATGGCCGAGTCAATCACCAGATCCCAACCCGACTGAGCATGCATTTCACACGCTTTAGACAAAACTAAAGGCAGAAAGACCCTCAAACAAGCAACAACTGAAGACGGCTGCAGTAAAGGCCTGGCAGAGCATCACAAAGGAGCAAAGCCGGCGTTTGGTGATGCCCATGGGCTCCAGACTTCGGGCACTCATAGCCTGCAAAGGATTCTCAACATTTTTAATACAAAAGTATTAAAAATGAACATTTTATTTATGGTAATGTTAATTTGTCCAGTTACTTTTGAGTCCCTGAAATGAGAAAAATGGTTGCGATTCCTAAACGTTTCATAGGATATTTTTGTTCAACCCCTTGAATGAAACCAGAAATTCTGCACTTCGATCGCATCTCAGTTGTTTCATTTCAAATCCAATGTGGTGGCATGCAGAGACCAAATCATGAAAATTGTGTCACTGCCCAAATATTTCTGGGCCTAACTGTAATTTCAGTTCATCGCAGGACAGGTATAGTACAGACACCAAACCGCCTAACCCATACAGATCATCAGAGAAAAAACCCACATAAACACCAACCTGGGTGCAGGAACTGGGGGCCGTAGAGGTGTGAGGTGACTGTGCCTCCCACTGATGCCTCACATCTACAAAAACATAGCTATAACACACCAGCTAAACCTGTATCACCGCCTATAAAGACCACCACCCAGATCAGTGTCCTCAGACACTTCAGCCTAAGAGATCTCCAACCCCAATGGACCACTTGACTTATTTTTATGAACAATGTAACATCTAAATTCGGCTAATCAGTCCTGGCGGGTAGGAAATTTACATTGTTTTCTTTCTCTGTGGAAAATGAAAGATCGATCTGAGGGTCACATTTAATAATGAATAAAAAATATGTAACAGGTTGTATAAAATCAGACAAAATCAGCCAGATCCAACTTCTGGTACTGATGGAGCAGTACCTCTTCTTAGCACAGGTTTCGCTGAAGCCCACCCTACATGGACTGGAATATTTCATGCACCCAATAGTCAAAGACAGAGACGCATCCATATGTGACGTCCACATCCATCCCTGGCCGGCTGAGAACAGAGACACATCCACACGTGATGTCCACATCCATCCCTGGCCGGCTGAGGACAGAGACACATTCACATGTGATGTCCACATCCATCCCTGGCCGGTTGAGGACAGAGACACATCCACACGTGATGTCCACATCCATCCCTGGCCGGCTGAGGACAGAGACACATCCACACGTGATGTCCACATCCATCCCTGGCCGGTTGAGGACAGAGACACATTCACATGTGATGTCCACATCCATCCCTGGCTGGTTGAGGAGTGAGAGCTGCAGCTGTCTCCCTGTTGTCAGCCATCAGTCCCACCTCCCCTCGTAAGCCTCCTCCCGGCTGACGCTGCTCACCCCCACCTCACTGGCTGATGTATCTTGTTTCAAATCCATGTTTCTGAGCCACTTGTGAAGCCAGACAGGCACGACAAACTATCAGGTCAATGCCGTGTGCCCAACGGAGGGAATGGAGGTTGTAAAGGGGGGAAGATATAGAGGTACCAGCAATTAAATGAGAGTTGGAGTTAAACTGGCATGAACACAGGAGGATTACATCCATCCCTCCATCTGAACTGTCCATCCATCCATCCATTCATCCATTCATCCATCCATCCATCCATTCATCTTGTAGTGGCTTATCCTGGTCTGGTATTTTTGAGTACTTTCCATTCCATTAAAGTCCCCAATTCCATCTATGCTGCAAAAAATCCCTTATTGGACCATCAATGCCAAACTGATGTTTAGGCTCTAGTACAGGGTTATTCAAATCATTGTTCTCAGGGGCCGAACCCTGCTGATTTTCCAGCCTTCCTTTACCTGTGAGCCAGGTGTGAAGCCTGTAGCCAATCAGAATCAGTAATTATTAAAGTAACTACCTGGGAGAACTGAAAACACGGCCTGGATTTGGAATCGAGGTCCAGATTTGAAGAACTCTGCTCTAGTGTATTTGCTGTGCCAGTAAGTAACAGGCAAAATACTGGTCAGTGAATGGTAGAGTACCAGCCAGTAACAGGCAGAATACTGGTCAGTGAATGGTAGAGTACCAGCCAGTAACAGGCAGAATACTGAGCAGTGACAGGCAGAGTACCAGCCAGTAACAGGCAGAATACTGGGCAGTGATAGGCAGAATACCAGCCAGTAACAGGCAGAATACTGAGCAGTGATAGGCAGAGTACTGCAGGCTGGAGGTTCAGTACAGTTCTCTCAGCTCAGAGATCCGGCTTGTGTCGCCATGGAAGCCAATGTCCAGATATAAATATTGTCAGGCCCCAAGTCTGATGGGAGAGGGCTCCAGACAGGGGAGTCACCTCCGTCAGCTTTGTAAGCGTCTGAGTCCCTTTAAGTCCCAAGGGAAGATATTAACTGAGTCTGTGACCACCCTGCTACATCTGGACACGTCGGTGTGCACAGCCCAGCCCTGCCAGCCCTGAGCTGCTGTATATCCCCTAATTAATTGAACTTTTCTAATCTCTCTCCGGCAGTTCGGGCAGTTAAGGTGCCATTACTGTAAAAGTTAAACTCTCCTTGTGGCATTAATAGGTCCTTGGTGCCGACTCCAGTAAGGAGCGAGCTTCAGACAGCCCGAGAAGATCTCCGTCTGGCAGCTTTCACCTCTGCCAGCGAGGCAGGTTTCAGAGGCGGCCGCCGGCTTTCACCACGCTGACGCTCGCAATCCCGCATCCCCGCTAACTGTTTGTCAGTGTTTTAGCTGCAGTAAACTGAGGTGAGTGAGCATGAGCAGGCAGGGAGAGTGTGGGGTAAATCCGAGCGGCTCTGTAAACACAGCGTAATCTCATTACTTCGCGCTGCTTTCTGTCCGTTTGTTTGTAAAACTTCCCCGCCGTTCGCAGAGAGACAAGCACAACGATCTCCGGGTCTGTAACTGTGGCGGTGGAGGGAAATTGAACCACCACACCCCCCCATACCCTCATTCCCCTCCCGGAGCATGGACACCCTCCCCCACAGCCTCTGTTGCACCCCCGGCTGCTCCGATGAGTCCCGCGGGAGCAATTAGAAGCAGAAAAGCCGGGAATGTCAGCCGTGATTGGAAGACAGGTAGAAGTCGTCCTAGCGAAATGGGAGGGGGGACAGGGAGGGCTAGCTGCTGCGGTATCAGGCACAATTAAAGAGGAGCACATCACTGGTGAACAGCCCTCACTTCCTTTCTCTGTAACCATGGCGATTGTTGGCATCTGTGGATTGGATTTTTTTTTTTTTATAATTTACATTTACACAGTTAATTTGACTTGCGTAAGGGCTTCTGACACAGATTACTTACGTCTGCCTGTGTATGCTATTCTGTGATTTATTATTGACATGAAAACTCTTGGGCTCATTCTCAATACTTTGGGTGTTTCTCTGCATACTTGACCATAATTGTGCTCTCATGTACCTGTTTTACCTCATCTTCCATTGTCAAAGAACAGTTCCCATACTAAGAATAGAAGTACGGAGGACGGTAAAGATCGAAATATCAAGAATACATCGGCTGCATCTTCACTAAATGAGACCAGTCCCATGATTCATTGCAGCCAAGTTCATTCTTGGAATGAAGACCAGTCTTGCCAGGACCACAAGCACGATCTTTGCATTCTGGGTATTTAAATTCATCCCTGAAGTCCAGCAGAGCGAAAAGGGGGCGTGGCCAATGAAGACCTGAGCGCCCCCTTGGTCCTGCAGAAAGGCGTCTGTAGAGAGCTCGCACACAAGCCTTTCGGGGAGGTTTCGTTTGACCTCAGATGCCAGGCTTTACGGATCTGTCGATATCTACTGATTTCCCAGTTTCACAGGGGAAAGGTCTCTCCACTCCGGAGGATGTGAGGGTATTCCAAATTCTTCATATTTCCATTTTGTAAAACCGGCTTTCTTAGTCATACTAGCGGCTACCCTTTAATGTCGTTTTCTCGTTTCTTTATTTTTCTGTACGAGTAGCTAAAAATCTCTAAATTACGCTCGTTAAACCCTGGAATATTTAGTTGGAGAGATTAGGTCCGTTCCAACGCTGAGTCAGGCTGGTGAGTCACAGACAAACCCCCGTGTTGCTATGTCACCAGCCCCTTGTTCACCAAAGTGTGTCCTTGCTGTTCCCCCAGGACCACACTGGCCCATCACTCGCAGCAGTGCTCCTGTGACAAAGGAATCATCTACAGATGTCAGCTCTTTGTACAGCACAAAGACAGTTTGGACAGTTTTAATAATTTAATTTGTCCCCTTGTTTCCAGATTTGTCCATCCAGCCTTCCATTTTCTAAGCCCACTAGTTCTTTGTGGGGATACCAGGGTTTGGACTCTATCCAGGAAGCTACAGGCACAAGGCATGGAATATCCTAAGATGGTGTGTCAAGCCATTACACATCATTTACATACACAGGATCCAGTTGTCTGACTGGTAGAGAACTGGAGTCTCCTACTGGAGAACATGCAAGCTCTACACATGGATCTGGGATGGAGACTCAAACTCTGGTCCTAGAGGTGTGAGGCAACAGTGCTAAACATTATACCACTGTGCCGCCACCCTGAAATATCAGCATCTGATGAAGGTGGCAGGAGTGTCTTCCCTAACCATCTTTTTAAAAACACTCATATCAGGTCCTCAGTGTTTGTGCACAGATGTTTCAGCTTGTTTTCCACTTTTAATCCGTATTTAAATGCGGTTGGGTTTCAGTGCCCGCAGGAGGCGCTCTTTGGCAGATGTGTGCGTGTCTTTGTCCTTTCAGTGCTGGTCATAATTAGATCGTGAGACCCTCTGTCTGACCCACGCTCTCCGTCAGGCCACAAACGCAGCATCAGACGCGCTCTGGGTCTCAAATCCCAGCACACTGACGCACTCGGGTCACACTCTTCACCAGCGGAGCCGTCCGACACGCCTCAACACGTATCGTCAGATCCCACCTTCTTCGGTGTGATAGACAGGTAGAAAATGAATAGTGGCCCATTAAAAAATATATTTCCACTCTTTTCATGTCATCAAAACCCCACAGAAGCACTTATTCACCTTGCCCTTCAGGTACGGCGGAGGTCAGAGCCTCCTCCTTCTCCCCCCTTACATAGTAAATCGGCCGTTTTCCCCCCACAAATCCTACTCTGAGCTTTACTGAGCTTCAGCTCAGGAGGGTGAACAGAGTCACTTGAACGGGAGCCTAATTGAAATTGATTTTGCAAAGAGAAAGAGGTAAAGTGGACCCCGGGCTTGAGTTTTCCCAGTATCCCACTAATCTGCCAGTAAGCCCCCCCAGTCCCCCCACCACTGTACGCACAATGTAATTAAGCTTTGCGGCCTAGGGTCCTGGAGAACACTCTGGAAGGTGTGCTTTCCTCTGTGACGCAGCCATCACCTTTAATTATGTTTCGGGTTAACGATGTCCCCGCTGTACGTGGTTTCTAGTGTTCGGTAAGTGCAAATCGGGCTCGGGTCAGACCTTTCTCACACACACACAAACACACACACACGTTTGTAATTATCTCTTGGTGGAGACTCTCCATTCATTTCTATGGGTAAAACCCGAATCCCAACATGACGGCCTTAACCCCTACACAGCCCTAACCTTAGCCATAAGTAACTCAATACGAGACTTTTGGCATTTTTAGTTTTTTGATTACATTCACAACGTCAAAATAACAGGTTTTATCACATTGTGGGGGACATTTGGTCCCCACAATATAATTTAAACATAATCCACACACATACACACACAGTTATCCACATGGGATCAGTGTGAATGACCAGATAAAAAGAAACAATACCCTTTGCTCTAAGGTGGCGTTCATTCCCTCACTTGATCTGCCTTACTGCACCTAATAAGCAAAACATTCAAGGAATTTCACAGTACTTTAATTTGCTCTGCTGGACAACAAGAATTTAAACCTCCCCCCGCCCCCCCCCCCCGTCTCTCACCTGTGTGTTCAAGCAGAGCGGTGCTACAAAACAAAATCACATCCATAACTAATCATTGTGAGTGATAAATGTAACACATATATCACATAGTATGCACCGGTAGTTCCCAAATGATGTAAATAATCCATTCCACAAGCCCTTAAATTATATGTATATTGGATCTACTCTCCTACAGCGGTGGAAAGTCCACATCCAGATTTTGTTCCAACCAACCAGTTGAATACTCTGTCAATGTGACTTCATACTCAACTGGTTGGTCTGGATTTTAATTTTCTGAACACTGATCTTTCCACCCCTGCTCTCCTGCACCATTCGAAACACCTTACAGCAGACATCCCACCTCTTCTGAAAGTGCCGGGCATCTCCCACAAACGGGCAGCAGCACCCTGACAGCTGCGAATGATGCGCAATGTCCTGAAAATCTATCCACAGAGAATTAAAAATGATCTAACACAGGGGTGTGCTTTTTACCGTTGCCATCCCCTGTCAACAAATTTCACAGCCACCACTTGCCAATCCTCCCTCATCCACCCTAAACTCAATATGCCTGAAGTAGGATGTCTGTTTTAGAAAAAAAACACATAAGCCTAAAATACACTAGTAATTGACACGCAAACAATAAATGAAAAGATAGAATGTAAATTTATGTACAGCCACGTTGCCTTTTAGCATTAGCGGATTTACGTAATTACGTAATTTACGTCGGTTTTTACGTAACTTGAGAGTTGCCTGTACATTTTCCTTGGCTTCTGCGACTTAAATACACCTTTTCTAAATAAACCTTACCAACATTTCTGTGTGGTCCTGCTCCATCCCTGTGAGCGACAGCACGCTCTGAACCTAATTCCACTGCCTGGTGTCGAGGTTGTCCAACACAGCACAATATTTGGTGACCTTTCCGAGTGTCCAGCTCAGGGTCCACCCACTGCCAGCAGGATAATTACACAGCCTGGCCTGCGGTGATAGACTCCGATCTGACAGCCGTGGGTTAGGGCACCAGTCAACATAAAACGTGTCTTCGGATACATCAAGAAAAAAACAGGGGATCAAAAATACTCTCCATTCCTCCTCAGAAATAAAAAAAAAAAAAAATATTTCTAGTCCCCCAGCCTTCATGTACACGGAACTTTCTAGAGGGAAACTGCAAGCCCTCGTCTTTGTGTGCTCGGGAAATAAAGATTTTGAAGGAAGAAAAGATGGTTTTCCTTGGGTAAATCTGGACATCACAAGTATGGGTCAGACTCTGTCTTTTATACTTCCCGTCATCATTACTGTCATCACCTCACCAACAGTGTTTTGTGCATTTTCCCCTGTTATCAAGAATATCTGATTTTCAAGAAACTTTATCTTGTCTCCTTTTCAAATTTAAGCTTACACCTACACTCAGTTAAACTTGGGAAATGTATAACAGCATTTTATACCATTATCAAGCCAACAATACTCTCGCGAAGACCAGATCTCCGTGCGTGACGCAAGGCGGGGAACGATGGCGGTTACTCGCATTCACTTTGATGAACGTAATGCACAAGTTTGTACGCAGTAATTTACATGTGAATTCTCCTATTCATGCTCTCCTCGCATGTAGGCGGAAGATACAGAAGCAGATCAGAGAGACATCAGATGTCACTGTCGCTAGCAGCATAAATAAATAAATTTTGTCAAAATAAAAGACTCACTTCCTTTCATCGTTCTTTCCATCCGAGACAGAGGTCACAAAGGCAATGACAGTGACACCGATTCCTCCTGTGCTGAACATCAGTGCATGTCCACGGAAAGATAACTCACATACAACACCGCTTAATAGCCCTTGACCAGCAGGGGGCAGTGTCAGTCAGGAGAGCCGGCCAGGTTTTGGTGCTGAGAGCAAATCGGGTCCTTGGAGGGGTACTGGAAACGTGACGTTTCCTTTTACCCCCCCCCCATCATGTGACCTGGCTGATGACCCCATGCATTAACTACCCCAAAGGACAAAGAATGCACTGAGGAATGGCGCGGTCGACACTATCCATCGTGTAACTGGCGGTAATGTACCTCTGGCCGGCATTTCACTGAGCAGCAATCCGCTTAAGCTAGCGGTTTGCCCTGACACAGCAAAGCCTGTCCAGCAGGAAGGGAGCTACCCGTATCGTGCTTCTCTCTATTCCTGCCTGCATTTGTGGTCATCCTGACCTCCATGTTACTGATTCAACCCTGGGACGCATAGAGGACCACGTAGTCCTCAGGCATCAGGCGCAATTACAAGACAAAGAGATCTGAACAATCTCAGTTTCACCTCTTAAATTCCCTAGCAACTCCACCACAGAAATCGGGGTGTTTTACAGTTGATTAGCATGAGGCAGGCAGCTTGATTAGCTGCGTCCACCTTCGAACACTCAAGCACCACTGGCTGTCTTGTTCATCAAACCGGTGATTTAAACACAGCTTGCGATGCCTGTCTTTAACCAGTACTAAATAACGTCTCAGTTATGAGGCTCTGGGCTGTTCCCCACTGCACACAGCAGTATTCTTTATTATTCTCTGTTTTATTAATTTTGTTCATTTATAAAATGAGTAACATGATTTCAACTCTAAGCTTAAAATAAGCATGGCATTCACTGGGACTGGTTGCTATGGTTATTTGTCAGTGCACTAACGCTATCCCTAAATGTAACTTCATCTCCATCAATACAACTGAAATTTTAAATGGGGCAATTTAAAGAAAGCTCCTAGCTCAGAGGTAAAAAAAAAATCTAATAAAATAAGGTTGAGTTGGTCTCAGTAGCCTTCCTGCGTCATGCCTGTAAACTGTTATTTACCTGCTGCGTGTTGGACTTCAGACAATTACTGCAGTTTTTCATGTCAGGAAGTGACATTTTAACAAAGTATTGACTTGAAAGGTCAGGGATGCCTTTAGTTCTGATGATTATTAGAAGGAAAGTACATTCAGAGTGAGCTTTCATGTGCCAAACAGTCGATAGAGAGGCAGTTGTGAATTCCACTGGTAAACTGACCTGGGGGCCAGATGGCAAAATCAACTAAATCATTAACAGTTACACTGTCCACCGAACTTGCCTTTGATGCAAACTTTGAATTTTTACCTTGGTGATGAGGGGACAATTACGCGGAGCAGATCATTCAGTTACTGCTTTGTCCACAAGGGGGCATGATAGCTGGGACGGATTTCACATGTTTCAGCAACACTTATCTTAAATCCCACATTAGAGATGAACTGGAATCTCTGGTTCAAAATCAAATTCACGATATTACGAGAAAAAGAACAATCTTTGTTTCCAGAGGTCAAAGCAATCGCATTTTACACTGGAACAAACCGAATGCATTATACAAATAGAGAGTAATTCAATTTGATTAACAAAAATTTAAGTATTGGGTAATTACAGTGCACTTTGTTAAATTTGGTGAAAACAAAACAAATAAACAAAAAACATTGAAAGTATTACACAATCACGGTGTACTTTGTTCCATGATCTTGTGATAAAAAATTACGATAACACTGAACTCCCTTTCGTCGTCCTCTCACATCCAAGAACAGCTAAGTCGTCGAAGCACGTTATTCAGTACAGTAACACGCATCTGCCAACGATTTCTTGGACCCACGCATATATAGGCCTACTATTTTGTTGTTGTTGTTTTGAAATTATTTTACGCAGAATTTTGGACCCAATTACACTAAAAGCTTTACAGGAATAAAATACGACTCTCTTGAGTCGTGTTGAACACATTTTTGAATTTTTTCCCACAATTCATCAAATTCCATTTAAATAGAAATTAAAAGCCTGGAAGACGAAACAGTTAAACAGCAGTTAATTAAATGATAGTTTAACAAAAGAAGAAGACAAAAAACTTAGGCCTTAAAAGTTGATACAGCTGACAGTCTTTAAATCACTAAACAGACTGTAATTCTCCGTACCGACTCGGATGTACAATATTTCTCATAAACAATTATTCCCCTTTAGCTCGAAATACACGTCAGTACCAGTCACCGCTTCGTATATAAACTCTCTTCACAAGCCCACACCTCCTTGTTTTGTAAGATATTAATCACGCTGCAGCGCTTGAACTCACTTTAAATGACAGGTTTATCTACTTAACACGATGCACAACACAGCGTCTTCTCCGTAATGACACACAAACGAGTATAGGCGTGTATTTGACATGACTGCACATCCCGGCTCTCATTATTATGAAAACACTTATTGCTCAAATAAACTTAGATTGCTCCGCAAAGTTCCATAAATCACATTTTGCTACAATTTACAATATGGTAATTAGTTATGTTTGCACTGGTCATAAGTATTGCTGCTTGTGAACTGGCATAAAATATGAATATTAAATGGAAAGTGACACGATCCAAACAAGTAAGTTTCAGACTAAATTCACCGATTTTGCCCAGTTAAAATAGACATGTAGCCCGCATTCAGAAGCCTAACAAACCTTTTACAAATAACTCTAAATATTGCGATTAACAATCCGAAACAGTTACCATTATACATATAGACCCGCATCATTCTTTTTCACAAGAACATTAACAACAACGCCAATAATAATAATAATAATAATAATAATAATAATAATAAACATTTTGAGCGTTAATAGGTACAGTAAATGAAAAAAATGATCTTGTCGAATAATTTCTAGGGTACTTTTACCATGATCATGATTTAAAAATAACTTACGGAGTTGAGATGAGCTTGGAACTAAGCGGCCCTCCGTCACTCACTCAGTCGGTCACTGAGCTGTCAGCGAGCGAAGTTCGCAGGATCACGCCGCAGCCACCGCGCCTCTCCGCCTCTTTACTGCCGCCGCCGCTACTGGGGGAGCCGCGACACCACGGCGCTGGACAAAGCGCTGCCGATTGGCTGCCAGGCAGAGAGGTCCCAAGTCGGAGAGAGAGAGGGGGGGGGGAGGGAGAGAGAGGGAGGGTCGGAGGGAGAGCAAGAGAAGAGATAGAAAGAGAGGAGGACGGAAAGATCGGGAGAGAGAGACTGGATAAAACGCATGTCTGATGAAGTTGTGGAACTGTCAATAGCAAGAGGCTGAAGTTCATTTTTAGGACAGTGCCTTTTCTTCCTGAGATCCTGGAGAAGAGGCCTGCACATCATTCCCACTTTACTGTGTCTGAAGGGGCTGTTGATGATTTCAGAAACGAGGAGGATGAGAAACCACCGACTTTTGCTGAACACCTACTAGCCAAAATTGTGGAAACACTTGAAATTTTAAGAGATTTATTCCAGTTTCTCCAGTTACTTATTTAATTGTCCAATGTATGATATTTCTAAAAATTCTTTGATTGTGTATAAACATTACTGCCAATATACGTGTAGTAATTTTTAAAGCGTAATGCCAAAAATGCTAGGTGTTTCTGCAATTTTGCCCACTAGTGTATGTACAGAAGAATGTGTCGAGATGTTCTCTTTTCAAAGATCTGTGAGAATTTCTTTGCTGTAAGTCATCTGGACAGGCAGAGCTGAACACCGCACTGCGCCCGACAATCCCCCAACACGATCATGCCCCCCTCCTCAATTTCCTGTCCAAAGTCCTACAATGAACATCTTTTCAGGGCCTGCTTTTGTCTTCTCTGAGTGAATGATTGCTCTGCTCATCAGTGCAACCTTCAGATTTGGGAGGACATCTCCTGTGAAGCTCCTCAATAGACTGAGGAACTAACATGTTAGTGTAGGTGAGCTGAACAGCTCCACTGTGACCAGGTAAAGTTACGTCAACACATGAAGTCTGTATCCTGCTGGATGTTTTAGTGAAGCAGTTCATGTTAAAGACCATGCATGAGGTTATTAGAACACTGCGCAGTCTGGGATTGGAACCTGCAGCTTTTCAGAATTTCAGACAGGGGCTTAATCACCACGGTGTCTGAAGGAACCACACTCTGGGGCTGGACACAGCGCTGAAATCCAACACAACTGCTCTGTGTAGGGCCTGCTGGAATTATGGGATGTCGGTTTCTAAGTGCATTAGAGCTCTCTTTATGAAACCTTCAGGCAAATGCCTCAACAGAAAAGCCTGACTCAAGGGAGTAATCAGGATGAATAAGCACTTGGGACAGTCACAATCCAAAGGAACGGACATCTTGTCCGGCGTGACCTACCCTGTGTCCATGTCCTTGCACGGGGGACACGAGTCGGACGGACGAGCTGGTGTGTCAGCTCTCCTGCTGAAAGGAGGTTAGCCAAGAGCTCCAGGCCTGCCTCGGTGGGGGGGGGGGGGGGGGGGCGGGACACCAACCCCGGGCCCCGGCGGCCCGTGTGTCACCCCCGCCCCCAAGCAAAGGACCCCCAGAA
>JAODKC010000082.1:6600291-6617076 GCA_026777985.1 Mormyrops attenuatus
TCCCCTTGTTATTGAGTACCAGGTGCCGGTACTCCCCTTGTTATTCAGTACCAGGTGCCGGTACTCCCCTTGTTATTGAGTACCAGGTGCCGGTACTCCCCTGGTTATTCAGTACCAGGTGCCGGTACTCCCCTTGTTATTCAGTACCAGGTGCCGGTACTCCCCTGGTTATTCAGTACCAGGTGCCGGTACTCCCCTTGTTATTCAGTACCAGTTGCCGGTACTCACCTTGTTATTCATTACCAGGTACCCGTACTCCCGTTGTTACTCAGTCCATCAGAAAAAGTGTTTATCTCTTTGCTTTTTTGGAAGTTTCATACTCTTACTGGGTGTTCAAGTCTCCTGCTAAGTATGTACACACTCACAGATTGATTTGCCCTATGGGCATATCCTGGATGTAGAGCTTGTGTTCAGCTATGCTGTGGGATACCAAATCCACTAAAGTACTTTAAAGTATAAAATAATGTGTATTAGAAGTAGCCAATTCAAACTATCCAGGAACAATATGCTAAATCAAACTAGGCTAGGCCATCCATCCATCCATTACCCTATTCAGGGTTGTGGGGGGTCTGGAGTTAATCCTGGATGCTACTGGTGCAAAGCAGGGGAAAAACCCAAGATGGGGTGCCTACCCATACCAGGGCACACTCACACATGCACATCTATGGACAATTTGGTAACTCGAATTTACCTCAGCATGTGTTTGTACTGTACTCAGAGGAAATCCCCCAACAACATGGGGAGAACATGCAAACTCTACACACATGGAACTCTGGTGGAGACTCAAACCCAGATCCCAGACATGTGAGGCAACAGTGCTAACCATGCCACCCAACTAGCTAAGGCAAGTGAGCTAATTCAAACTAGCCAGGGCCAACATGCTAATTCAAACTATTCTAGGCAAGTGAGCTAATTCAAACAAGCCAGGGTTAACATGCTAATTCAAACTAGCTGAGGCAAGTAAACTAATTCAAACTAGCCAGGGTCAACATACTAATTCAAACTAGCCAGGGTCAACATACTAATTCAAACTAGCCAAGGCAAGTGAGCTAATTCAAACTAGCAAAGGCCAACATGCTGATTCAAACTAGCCCAGGCAAGTCATCTATTTCAAACTAGCCAAGGCCAACATGCTAATTCACACTAGTCTAGGCAAGTGAGCTAATTCAAACTAGCTAGGGCCAGTGTGCTAATTTAGAGTAGCCTAGGCAAGTGAACTAATTCAATCCTGCCTGGGCTGGTGTTTGGAAAAATAAAACTAGCTAGGCTGAAAGCTTGAATTTGGACTAGTGTGCTAAATCAAACCTCCCTGGGCTAGCATGCTAACTCAGATTAGCCTGGTTGAGTGTATTAATTCAAACTGACATGGGTGAGTGTGTCAATTCTTTATTTGGATATGATTCCCCAGGTAACGTGTAAATTATTGACATTGGCTAGATTTGAATTGATCCAGTAAAATCGGTTCTGACTAAGGTTTGTACTCTTCAGCAGTCAGCACAGTAAAAACTCAGTATAAATTAATCATTAATTAAGTGGGGGAGAACTGATATCCTGATGTTTATTTCAGAGAAAAACCTGTTAGTAAAATGATAAAGTCACTGAGGGAAACTTTGGTCTTCAGATCATTGAAGGTGGAGTTTACTGCCATACCAAAGGGTAGGATTAATTATCCAAGCTATCCAAGCTTAAAAAACTATTTCTTCCCTAATAAGATTTTCCATCTTTAATATCAGAGGCCACCTTGCAGGTTTCAATGGGCCAAATTTCTTGTCAGGACTAAACGCTGGGGAATGTTCACAGGAACCTTCAAGAGGTTTGATGGAAATTGGTTTTAATTACCAGTGCCTCCCAGATTAGCCTCTTTTTGAGGGTAATCCCCAAACATGACAACATAACAGAACCGGGATAGAGTGGGAATATATATACCCACTTCGCAGACGATGATTTCACGGTGTAATAACGGAGCTGAACACACAGAGAGAGCGGGCACCTCGTGTAAACAGCCATCGCAAATCCACTCAGGGTCAGTGCGGTTAGCACTTTGATTGAAGGCAAACAGAGGAAAACCATGTTCATGATCTCCTGGCATGCTCCATCGAGGTCATAGAGGGCCAGGGGGGGTCCAGTCAGCCTCCAGCACAAAGATCAGCTGGCAGACTGGATAGCATGGACCATCGCTAATATGCTAATGCATGTTCTGTTTTTGTCCAGCTTAAATATGATATGCACACTCTTTGCTTTACTTTTTTCAAGGAGGACTTGACTTGAGATTTCTCTCACCTTTTCGGTTTTTACACGGACTCCACAAAGAATTATATAAAAAGGAAAGATATTTATGAGTTTATTCTAAGGATCTGGGCAGAGATGTGTAATGGCTCTTTCCCAGGGGAATCAAAAGGAGGTCAGAGACATTCAAAATTTATTGCTAGCTTCTAGTATGGTCAAAGATGAAGGACAGCCTGGAGACAGAAGTCAAAAGGTTATCCACTTCAGGTGGTCAGGAGATGTCCCTTGTCCCTGAGCAGGGCAAGCAGTTAGAAGATGGATGGATGCATAGATGTTTAGGACTCATATGGAAAGTTAAATGCACAGCTGACCATTATTAGAAAGTGTAGGGATACTGGAAGAATGGATATCCTTTAATGAAAAAAAGAAGAAAAAGGAAAATCAATTGGCAACAGCGCTGCCCTCTAGTGATCCAAAGAGATAACGAACTAAATGCTCTGATGAGTTTTTTTTTTTTGTTTGTTTCTTTTTTGATCTGAACACAAACATTTTGTTTTGTCATCAAAAGAACAAAGGCCAGGCCCTGGTTTTCAGCCGCAACACATGAGGTGGGTGTTTTTGGGATTTTACTTTGAAGGCAAGCCCTGCGGCCCTTGTCAAGACTGATGAAATCACAAACCCCTGAAAGTACGGAAACATGTTGGCCAAACACCTTGTTCCCTCTGCCAGGAGACTGAAGCTTGCCTTCAAGTGGACCTTCCAGCAAGACCATGATCCCAAACACCTAACATCAAAATCGATCAAGATCTCACTTCAAACTCAGGGCTCTAAATCTGAGCAGCCAGTCCTTAACAAAAAGCAAAAAATTAGTTTCATCAGCAAAACCCCATTGACATCACGCATGTTCAAAACATCAACAGGAAACAAATGATGAAAAGGCAAATATTTCAACACTAAAGGCTAACAAAGCCTGTTCAGATAATCTAAACAGCTGCAGTGATGGTTTAGAGGAATCTCGTTTATATATAAATACACTAATATCAAAAGCTGGATTTTCTCCCTCAGTGTGCTGCAAAATATACAATAGAAGTAATAATCTAAATACTCACACATAGACATTTCTTTTTGTATGAATTTAACTTTCTGTGTCCATATAAAATATACAACTCAGAGATGCATGTTTTTATACTTGGAAAAAACTTTATTTATCTAAATCGTGCCTTTCCCCCATTATGCATACATTGGACACAGTCAGTGCCTTCATTTGACCTCTGTGGCATGGTGTTAAATCTCTCATCCACATTATGATAAGCTAGCTCCTGTCAAGCAGAAAACAATGCCTCCTGATGAGACTCCACATTCGAACACTGACCCTGATGCAAGATGATAGTGGAAAGCCTGTATGGAATGCAGATTATTTTGTGGGTGGCCTTTACATCAGAAAGTGTACATTAAGGAGTGCACACTTCAGAGTGCACGCTTGAGAGTGTTCTACCTAGAACGCAATGTTACGATGACACGAAATTCACACAACGTATATGCAGTTTGACCTCATTCTTTCAAAGATCTTTTTCCATTCAGCTAGTAACAAGTCGGGGGTGAGTTTCCCGAAGCCTTCTTAATGGTACGTTGTTTGTAAGTTCTATGTTAAAAGATAGAATTTACGAATGACATAGCCTTAAGAAGACTTCGGGAAACTCAGCCCAGATCATTATTCTTACCTTTACCATTTTAAACAATAAAAGTGTTATTACCATTTCCTTTTTAAACGGTAAAAGTGAAATATTAAAATAACGATAAAGTATTCTTGTAGGCAATCAAGACTTGAGCCCAGTCACAGCCCTGGACTCACACAGTGTGCCATTTCTAGACATGTTTTTTGGGCTTCACTAAAGTAGCGTTTTACGCCTGTACTGATCGCCAGCCATTGTGCCAAAGTAACTGTTCCTGCTGGAGCTGACTTTATCCTTACAAATTCTCACAGAGATTTAAAGTAGCTGGGGAAAACTTTATAAATTGCACACAGCTGAACAGTTGCCACAGAAACAGCAATAAAAACCATGACGAAGACCTATAAGCGCATCGTTCTATGAAACAGTTATTCCGAGGTTCTATCTATGTATCTGTCTGTCTGTCCATAGGTCTGTTGGTCTGTCTGTCTGCCTATCAGATGGCTGGTCCAACTGTCTATCAGTCGGTCTCTCTGTTTGGCTATCGATTAGTCTGTCTGTCAGTAGATCTGTCTGTCAGTCTGATGGCCAACCAGGACTGCTTCTGCTAGCAATATGTCAGGGACTGGAGACAGGTGAGTAAGGTGTGGAGGACAGTGGGATCAAAAACCAGGTGTGGATTGGCACTGCGGGTGAGAGAGAAGATTTCTGTTGGCACATAGCAGGACAGAGCAGCGGGATCCTGGCCAAGTAATCATTACACCTGGGGGAGGAGATACCCATGTGAGAAACTTCTGTGGTTATAATTAGACTTTCCTGAGTCCAAATGAATGGGTGGTGCAGTCACTGGCTCAGTGCATTTCAGGAGTAATATTTACTCTGACTGATGCACTTATTACATTGTAATTATTTGTACAAACTGCAAACTGCAGTGTTTACGATGCTAGACCCATTCTGCTCATGACAGTTACCCTCTAGCGAGGAATCCTTCCGAAAATGACAAACGAACGTGTTTATTTAAAGGCACTGTTCAAAGATAAGCCTTAACTATTGGGCATGGAGACTTAAAGTGCACTGTACTTTGACAGCTGGCATCTGGGGGCATGAGTCTATGGTTGACAGATTTTAATTTTTTTTATGAAGGTTTTCTGAAGAAAATGGAGGCACCTGACGGACAATAAATCTCACTTGAGGTTCAAATTGGCCATGGCGTTTAAACAGGCACAGGAGAGCGGGCATTTGCATTAATGAGCCTTTCCGGCCTGTGTCTTCCAGGTAGGATGGGAACTGGTGAGTTGCCCCGGTTTCGAAGATGCAATAAGGTCCACCTCAGCCCAAATGAGGTGCTCTCATTATCCACCAATGCTGAGAAGTTACAAGACCGGCATCCATTGTGAAAGCGAACAGCGGACACAACAGCCCAATATTACAAATACCCAGGTTACTGTTTCTCTTCGGGATCTCACAGAACAATGGTCTGCCATAGTACAAGTTTATCGCATGATATGTAATGTATTCTTCAAACTCAGCCCATAATAGTCTGCCTTCTCATCGCGGTAACGGAGACGTATGCTTTTGGAGGCTGGCCCCTGCCGTCGCACTTCAGCGTTACTGCAAGTGTTAATTTTGGCGATGCGTTTAATGCTTAAGAACGAGGAGTTTTATCTGGGTGGTGGAACAGGACTGCAGATATGGTAGGCAGGTCTGCTGAAAAAATGATTCCTTCAGAGACTGATTCTCTCAGCAAGACTGGGTTAGGCAGATACCAACCAAACATGCAGGATGTCCATAAAGCCAAATGTAGGCTACATTAAGCACTTAATTACTGGTGAAAGTAACAGCCACATTTGCTGGACATGACTGTAAAATTCAGCATGCCTTGACATGATTGGTCCATGGTGTACCCCAACTTCAAAATGGCTTGACATGATTGGTCCATGGTATACCCCAACTTCAAAATGGCTTGACATGATTGGTTCATGGTATACCCCAACTTCAAAATGGCTTGACATTATTGGTCCATGGTATACCCCAACTTCAAAATGGCTTGACATTGTTGTTCCATGGTGTACTCCAACTTCAAAATGGCTTGACATGATTGGTCCATGGTGTACCCCAACATCAAAATGGCTTGGCATGACTGGCTCAGTGTGTACCCCAGCCTTATGCTGCCTGAGATAAGCTCCAGGCCCTATGACCTTGACCAAGATTAGTGGTTAGAAGATGGACAATATTATTCGCAAGAAATTTTTACACACTTTGCATGGTGTTAAATGTTAACTTAAAAATAGCTTTTCCAAAGATTTTAAAATATATTACCATGGGCTTTATAGTGTAAGGGGCATGATCTCTGTGGGGATGTGGTTCAATTGCAAGTTATATATTATACACATTTTAAACAGTTGGGTTTATAAAGAGTTTCCCTTTCAAACAATTAGAGAACCAGTAAGGCATTATAATCGTGTTAAATATTATACTTAAAAAAAAAATCAACGAATATTTATAAGATGAATGTTGGTTAAATTAAGAGAGAGTAATTTTACAAAGCATAGCCTTCTAAAAAAACAAAGTAACTTTTTCTGTCATTCTGAGGAAAAAAAAAAGAAAAAAAAACAATAAGTGTAAATTTTATTTTTCTCCTAGGTTTCAAGCGATTGTTTCTCCACAGGAAACATCTGGAAAGCGACGATTGGTTTATTGCGGTTGTAAGATCAACATATTATTCGAACTCGATCATCATTTCATATATAGGCACACGAGAGCCATTTTTTCCCCATGACACAACAAACTATGTTGAGAGACAAATGTCCGTAACACCTGTGGGTTTGTTGCCGTTTGTTACGAGTCATTTCCTCCATTATTCGCCGCTAGTCGAGTCAGAAACAGCAACTGTAGCGTCCTGCCAGATAATGAGAACATGAAGAAAATCTCCGCAAGATAATAAAGACAGTCACCCCCACATTTTACCGAGAATCCCGTCTCTTACAAGAAGTTTGTCTGACGCTTCCATCTGTAACCATCCAGTTAAAAGCGGCAACATTAAAAGAAACACCTTGTTACTTTTTTTTTCCCAATGTGATTTTCAACAACCAAAGCGCACAAATTCCGACGATTATTTGTAAGGAATCAAAAAAGCTTCTAACAGTCAGCAGGAAATATGTCGGCGGAAAATTTCCTCAAGAAATGAAAGCGTCCGCGGCCAGCGGGCACCACGGTGTTCGGCGCAGCGGGAAGGAGACCATTTGGGGAGCCGCCGTGATTTTCATTAGCGCACTTCTGTCTGGCCGCTAACACTGCAGTTTAATGCGCAACAAAAGCTGCGCGGAAGAGAAGAAGGGATGAAGATTAGAGGGCAGGCGCAGAGGAGCATGAAATGATGCCCGAGAGAGGTCGCCCCGAATACAGGGCTTTCATCTCCCGCTGCCCAGCTACGCATCACGCGTAATCTATTCAGCACCTCAAAGAGTCAATGAAAATAATGGAAATATGCTTCCCCCAGCATTTAAAGTCGCTCGCTACTTTATTGTTATGTCTGAAGGTGCCGTAGAATGAGGGGAGAAAATAACTGACGGTGCGAATACTGGCGTTTTGGAGGGGAACTGTATAGCCCCCCATTATGCGAAATGGAACTGCTGACACCGACTGCCTCGGCTTCCAAGGGAGGGGGGGGGGAGTACATTAATTATTCTGCCATTACAGCCTCGCAGATTTTTGTCTTTGTGTAAATAAGATGATAATGTGACTGGGTTCAAAGACGGCTACAGTATAAATAAAGTTCATGCATAAAGTTCACTTTACTGGGTGAAATTGCTAGAGTCGTTTTTAATCTCATTATCATTTGAATAATTGCATTTTACACACACACACACACACACACACACACACACACACACACACACATATATATATATAGTCCCCACAATGTAATATAAACCTTTTCCACACGCACACACAGGATTATATCTTTGTGGGGACCATCCATTCATTTCTATGGGCGCAACCCTAATTCCAACATGACGACCTTAACCCCAACCCAGCCCAAACCTTACTCATAAGTAACCAAACAAAATACGAGACTTCATTTTTGTTTTCTTGATTGCATTCGCAGATTTTTATAAAATTGACTTTCCCCTAGCGGGGACTGATAAAACGTACCGACAATGTCAAAAAGACCACAATGTAACATATAGACGCGTGCACACAGACATGCATGCACGTCGATTGCTCAGGTGGAAATATCTTAAACGTTTAACGAGAAAATGGGATGATATAAATAGTGGGTTTCCCTGAGACACTGATGACATATTTGCTAGCTGCCCCGTCTCGTCATGGCGAGATCAATATCTTCCTGTCACGCTTCAGCCTCGCAGCGTCCCCCCCCAGCCCCAGGTGGGACTGACGGCTTCCGTTCTTTCAGCGTTACTATCGGTTATTTCGTTTGACCTGGACACATGATGTTTTTCTTGCCTCAGAAATAATAAAATTAAATCCGCAGGAGAGAATGCTTTCTGTAACCTATAATGCACTGTACTACACCCCCCCCAACCCCCTGCCACTCCCTGCACACACACACTCGCAAACAAACACCAACCAGTACGGGAATAAGAAGGAACAAGTGCTTGATTCCAGTATGTGGCAGGGGAAGCGTGGGTGGGGGGCGGGGGCATTAATGAGGCGTCCCTGCCGGTAATTACTGCCTCTTCCAGGGGCGGCCCGTCTTGTCTCATTATTGTCACGGCGGGAGCAGCCTTGGTGACGGTGGACAGCGTGCCCCCCCCCACCACGTCAGTGCATCCGCCGTCTCCCCCGTTACTTCCTGGTGTGCGCCTCACCCCCCTAATTTCCCGCTAATGGCTCGTCCCTTTTCTCAACCCGTGGCTTTTTCTCAACTCTCTATTTCCGGCTTATCGGCCTTTCATAACGGGCTGGCGTTCTCGCTTCTGCGACTGAGCGGCCGTGCCTTCGATGTTTTGTTCCTGATGGCGGAACGCGGGAAGTTTTGACGAGCCGGGACAGGAGACCTGATCGCCCCCCTCTCGGGGATGGAAGGGAGCGGGCTGGGGGTGAGAGCAGAGCGGCGACGGAGACAATAAAAGGCCTCCTGTCCAAACATGAGGTCGCCCAAATAAACCGCTGAACACACGGGCATACAGCTGCTGCTGTTTTTGAAGTCACCTGCTCCCCCCCCCTTAAGGGATGGGCCCTACTCCCCCGCATTCTCATTTTTCGGTTGTTGATTTTCAGAGAAGTGAAAGAGACCTTCAGATAGTGCTACACTGGGGACCCACACCATGTTTATGGACGTCCTACACATCCGGGGCTAACAGCCAGCCGCATAAAAAGGTCAGGAACTCCCAGTATCCCGGGTGATTTCTAGTGCTCAAAGGCACTGATTGCAACCTTCATGGAGCCATTAACATGAATGTCTTATTTGTTACTGTTCAGTAATGTTTACATATCTTCTCTACTCATCAAATGAGTGTGTTGTGCAACAGCAAAGCTGTAATTTCCTATCTATCTATCTATCTATCACTTTCTGCTGTGTTATACTGTGACACAGAGAACAGACCTGCTTGTGGCACGGTGTGCTCTCACAGCATGCTTAGTATTCAGGGGGCTCTGACACCGTTTGCACGTTCTCTGTATCGACTTTAATTTATAGCAGCTGAGCCGCTAGCGGCTGGGAAGGCCAATGATTTGCAGGCGGGGCCTTGGGCACCCCTTCAAGTGTAACTAGAGAAAGCAGATCCCATCGCACTACAGCCATTCATTTCATGGCTCATAGGAGCATCGCAATGGAAGCCATTGACATTGAAGCTGAAAACCATTAGGGGGAGAACGTCTCCACACGGTCGTGAAGTTCTTCTCTTTGGCTCGTCTTCCATTAGCCCAAAGAATGCTAAGTAATTTTAGCATGATGTAATGCTGTCATGTGACATGAGCCACATGGTTCAGCTGCAGATCCTGCTGGTTTATGGCAGTTTTGCTCGATTGCTTCATGAAACATACTTATATTCTCAAGACTATGAGAGCATTTCTCAGAACAGTTCATGCAGACAGCACAACACTATGATTTAGCTGCAAAAGCTTGTAACTCACCCAAAACGATTAATTCATGTCTCAAGAGCAAATAATTCCACATTCATCCAATGAATTAGTCAGTGCCATCAAAATGAAAAGTACAATCAGCATTGTTTTAACCACGAGAACTGAAATGCTTAGATATATCGTCAGTGTAAGTATGTCAGTGTAAGTATGTCAGTGTAAGTATACTCCTGAGCTCCACAATTCAGAATGGTAGTCGGTTCCCTCTTTCTCATTGTCGCTGACTGATCATTTTTCTTTAGCAAACTGATATGTATTCATGTCAAAGACACCAGTTTCAGCACTGCAAGGCTCTTCATTACAGTATGTAAAGTTCACTGGCAAGAGAAAGCACTCGCATGCACATGTAACTTATTCAGATCTCAAGACACAGTAAAATAGCAAACAAAAAAGTCACACAGCACTGTATAACTCAAAAACAACAAGATGGCAATAGATGAACAACAAAAGGGCAACAAGATCATGTACTGTGGGAACCAAAAACACATAAATGGCGTATCACTGCAATTTATGGAATGTATTTTGAAATGATTTTGAAAGCTTGGTTAACTATTTTGCATGTGGTGGCCAACGCGATTATCACACATATATTGTTTTGGGTTTAAAATTATCATAATGGGAGACTACATAATCTATTTTTACCATTAAGACTAAAACAACTGAAAATTGTGCCAAATGATGACAATTGTACAAATACATTGAACAATACCAAATAAATTATTTGGAAATTTGTGTAAAGCAGTTACAAATGATGCTCTGCTGTGCGGAATGTGATATTGTGGTGTGGAGATTACACTTGTTGTTTTGCAATTGTTGATTGTCATTTGAGAAATACTTTAATATAGCAATGGAGAAAAATTGTAAAAACCATTTAGCCGCTTTTTAAAACTGTACGATGAAATTTAATGGAATTGGGTTGGCTGACTAGAGATCCTGGAGTTAATACCAGGGAGAGATGGGTACAAGGCAGAGAACATCCTGAATGGGACATCATACCATTATGGGGCACGCGCACACACACACACACACACACACACATACTTTTTTATTCATATCTTTGTGGGGACTATCCATTCATTTCTATGGACATAACCCTAATCCCTACAATGACAACCTTAACCCCTACCCAGCCCTAACCTTAACCACAAGTAACCAAATTAAATACGAGTATTAGTTTTTTGACTGCAGTTACAGATTTTTATAAGATTGAGTTTGAAAAATGGTCCCATAAGGTCAAAATAACAGGTTTTATCACGTTGTGTACCAACAGGAATGAGGAGAATGTACTAACTCAAACCTCCAACCGCAGAGGTCGCGGCACTATGTACTAACTCAAACCTCCAACCGCAGAGGTCGCAGCACTATGTACTAACTCAAACCTCCAACCGCAGAGGTCACAGCACTATGTACTAACTCAAACCTCCAACCGCAGAGGTCACAGCACTATGTACTAACTCAAACCTCCAACTGCAGAGGTCGCAGCACTATGTACTAACCCTCCCATTCATTTTTATATTACATTTTCAGCATGTGATCTTTGTAGTAACAGTCCTCTGGCAACAGTGAAAAAACAAAATGAGTTCTATTGTCATTAAGAGTGTCAGATGCAGTCATACAGGAGCAGGTCGCGGAGCCAGCAACACTTCTGAAATCATTCTGCCTGTCAGCAGCCGACTCCTCTGGCGCGACGTGCCGGTAAGTTCCAGAAAAGACAGACCATAATACCCGTAATCACTGGCAAGGCGCTCGAAATGTTGCAGGGAATAAAGTCTTTGTGTGGGCTCAGGGTATCAGGGCTCATTTTGTGGAAGTGGAACGGGACTCAGCGGGGGGGGATGGCAAAGAAGGATCCGGAAAGAAAAAAAATGCAGATTACTACCGGGAATGAAATCATGGAATAGCGGGGTCATGTCAGGAGATGCTCCATGGATCAGGAATTTTGTTATAATTGTGTCAGTGCTGTGCACCAGTGCTGTGCAACAGTGCTGCGACGTTGGCTTCCTCAGTTCACACACGGATCATACATATGATATGCAGATACATAGGGAGGTACAGGAATGCAAATAATCTGACAAAATAAAGCAAACATACAAAAGACAATGATCCTTTCAAGATTCAAGAAAGACAGGGGTGTTGGATGCTAGCAGGATCTGATTTAAAGATAGCTGTAATTTAGCAATAACCTAAAAATAACATTAATAAAAAGTGTTCATTCTACACAGGAAGGAAACGCAGTCCTGAATAATAATTCAGACGATTGAAAATGAATGTATATCTACTGTACATTAGGAAAACTTTTCCATGCAGGTGATACTGTTTGACAAGTGATGCATCTGAGGCTTGTTTTAAGGGTCATAACGGAAAATGCGGCCATTGTCCTGCTATTGTTTACATGAATCTCTGGGATTGAGAGACACGAACGGACACAGATGGGAGGCTTTGAATTGTCCTCTGTCCGTCTGTCAAGGTCTGAGAGGACGTGTGTGAGCACTGTCGGAGGCCACCGCCAGGCACGCCCACGTGAAAACACGCCCACGTGAAAAAACTGCCATTCCAGGGCTCTCGATTTTTTTCCGACTGGCTGCTCTTCATGGGTTTCTATTTTCGTCCTCTTCTGAAAACGTTGCCTACAAATATTGTGCACATTTTGTTTTGTCATCATTTATTTTTCATTCTACTTGTTCCTCTTGTCTAGAAAGAGTCTCCTGGCCCCCACTTTGTGCCTCGCCTGGGGTATTAACGCAATTCCCCCGAGTATTCACAAGCAATCCCGTCCCCGTAATACGCTGGGAGTCTCCCGCCCGGCTCCCAGACCCGCCTCCTCGCATCTGTAAATAAATCCGCCGCTTCCAGGGACAAATCCGATTTCCAGCCAAAATACCAGGTGGCTTCTTTGTGCCAGGGCTGTAATTTATTTCTCGAGTGCGGTAAAGTGGGGTGCTTTTCAGATCACGCTGCAAAAATGCAAATGTTTGATGGGGAGAAAGGAATCAGGAAGCACGGCGTTTGACAGAATGGCTGTCCTCTCCGCTGTGAAGGGCGGTGGTGTTAACCATGCAGAGAAACTATTAGGAGCAGTGCTATGTACAGATGGTCCACACGAGTTAGCTATTACAGACACTCCTCGGCTTACCCAAATAGACCATTCTTCATCCCCTTACATACGTATCAAAATTTACATATGTCAGATTCCCCAGCCTAGCCGAACCTAGCCTAGCCTACCCTAGCCTGACCTACCCCAGCCTACCCCATTCTAGGGTAGCCTACCCCAGCCTAGCCTACCCTAACCTAACCCACCGTAGCCTAGCCTACCCTAGCCTGACCTACCCCAGCCTAACCCAGCCGACTCTAGCCTAGCTTACCCCAGCCTAGCCTACCCTAACCTAGCCCACCCTAGCCAAGCTTAGCCTACCCTACCCTAACCTACCCCAGATAAGACTACCCCAGCCTAGCCTAACCTAGCCTACCTGAGCCTAATATACTTCAGGCATTTGTTGGAAACACAGGTATGAAAAAAATACACAATTAACGATTCTCTAGTAAATGTCAGACATATGAAATATTGCAATATGCCATAGGCTTGGGCAATAAAATGATTTTTTTACATTTGCATAAGGGCCTATTCTATTTAGAATGGATGCATTCACAACACAAGACACACAAGAGCTGGGAAGGTGACATAGGAAGACAAAGCAGACATCTGCCTACGTCAACTTGCACTTAATGCACTTCAGATGCTTTGTGTAAGGGCTTTCCGTAAATAATGTGTACGACACAAGTCCGTACATAAGTCAAATTTATGCAAGTAGAGTTTTGTCTGTAATATTATAAGGTATATGCTAGAGACATGCACTAACAGCAGGGGGCGCAGTGGTTTAGGGACTGACTGACACTGAGTGGGCTGCTATATTCTTCAATGGTGAATTGTAATATTTTGGGTCTGAATTTTCTTGAATTTACTTGAAAAAGATCCTACATAGAAACTCGCATTCACACTGGTATTGGGATTTCCATAACGATTGCCATTTAATGCTAATGCATATAACTGGGCCTCACCAAGCCTGACCATACAGCTACTATTCCATCATCCATGAGCGAAACAGAAGCCACACGCACCCTAAATGTTACCATTAAGATGAGAGAGACGAAAAGAAATGAAAAGTAGCTCAGCGGTGGGCGTCCATCTGTTGCATGTGCTGCTTTTATAAACGTATAAAAAATACAAGGTGCTGTCTAATGATGAGGTCTCTCTCTCTCTCGTACGGGCACACAGAAGGGGTTTCCACAACTTACAGAAGTTACAGAATGTCCACCTAAAGTCCTCTGCAAAACGAGAAATGCTAAGCTGGACAGCCCTCAAATTCAACAGGGTAAATGAATGGGACCAGGGGATCTGATGGGCCAAAGGTGTCTTTGAGACCAGGGGCCCTCAGAAATGACCCTGAAGGGGGCATGGGGGCACACACACACACACACACACACACACACACACACATGATATGTGTAAACATATCTTTATGGGGACTGCTCATTCATTTCTATGGGAAAAATGCTAACGCTAACTACGACAACCTTAACCCCTACCCAGCCCTAACCGTAACCATAAGTAACCAACAAAATACACGAGTTTATGCATTTTTAGTTCTTTCATTGCAGTCATAGATTTTTATTAAATTGAGTTCCCTTATGGGGACCGGTTTCCTCGTCCCCATAAGGGAAAAAAAAACGGGCATTCATCACGTTGTGGGGAGATCGTGTCCCCATAAGGCAAGGTATACCCACGCGCGCGCGCGCACACACACACACACACACACACACACACACACAAGAATCCCAGAAAATCCTTTCATTCGCCATCTCATCGGAGACCCCAGCAGCTCTGAGGAGGTTGAGTTTGGACAAAACATACTAAGTTTACGGGCCGGCCTGAAAAGGGAGTGTCATTACGCGGAGATTGACAGCCCAGCTTGTCTGTATTACACAAATGTCATTATGTACCAATTAGCATTTAATGGTAGCATGTGTTGCCTATTGACAACTGAAGCCAACTGGCCAATTAGGAGACCTCTAGGGGTTAGAAAGTCATTATGGTGTCAGGTACAAACAGTTTGAAACTATGGCATTTAAGTAAAAACATCTGCTTAATTGATCTTAATTGACGGCACTTTACTCACCTTGCTGTCAGTTATTAACGCTTCTGAGTTGTTTCTTACAGCTATTCATCCCGTGGGGGGGGGGGCAGCCCAGGCCTTCAGAAGACAGAGTTCCTAACTTTGGCGGCGACCTTGAAGGCGCTGAGCAAATTATCTTTTCAAACTGCAATTCATGTCTCACCCTGGGTATTTATAAGTTAGTACACGCACATATCTGCGGTCAGCAATCTGTGCCATTCATTGGGATCCAGTCTGGCGTCTTTACAAAGGCCTGTTGGGTGAATGTTCAAAGGGGCTTTTTCTCAAAACCTGATTGGATGCCCCTTCCCAATGCCTCGGCCCCACCCATTTTCACTGGCTCAAAGTGATGTCAATCATGTAACGTATTTCCTTTAACTTCTCGAGATAAACGAACGAACAAAAAGGCATCACAGGCACAATTACTGTGCAATTTAAGAAAGTATGTTTTCCTGTTTCGTTGTGCACTAGTGACAACCTTCATTTTGCCTCCTGGAGATTCCACGCCACATGCCTGACCCACCTTGCACACTCTCTTATTTATGGACATGCAAGCTGATATATTTATAATGTAATGGTTTTATAAATTTGTACATGAAGGTTGGAGCACCAGAACTGCAATAACGAAGAAGGTTGATGGTTACGGATGAAGGCAAGGGCACCGGGGGTGGGGGGCAGGGGGGGTCATGTATACTATCTCCCTGGAGACAGTGAACAGGGTCTAAAGAGGACACCATTCCTCCACAAAGTCATTAAATTGATTAGGATTTACATGTATGTAAATACAGATTTTGCCACTCTTAATCAGTAACGCAGTGCGACGGCCAGGAAGCACACAGCACATTAATGGCGTTTTACGACTTTGTCATTATCACGTAAATCTGGTCCTCTGAGGCCTGTCTCTGTGGGTTTCACCAAATATTTGACCGTATTTAAAATCCTCTGTCTGTGTGTGTGTGTCCACCTCTGACTAAACACTCAATCGGCGTATAATGTTCACGGACAGGGAACCATTTGTGTTAAATTACATGTTGTGCTCTGCGTTAAGTGCCAGCGGTCGAGAGCGTCCTTGAATGTGACTTTCGATTCCTGCTACGATGTCTGAATATTTCCACGTTGGCTGCTGCTTCCTGAAATCAGCCGTTTGCGCTCGAACCCTCCCATGGGCCGGACCATTCTGATGACATACTGACGTCTTTTCTCCAGCGTTGCTGCCAGTCCCTGGACAGTGCCCCTCCTGCGGTCCTTGATGATCGTCTGAGACTCTCTGCAATTCTTTAAGGCTCATTTACACTTCCCCGATGCTGTGGTGCTGCACAGCTGCTTGACGGGGACCCCTCCCTGGCCAACGTGGTACAATCCCCCCCATCGTATAACACGTTTATTTATAAAAGGCCATTAAATGCTCAGCGATGTGAACAATTACACTGATCTTTATCACCTTAATGATGTTGTCTTTGCTTTGCCAAGCCGTGACAAATGGGGGGGGGGGGGGGGGGGTTTAAAAAACTGGGGGCAACTTAACCCGAAAAAAAAAAAACAGGAAACCCCCCCACCCCAACAAAGCAACAAAATCACAACATAAAGTAGTAAAAAAAAAAAAACAAAAAAAT
>JAODKC010000082.1:6624004-6635331 GCA_026777985.1 Mormyrops attenuatus
CCCCCCCCCCCCCCCCCCCCCCCCCCCCCCCCCCCCCCCCCCCCCCCCCCCCCCCCCCCCCCCCCCCCAAGCATTAATGAGGAAGGACAGGGCAGGAAGATGCAGGGGGTATGACACGGGGCTGTGACATCACCACGCACACGCCATCACCTCTGTGCATTAATCCAGATGTTACCAGGAGCAAAGAACCAAGACACACCAAGCCAGGGAATCTGACTGGACTTCATGCTACAAAATATCCTGACTGTTACTATTCAAACTGGTTATTCAAATAATCGAACTTAGAAAGTAACAAGAACGTAACAACTCAAATAGTATTTAATAATATGTTTATTTGATAATAATAACAATGATGATGATGATGATGACTGTGATCATCCTCATAGCAATTGCAGCAGTAACCTGTAGGGGGCACCCCACATAACTCCCTGCCTGTCACACGTTTTACATTTCCATTTGAAAGGGGCGCCGTTAGAGGGTCTTCCTGTGGCGGGTGTCTCATCCTGAGAAGGCCTGGGGTGAGCGCCCCCTCCCTAACAGTGCAGCTTTCCGCAGCCTCTGAACTCGGCGAGCTTTGGGAGGGGGGGGGAGCAACAGAGTGCCCAGGCTGCACCGCACTCCAACTGGACCTCGCCTGCATCTTACTGATGAAAAACTGTCACTCCAGCTGGATTCATACACAGACATTACAGACTTCATATGCCCGTATGCACAATCCAAGCCGCTTTTGTGCCTTACATCTGGCTGTCTCGCCTTTGTTTATGTCTAGATCTATTTGTTCTTTTTTTGTACCTAACTTGATTGTATGTTTAATTGTATACATCAGGGCGGTACCTATACCAAAACAAATTCCTTGTAGTTTTGTGAACATGCGATATGGTATAGGAAATAAAATATTGGTGACACAGTGTAGTTCAATGGAATGTTGTGTTGATTAAAGCGTTCTGCTGAGGAGGACACTTTCACTCCTGACTTTCAGAACCATCTCCTTTACGTGGAGAATATAGGGACACCCCCGAATCTTGGTGGTGTTTCTGGGCTCTATGAAGAAGCGAGATGGAGCCAAAGGCTAAAATAGTGTGTGTGTGTGGGTGGGGGCTGGATTTTAGGGGGAGGCCAAGACGATAGCTATCTTCCCCCCACTCAACACGCTGTGCTTCAGACGGAGATTCTCCCCGCTAGACAGCTCACCACGCCATCCCCCGTGTCAAAAGCGTGACCAAATTACCCCCCTGCATCAAGCACCCCCCACCTAAATTGCATACCCCCTTTTCTGCATTCTGCCTATCTCTGTACAAAGGATTAGCAGGTGTGAACCCAAAAATCAGCAGCTTTTCACGGTGCTTTCTAGAAAGACGCTCTCTCTGTCTTCACCCGGTCGCCGTCGCTACGGTCTGAGGGAACGCACTTAGCTACACCCGTCGACTTCAAAAACGCCTTACCATAGAAAGGACCGGAAATAATTCCCTCTATAAGACTTTCTTCGGGCAGTGTGGCGAATAAAAGCAGCAGGCAAGGGGTGTAGGAAGGCGATGGGGGTGGAAAATATGAAGAGCTATTGGGGAAAAATGAAATTTCAGCTGTGGCAAGGCCTACAGAAGGAGATGGCATTCTGCCATCAGGGCATAGGGTGAAGAAAGAAAGAAAGAAAGAAAGAATTCATAGGACTGGTAAAAAGGCCCAGGTATAGTAAATTAATCAGGTGAATCTGCTCCAACCTGGACCATCTGCCCTAATTCGACAAGATAGAACAGAACCATCACTTAGGTGCTCTGCCTGTGATTGACAGGCCATTCAACCAATTAGGGGTTGCACTGAATCTGCGCCAACCTGGATCGTCTGCCCTTATTCAATAAACTCTGTCAGCGTTACTGCCGACAATGAAGCCAATTCGCAAAGGCTGGTGATGAACAACAATTTGGCTTTTGTTCACCTTCAAATTTCTTCGCTGAGTCATTAATTTGTGATGCATTTTAAACATACAGTTATTCTTCAAGCAGGTTTTTAAAAAATAGGATAATTCTTACATTCTTTGCAATATCATGTAGCTGGACTCAGAGGTTAGAAGCATGTTTCTTTGTTTTTGGTTTGTTTGTTTTGCGAAAAACAATAAAATAAACAATCTGTTTCAATACGGTGTGGTAGGTTTCAGTTCCTCACCCTCTGTTTTGTCCTTATTTCTTTCTACTGGCATCAAGTCACCTCAGGGTTTTGCGCTAACAGCAGCCGTTTATGCTACTGTGCTTTTCTGAAACAAAAAATAAATAAAAGACCTTGAAAATGGGAAGTTAGTGACATATGGACTGACAAAGAATGGGGTTCAAACATATATTTACGTTGCAAGGAAGTTAATGGTCAGTCTGCAGGAAACAACATTCGGGCCCTGTACTATTTAAAAAGATCGACAAAAAAAAAAAAACGAATGTTTGACATGTCATATTCAGCCCATGCAGGGAGGATTAGATGCGGCGTCTTGAGGTACCTGTAATTCTGATGTGGACACATTTATTTATATGGAGAGCAAATTCCAAAAATGACGATCAGCCTTCGTGTATGTAACAAGCTCTAAATGTAAGAATTGTTACTTGGTAATCGTAGAGATGTGTAGCATGTTCGGAGAGGCTGAGTGTGTAAGGTCTGCCCCCCTCCTACCCTCGTCCTACACAAAATCTCCATTAAGACCATCAGCAGGCCAAGCCTCACCTGAACCTGAAAGCTGGGGCTGGATTCTCCCTTTATCTGCACTTCATACCGAGCACATTTCCACCAACGGCAGCGTTTCCTTTAAAGTATTTACGGGAGGATGAAGGTTTGTGTGTGTATATGTGTGTGTGTGTGTGTGTGTGGGTGGGTGTGATCCTGTGGCTTTGGGGCATGAAAGAGAAAAAAGAACATCATCTCTCTCTTTCCTCCGGCCGACGGGATCGTCACCCTGGAGATCACCCCGGATATGGTAGATTGACTCCCGTCATCTTCTTTTCTCGCCCGTCAACCTCCAAAACCCAGACCGTGATGGAAGAACTGGTCCATGTGGACCCCGGCCAGAGCCGCAGAGCCCTTCGTGCAGACAATGCTGGGCTGACGTTTCAAATTAGCGCCAGGAGTTCCCAGGTTTCTCTTTTAAACAAAGGTTTACATCATTTTCGAAATCATACAAAACGAGCTAATGATCAAGAGTATGGTGAGATTAATACTCCACTGGTAGAGGCGGAATACTCCACTGGTAGGGGCGGCTGCAGAGATCTAACCAGCTCATGAAACATGGTCTCAGTTTCAGAGAGTGTAGTGCAGGGTCAAATCACGGTCCTAAAGGGCCAAGCCCTGCTGATTTTCCATCCTTCCTTTACCTGTGAGTCAGGTGTGAAGCGTCGTTGCCCAATCAGAATAGGTTATTATTGAGCTAACTACCAGGGAGAACTGAAAACAAGGATTAATTCAAGATCTATGATTTAGTAGGATTGATACTCCAGCAGGAGAGGTGGGTATACAAGTCTGATCAGCTCGTCACAATGTGCTTTCAGTATCAGAGAGTATAGTGGGATTGATACTCTGCAAATAGAGGTAGGTGCACAGGTCAGACCAGCTCGCCTAACGTGATCTCAATCAGGGCAGAAAGCTAGCGAACATCACCATTGTCCTGAAACCAGACATATGGTGAGACAAGATGTTCAGAGAAAATCCCGTATGTGGTGGGTGGGTCAAAATTTAGAGTTACATGAGAGGTGATGAGACTTGACACATATGTGAGTGTGTCAAAACTCACAAACGTGCACACACTCACGAACGTGCACAGACACAAACACGCATTCACAAACATGCACACACTCACAGCACATACGATCTGAAAGACCCTTAGCGATTTAAGCATGGATCACCTCAAACAAATATAAGCTTCTGGACATCCTGATAGGTTTTCTTTGAGCAGCACGCCCCCCCTCCCCCCCGCACTTTCTTTGTTTGGGAACAAAAGCACATTCTCACTGGTGTTCTATGTTCATGGTGACATGCTAACACTGTAGTGTAAATCCTAGCGGACCCTGAGGGACAGAACGAGCTGCAAACCAGATGTCACCTCATTCAGATTTAAAAAAATTATTAGTAAATAAGTAATAAGACTAATAAAATCACCTCCCTTCCCACCTCTTCTCAACAGCGTGTAGTGCAGCCCCTGATTGGTCGAATGGTCTGTCAGTCACAGTCAGAGCATATGTGGTGGTTCTGACTGGCAGGCGAAAAGAGCAACAGCAATGTGGGCAACTGTTGTACATTGGTAATTAATTTAATCAGCCTTTTGAGCGTGCAGCCGGCCTGGGTGGAGAGTGTGCTTTTCACGTCCATTAGCTTTGACGTGACCGGGACGCCTCCGATTTTCAATCTGACACCAGCAAACGAAAGTGCGTTATAGCCGTTAGCTGACTGACAGAGCGAATCAGCTCCGCCGCCTTCAGCGTACCATGTGTGTCCCCGGACCCGCCCCTTTGACCGTAAGACACCCGGCATCAAGTGGAGGACCTCTGAACTGAGATCGGGGGTGGGTGGTTCGATCGATCTTCGCTCCAGTCCTGTTTTCGGCCTGTGCTGAGGGGGCTGAGGAGCAGGTGCTAATTTCAACCTCTCCACCTTCAACAGCCGGGTGTAGCCAAGCGGGAAATCGCAAGCTCTTAAAAAAACACACACAAACAAACAGCAGAGTGAATGAAGAATACAACCTCACCGGATCATAGAAGAGGTCTGGATTCGGTCATTGGTACGACTGCATGAAAGTACATTCTGTGACCTGTCACGTTAAGAAGGCTCATCCCAGCATAGGTATGAGAACCACACTAGACCCCTTCCGCACTGCTGAAGCCTTGCCCTAAACGACCAGCTAGTCGGACGCAGACCGCACACAGTGAAGCCGGCTCAGGGTGATCCTCTGGTCCTCCACGGGAAATGTGCCACAGGCAAGATGTAAGTCCTTGGCAGCCAATTAAGCTTTCAACGAGAAAAGCAGGAAACAAAACAAATGGAATGAACCCCCCCCCCCCCCAAAACACACCCACACATGGCCAGTCCTTACAGGGTTAAAATAATAATAAAAATATATAACAGGACTAAATTGCGACAATCGCTAAGGCAACAATTAGCACGCTTGGTTGCTCTTGCGTCAGCTAATTACCCACCCCTGCACCCCACTGAGGGGCCTCTAGGCGTTTCTAAAATGATCAATTAATGCATGATGCCTTTTTGGCTTATAAAGCCAGCAATACAGTCAGTCTGCACAGTTTCATTCCTATTGTATCTCTGATTGACGCGAGACGAATCCTGAGATTCATTCCCAGGAGAAGGCCCTTCAGCTTCTTTAATTCTAAAAAGTTAAATTAATATAATAACAATGACGATGATAATAATAATAAAATAATAACAATATGGTAAAAATAATCCTTTTTCACCACTAAGCTGTAACTGTAAAAATTATTTGCCCGTTGCTCTAAGTATCTTATTTTAATTATAATTTTAAAAGCCAGAAAGAGACGCTATTAAGGCGGCGTTAAGCGACAATTTCTGGGGCTCTGGGGTCTTTGTTAAATCGCAGAGTTTTCAATTAATGCATCGGCTCCACTGTGTTAGCCTGTCGCTATCTCGTCGATCGGAGAGCTGCCGCGTGAGGTGTGAATCCTCAGCTGCCCGTTTCTAATACACTCCTGCACTGACGAAAAGCACCAGTGTCTTTTAAGGCCACGTGAAGACAAGCCTTCCCACCTATAGAGTTGTGCACAGTCCTTGACCAAGCCCACCGCAGCCACAGATCAGCTAATAAATCCGGTTTCTTTGCTATCTTCTGAAACCTGTTACCGAAACGTTACGCAGACCCTGGAATACCTCAGTAATTGTAATGGCACGTGCTGAACCTATAACGTTAATATTACTCAGGCTTCAATTAATCTGCAGCACATTATCTCATCCTTATGTCCCTCTTTTGTTTAGGTGAAATCCATTTTCCCTCATTATTGATTTATGAACAGACAGGTCAGGATGTTTATTGGGCACTCACAGAATGAGGGCGCGGTTATTAGCAGGAGACGCGCGGATGTGTTGCATTTAACGAGAAAAACATCGCAGGTAGCTTATTAGTGTTATTAAAACATGGACCAGACCTGCTACTTTTTTTTTTTTTTTAACAATGGCCAGCGAGTAGGATATATAAATTCAAGGTGATAGTGTAACCGAGCCAGGTTTCGGGAAAAACTCCCACCAGGCCTGTTATGAGGCAGATGACATGCAGTACATCTGCAAATGATGCAAGACCTTCTCTGCAGGCCCCGCATCATTAAACTGGGCCTGACAGGAGGCGCCGTTTCGTACGGGGGCTCCGTCTCACCCTGGGAGATCAAATAGAGCGTCGGGTCCGTGTACCCAAGCGTCCGGCTGTCAGGCTCGCGCGGCGCCGGCGTGACACTGCAAATCAAATGCGCTTTTGATTTAGATTTGATTTTGACGTCTGGCCCAAACGTCTTCTGCTTTCTCGGGCACCTTCTAAGGGCAAGGGAAGGGGTAGCTATTTCCAGGGCGGCCGGCCAGAGTCACAATCTCGTCGATTAGCCTAGGACCGCTTGTCGGTGTTTTTGAGAATGACTTTAATTTGTTTAATTAAATTATATACACTGCCAGGGAATTCCATTTTCAACTGCAGGCTGGTTGACACAATTCACTTAGCATCATGTAATTCAAACTGACTGCTAGCTATCTTGCACATGGGTAGCTCCTCAAATCATGTGTTATTCTGTCTCGTTTTCTGATTGTTTGGTTTGTAATTGAGTAAGATTTAAGAAGACTTATTATATGACTTACCAGCCAAATCAAACTTTCTGCTCTTGGGAATTCTGATAAAACAGACCATGTTTACATCTCATACCTGGTTAGGCTCCAGTTGCCTGCAATTTATACATTACATACACGTCTAATGACATACATACAAGTTTAATGACATACATACAAGTTATTAAGACTTATAAAAATCAGCTAGTTCAGTTTCCTGTGTTCATTCAGAACAGAATTTAAATAGAACACACACACCACCCCCCGCCCCCACCCCCAACGATTAGTATGCAAATTTTGTGTGCATATAGGTTAGAATTCAGCGGTGTTTGATATAAATGGCTCAGAGTTATTCAGGATGTCGAAGCAGATTTTCTTCATGAAAAAATGGAAACACCGCTAAAGTGAGGTGTTATCTACCTATTGTATAAGATAAATGCATTTCACGGGTAATAAAAGTCTTTGTCCTAAGAGTCGTTTCCCTGCTGTTTCGAGTAGACGGGAACTTATCTACTCCCAAAACAGTCATCAGGCCTCCCTGTAAATATTCTGAGCCTGACAGGCCTGATAAGACCCGGGAGCTCGCCACCGAGGGGCATTATAGCCGACTCCCTGGCTTGCTAAGCCCTACAGACCCCCCTCCCCTCCCCCCCCACGTCCACGGGCGACACTCCCAAAGACCCACAGACTCAGGATGGCGTTTTGAGAGTGCGGCATATCTCCGAGAAGCAGAAGCGGGGTAGGGGGGCTCTTCAAAGAGGTCCCCCATGACCTCTTCAATTCCAGCCCCAGCCGAGATGCTTGAAAGCCGTGACCGGGCCCGGCAGACTACTTTGCGACGAACGGCGCCCCTCAAAGAGGGGGCACGTACTCTGCTGACACGCTCCCCGCCGTGCCGATTGCATTCTTTACGCACCATGGGTCACTGCCGCCCTCGTCTCACTGCAGGCGCCCAGCAGACCAGTAGGAGGCGCTCTTGCTCGCTAGCCCACACACTGAGCCCCTTCCCCATGGTGTGACTGTGCCTCTTGTGATCTCCTGGTCAGGTGACACTCTGTGAACTGAGGCTCACATGACGATGGGCTTAGCCCCTCCTCTAGACTGCTCAGAGGCCCCGGCTATTTTTACACGTTTTTCTAATGCTGAATCCAGATTCCAGCCAGTGTGGGAGGCTGACAGTACAGAAGCCATTTTTTTTATATACAATAAAGAGAGCTCCATTCAACATGGGAATTTATTCTACTTTAATTTATTGAAATGTGCAGAACGACATTTTCATTTCTGTAAATTTATTTTATAGTGTGCATTGTTTGTTTATAAATAATGAGAATGTTTAGTGCTGTTAGTGCCGTTCCTTTATTTCAGGTCACTTTAAGGATTTGGGAATGCTGTGCCATTTCAGGTCACTTTAAGGATTTGGGAATGCTGTGCCATTTCAGGTCACGTGCCAATTCAGGTCTTGTCGAGTTCACATTTAGAGGGTCGTGAGTGGGCATTTTGGGGCTGATGTGCTAAAACTCGACGCTCTCGACGTGCGCCGCTCCCGGCGCGTGGCTCCAAAGCGCCCCAGAGACGACGACGCTAATTGAAAATCTTCTGGCGCGTCAGATTAAGCGATTCAACAAGACGGAAAATGTCACGGCGGGTTGCGGAGTGGAGGCAGGCGACAGCTCGGGCTCTGCGGCGTGGGAGGATCACTGATCGCCCTGGAAAGATGGCAGACAGACCTCCAGAGTAGAACAGCCCTGTTTTTTTTTCACAAATCCATTTCGGTGGGGGTGACATTTGCTGGGGCTTAAGGAGAGCAGTGTTCTGAAAATAGAATCATATATACTGATGTCTTACACATAAATAAATACTAGTATTAAACTGACAGCCCTGACTTCAGCAAGCGAGTCACTATACAGGACTGATACGTGAGTAATATCCATCTGCATATAAGCAATACACATATCATACGTGAGGCGATTTTAAACTCATTCTTTACCAGAGGACCTCCTGAGAAATTGTGTTTATGTCTAGGAGTATAGTGGATGAAGCTTTATTCATCTTACTTGGCAGATATGGATATAGATTTTTTCTGTATTTGGTCATCAGGGAGAATTAAAGTATTTATGTAGTTTATGTATCGACAATACAAGAAAAATAAAATAGCTATGTTATGATCTTGGATATTATGCTTTATATGTATTTCTTGTGGGAGATGGAATATATGTTTGGAATGAAGAGCAGAGTCATCGTGCCTCTTGTCGAGATGCTGTTCTTGTTTTCTTCTGGACGTGAGATCTGGGCCAGCGGGAGTCTAGTATGGTCGCCCTGTCCAAGATTCCCCGCCACACACATTGACTTTGCATTACTAGGAATTATTTCCCTAAAAATGGACCCCCGCCATGAATCAGACTGCTTCAGACAGAGGTCCTGGCTCTGTCCATTTTCTCTGCCCCCCCGGGACCCTCCCCCCCAGCCACCTGTCACTGACTGTGTGTTGGGCTGGTGAGACATCAGAGGCAGACACTGCGGACATCGGAGCAGAAATCCTTCACCACAGGATGTCGCGAAGATTTTAACCTTGTCTTCGGTAGACGTTCCTCTCAGCCTCTACACGACTGTAAATATGACTTTATATGTCTCAGAGAGTCAATATAAACTGAAGAAAAAATATATGAGGCTCTTGATTTGTATTTAGGATGAGACAAGACCACAAAAAATGGCTTTAGGTCAAGTCACGGTGAGCGACGCCTAAGCCCTGGACTCCAGATCATTTCCGCTAGACGTGAGATGTTCCCCCGCGTGCTCTCAAATGCCACAGCAGGAGTTTTCCCTGATCCGCACAGTCCGATCAAGCGGCGGGGCGTGTTACCCGCTCTGTGCGCTTGCTGGTTCCGCCGGCGCCCCAGGACACGCCGCGTGAGACGCTTTGCCGTCGGTTAGCCGGATGTCTGCTGGAAGCCAGAGGGGGGAGACCGTGCAGTAAACAGCTGGAGGGCAGCTACAGGCAGCGCCTGACGATCGTGTCGCGGGGGCTGACGGGATCCCCGGGTGCCTCGCTTCCAGCCATGCCCGGCTTATCCCAATGAGCTTCCAGTGAATCGATCACGATGTCTCTCCAGTGTTGGGATTCTGGTGCACTGCCACTTTAAGCATGGACAGTACTTCCATGCACTGATTTCACAGTGTTATGTAGAGTATTCTTTGTTTGTGTAATGCGGAATGTATGTTCTGTTGTGTTCAGTGCTTAATTTGTAAATTCTGAGTTTCCTGAGCTCATAAAGACCACAATGATGTCATACACACAAGTCTTTACAAACAATAATGCACTATTAATTACTTAAACACAAAACGATGCAGTATTTTCTGTCAACAGCTGTTAACATCCATAAACGCTGCTCCGTTTTGCGGCCCTTCTCATTAGCATTAGCATCCAGAAACGCTGCTACTTTTTGCGGCCCTTCTCATTAGTATTAGCATCCACAAATGCTGCTCCTTTTTGTGGCCCTTCTCATTAGTATTAGCATCCACAAAGCTGCTCCTTTTTGTGGCCCTTCTCATTAGCATTAGCATCCACAAACGCTGTTCCTTTTTGTGGCCCTTCTCATTAGTATTAGCATCCACAAACGCTGTTCCTTTTTGTGGCCCTTCTCATTAGTATTAGCATCCACAAAGCTGCTCCTTTTTGTGGCCCTTCTCATTAGTATTAGCATCCACAAACGCTGTTCCTTTTTGTGGCCCTTCTCATTAGCATTAGCATTCACAAACGCTGCTCCTTTTTGTGGCCCTTCTCATTAGTATTAGCATCGACAAACGCTGTTCCTTTTTGTGGCCCTTCTCATTAGTATTAGCATCCACAAACGCTGTTCCTTTTTGTGGCTCTTCTCATTAGTATTAGCATCCACAAATACTGCTTCTTTTTGCGGCTCTTCTCATTAGTATTAGCATCCACAAATGCTGCTCCTTGTTGTGGTCCTTCTCATTAGCAATAGCATCCACAAATGCTGCTCCTTTTTGTGGTCCTTCTCATTAGTATTACCATACAAAAATGCTGCTCCTTTTTGTGGCCCTTCTCATTAGTATTAAGATCCACAAATGCTGCTCCTTGTTGTGGCCCTTCTCATTAGTATTACCATACACAAACGCTGCTCCTTTTTGGGGCCCTTCTCATTAGTATTACCATCCACAAACGCTGCTCCTTTTTGTGGCCCTTCTCATTAGTATTAGCATCCACAAATGCTGCTCTTTTTTGTGGCCCTTCTCATTAGTATTAGCATCCATGAATGCTGCTCCTTTTTGTGGCCCTTCTCATTAGTATTAGTTTCCACAAATGCTGTTCCTTTTTGTGGCCCTTCTCATTAGTATTAGCATCCACAAATGCTGCTCATTGTTGTGGCCCTTCTCATTAGTATTAGCATACACAGACGCTGCTCCTTTTTGTGGCCCTTCTCATTAGTATTAGTTTCCACAAACGCTGTTCCTTTTTGTGGCCCTTCTCATTAGTATTAGCATCCACAAACGCTGTTCCTTTTTGTGGCCCT